>CM061752.1:228304311-228639253 GCA_030979885.1 Lolium multiflorum
CCCGAGGAAGACAATGGGGCTCCTAATGCTTCGTCTTTCCCATGTTATGATTTTCTGAGAAATGCAGGGTTGTTGGATGATTTCTTCACCCTCGTCAATAGGGCTGGCTTAGCCGCCTACGTGGGAGATGAAAGGGAGCAATACCATATGCTCACCAAGATCTTCGTCGAGAGCTTCAAGTTCCACAACAAGCAATATGGGCCGACAGTTGCATTCAAAATCTATGGTAATCCTATTACTATGGAATTGGAAGAATTTTGTGTTGCATTGGGTATTGCCCCTGTAGGTACATCAAGGAAGATTGAGGACAACCCCCGGGTCTTGTTGGAGCTCTATCGAGAAATCACCAATGATGATTGCCGCACCATTCAGCGTGGCAAGATAAGAAACATCCAACTTCCCGCCATTAAGTATTTCGCCTATTACATTGCTACTAGCATTCTTGGTAGGGAGAACACTAGTAATATTTCTAGTTACCATCTTGCTTTCTTAATTGCTGCACTTACTGGAGAGACACCATATCATCTTGGTTCTCTTATTGCTCGCCGCTTGTCTAGCAGGGGGCCTATTTTTGGAGGAACTATTGCATTGCGCATTTTAACACATTTAAGGATTCCTCTTGCTTCTAATGATGTGCCATTAACTCCTAGGAGGCTAGATATTACTGCTATGAAAAGCCATCATTTTGTTACCGTTGATTCCACTTTAGATAATATGGTCTATAGAATGTTGTTTGCTGACGGGGATGAGAAGGAAATTCCTCTTCCCCAGCCAGGTTTGTTCAGTATTGACAGGCAACCATGGTCGCGCACTAAGGAGGAGGTGGAGGAACATATGAAGATACAAGACTTCCACCAGCAGCATGACTCCGGACGCCGAGCCCTCTTACGACTACACCGTCACGTATCCGGGTGCTTCTTCTAGCACATACCCGGAATATGATCCATCTTCGTCGTACTACGGAGATACCACTTCATGGCCCCGATGGGAATGAACTCCACTTGGGCCGAAAGCCTAAGCTTGGGGGGAGGTATACCGGCATCACTCATTCTTTGTATTATGATTGCTGGATACTTGTATATACTTGTTTAGTTTGTTTGAGTGGTTTTCCAATGAGAGTAAGATGATATTTGGGAAAGTGCTGATTGAAAACAGATTCTGGACTGTCACCATAAAAATTCTCAAAAACAGCCAGAACGTTATTTTGCGAAGCCAATTTTTGTGCATGTTCCCCAGGTTATTATCTAACTTTCATTAGTTGAACACTTTTCGAGCTGAGCAACGAAAGATTTTTGTAAAAATCGATTTCTGTACTGCTGTCAAGTTTTGGCAGATTCCTGTCATCCTGCTTTTCTGTGTTTCTTTTAGTTTTCATTTTCTTGTTTTTGTTTTGTTTCCTTCCCAAAACACAAAAATACCAAAAATATTTCTGTTGTTTCTCTTCATAATTTGTTTGTTTTGGTTTCTTGCATTTATTTCGCTTTATTTGCTATTACTAGTTTGCTATAAGAAAACCCAAAAAGATTTTGCTTTGTTTGCTTGTTTCCTTTTGTGCTTGTTTCAAAAATCGAAAACACCAAAAATATTTGCTGTTCTTCTTTGATTTGTAAAGTTCATTTTGAGTTCAATGGTCTTCGGTGGCTGGAGCGTGGTTTTCATCTTATATTATCCAAGCTACACAAGTGAAAGGCAATAATGACGATCTACGACAATTGGATTGTGGTGAGAGGCTGGTATGAACTCTATTTGTTTTCATTTTTGTACATATACTCATCCATGTGAGCATGCTTAGTTGGTTCATGAGAGGTATATGTTATTTGAGAAAGTCTAGTAGTTCATGATCTCTCATGTTTAGCTCAATTTATTAATATGAGTAGCATGTCATGGATGTTTGCTTGCATTGTTTTATTCATAAGTAAGTATGGCATTGTGGTATCCTCCTCTGAATAATTCATTTATATCGACTTGGCACATGCTCACGCATGCATATGACTGAACAAAAGTCAACTAAGCCTCGATGATTTAATTTGCTTGAGAGTTCTTGTATCACTTTTATGCCTCACATTAATTTATTTTGCCGCAAGCATGATTATGGCAGTTTACTGCTCTCTTGATCTGTCGCTCCCGGTCTATTGCTAGCCTTCACTTGCGAACGCAGCTCGTGCTTCCAAACACCTAAAAACCAAGTTGTTCCAAAGTGTCCACCATATATACCTATGCATGGCATTTCAAACCATTCAAAGTAAATTCTCATGCGCTACCTTTAAAACCTTCAAAATGCTTCTCAATTTGTGTTTATGTTTCATAGCTCATGAGGAAGTATGTGGTGTTTAGCTTTCAACCTTGTCATTTTACTTTTGACGGACTCTCATATGGACTAGTGGCACATCCGCTTATCCAATAATTTTGCAAAAAGAGCTGGCAATGGGATTCCCGGTCCCAAATTAATTAACTTAAAGTAGACACTCCTCCATGGTTTGTGATTGATGGACGGCACCCGAAGGATTCGGTTAGCCATGGCTTGTGTAAGCAAAGGTTGGGGGGAGTGTCATCATCATAATAAAACTAAAATAAAAAGGTACTCCTTCATGGTATGTGATTGTTGGCAGGCACCCGAGGGTTCGGTTAGCCATGGTTTGTGTAAGAAAGGTTGGAAGGAGTGCCACATAAATATGCAATAATTCATGGGAGCCGCTCTTGAAAGTCCGGTTGGCGAGGTAGTTAGTGTACCATTACCATTCGTTGACAACAACAAACACCTCTCAAAATAATTTTACTCCTGTCTTTACAAATGAAAAAGCTCTAGCGCATGTTAATCCCTGCTTCCCTCTGCGAAGGGTCAATCTTTTACTTTTTATGTTGTGTCTCCATCCTTTCTTTGAGCACTATCTTGAGAGCACAAATGTCATTCTTAGTATAATATGCTTGTCTCAAAATATTATTGATTGTGGTATAACTTTGATGCTTTTATCTTTGATAATCTCTACTTCTAGTCTTTCTATGAACTTCAAAGGTTTATGTTTTGCGATCAAATACGGGCAAGCGAGATACCACTTTATCATATTCTCTTATGAACATTGCAATCCTGCTTGTATACATGATTCATGATGCTTATTATTAATTGTTGGTACCTCTCCATGATTTAGCTGTTGGATGATCTTATTTGCATGTATTTCATTATGAACTACTTAAGTATTAGCCATAGCATGAGAATATATACATCATATGTGAGCAAATGTGTTCGTGAAAGCTCTTTTATCGCTCAGTTGTTAACTGAATTGCTTGAGGACAAGCAATAAGCTAATCTTGGGGGAGTTGATACGTCCAAAACGTATCTACTTTCCGAACACTTTTGCTATTGTTTTGCCTCTAATTTGTGCATTTTGATGCAACTAACGCGGACTAACGCTGTTTTCAGCAGACTGCTATGGTGTCTCGTTTTTGTGCAGAAATCAACTTTCAGGAAAATCCTTGGAATTTATGCAGAAGGCCCTATACTGACGGAGCCAGAAGGAGAAGTAAGGTGGAGACCAGGGGCCCACACCACCCCAGCGGCGCGGCCAAGGGGGAGCCGCGGCACGTGGTGGCCCCCTGGATCAGCCTCAGCCCTCACTGGACTATTTATCGGCCTCGACCTAAACGCACGGAAAGTCGAAGTCAGAAACCCTCCAGAACGCCGCCACATCGCGAAACTCCGCCGCGGGAGCCAGAATCTGGCACTCCGGCGGGACGGGGAATTGGAGGAGATCATCACCCGCCATCACCACCGACGCCTCTCCATCAACCAGCAATGTTTCCCCATCCATGTGTGAGTAATTCCCCCGCTGTAGGCTGAAGGGGATGGTAGGGATTGGATGAGATTGGTCATGTAATAGTGTAAGATTGTTGGGGCATAGTGCCTAGTGTCCGTAATTGGTACTTTGATGATATTGTTGCAACTTGTTATGCTTAATGCTTGTCACTAGGGCACGAGTGCCGTGATCTCAGATCTGAACATGTTATTGTTTCATCATGATATTCATTGTTTATGATCTTACCTGCAAGAAGTTGTATACACATGTCGCTGTCCGGAACCAATGGCCCCGAAGTGACAGAAATCGGGACACCCGGAGGGGATGGTAGTGACGTGAGGATCACATGTGTTCACGGGTGTTAATGCTTTACTCAGATGCTCTATTAAAGGAGTACATGTATCATCAGGTGATTCCCCTTAGAGACCCCGGCTGCCCACTGCATTTGGTAGGACAAAAGATGTTGTGCAAGTTTCTCATTGTGACACGTACGACTATAATTGGAACACATGCCTATTGATTGCTTTGTACTTCGACACCGTTTTATTATTATGCACAAATGCCACTGCTATGATTGTTACTAGGTTTCCTCTCATCCATGCGCGCCCGTTATCGATCCCCGTGCCTCGGTATTTTAATCTGCTTTGTTTACTATAATTACTACTGTGTCTCGTTACTCTATTCTTTGTTATTTTACTACCACTACGCAAAGCGTACCTATTGATAAACTCTTCTTGGTGAAATACATTTTTCAGTGCGGCTCGTTGACAACTCATTTATTAGGCTTCCAAGTATTCTTTGTCTCCCTTGTGTCAAATCAATAGTGGGTCTCACTACCTCGGAGCCCTGCTGTGATCTACTCATTGTGGGTCATCACTCTCCACCTCAAGAAGCAAACACTTGTTTTGTTTGTGCATTGATTCCTACATCTTGCATATTGCACTTGTTATATTACTTTGCATTGACAATATCATGGATTATACATATTTACAGTTGAAAACAACCATGAAACTCATCTTCTTGTGTTGCTTCAACTCTTTACTTTGAATTATTGCTTTATGAGTTAACTCTTATGCAAGACTTTTGTGATGCTTGTCTTGAAGTACTATTCATGAAAAGTCTTTTGCTTTATGATTCATTTGTTTACTCATGTCATTAATTACCATTGTTTGATCGCTGCATTCATTACATATGCTTACAATAGTATGATCAAGGTTATGATGGCATGTCACTCAGAAATTATCTTTGTTATCGTTTGCTGAGATGAAATCAAGAACTCAGCACAGGGATGCGATACGTCTCCGGCGTGTCGATAATTTAACATGTTCCATGCCTACATTATTTGATGATATCTACATATTTATCTTACATTATATGTCATATTTATGCATTTTTGAAACTAACCTATTAACGAGATACTGAGAGAAAGGCAAGTTCTTTGTTTTACGGTGTTTTGGTTTAGAGAAATCTAATGAAATATTATAGGAATTGGACCAGAAATCTTTGTCCAGGGCCTGGCCACTGCTACAGAAAGCTTGGAAGACCGCGGAGAAAGTGAAGTGAGACCCGGCAGCATACGACGGGGGCGGCGCAGCCCAAGAGCTCGTCTATGTGACCCTAGCGTGTGGGCCCCACCGTGACTCTCCCGACTCTGCCCTTCCGCCTACAAATGGCCTTCGTCGCGAAACCCCCAGTACAGAGACGATACGGAGCCTTCCCGAGAGGGAACGCCGCCCGCCAATCCCATCTCGGGGGATTCGGGAGATCGCCTCCGGCACCCCCGGAGAGGGGAATTATCTCCCGGAGGACTCTTCACCACCATGGTCTCCAGATTGATGAGTGAGTAGTTCACCCATGGACTATGGGTCCATAGCAGTAACTAGATAATTAGTCTTCTCTTCATGTGCTTCATTGTGGGATCTTGTGAGCTGCCTAACATCATCAAGATCATCCATCTGATGTAATCGGTGTTGTTTTTGTTGGGATCCGATGGATAGAGAATACTATGTTATGTTTGATTATCAATCTATTACATATGTGTTGTTTATGATCTTGCATGCTCTCCGTTATTAGTAGAGGCTACGGCCAAGTTTTTACTCTTAACTCCAGAGAATATTTATGCTCGATAAGGTGGTTCATACTCCATTAAATGCAGGACAGTGAAATTCTAGGGTTTGTCTGGATGTGCTGTTTACTAGGGATAAAACATTGATGCTATGTCAGGGATGTAGTTATTGATTACATTACGCACCATACTTAATGCAATTGTATGTTGTTTGCAACTTAATACTGGAAGGGGTTAGGATGATAACCTGAAAGTGGACTTTTTAGGCATAGATGCATGTTGGATAGCGGTCTATGTACTTTGTCGTAATGCCCAATTAAAATCTCACAATACTCATCATATCATGTATGTGCATTGTCATACCCTCTCTATTTGTCAATTGCCCAACTGTAATTTGTTCACCCAACATGCTATTTATCTTATGGGAGAGACACCTCTAGTGAACTGTGGACCCCGGTCCAATTCTCTATACTGAAATACAATCTACTGCAATACTGTTCTACTGTTTTCTACAAACAATCATCATCCACACTATACATCTAATCCTTTGTTACAGCAAGCCGGTGAGATTGACAACCTCAGCATTTCGTTGGGAACAGAAATGTCACTTTGATTGTGTTATTGTAGGTTCACGTTGTGTGAGTCCTAGTGTTGCGCCGCACCATCTCACTTATACTCCTTCCAACGTGCTTCTTGGCTCCTACAGTTGATAACCTGGTTTCTTGCAGAAACTTGATCTTTATCACGCATCACTGCACTTAAGCTTCCGTGCAACACGTTCCCTCACAAAATGAAAATCAACTTCAATGTGCTTTGTCCTTGCATGAAACACAGGATTAGCAGAAAAGATATGTAGCTCCAATATTATCACACCATAAACATGCAGCTCTTAACAGCCCTCTAACTCCTTCAGCCTAAATCTGCTATCAAGTCGCCAGCGGTGGCATTTGCACAGAGGCCTTATACTCGGCCTGCAATGCGGAGGCGAAGAAAGCTGATTGCACGTTTCACCACACCATGAGATCAAAATCAGACCAAAAACAGCAAAAGCCACAGAGTAGACCTTCGTCATCCAGGGCATCCAGCCCAATCAGCATCAGAAAAAAAGCAGAAACAGAGTATAGAGGCATATTTGTAACCTCAAGCCTAACGAAGGCCCATTCCTTGCTTGTAGATACGCAATATCCTCTTAAATGTTGTCAGATGACGATTAATCAGGTGCATGTAAAAAAACTATGAGACCTTGTTAATGAATATGAAATAGGACGGTCAAAGTAAAATACTGAAGAGCACCACTATCCTTACGTAGCGAGTAAGTCATCACTACTCAGCAACTCTCCATCTACCAAGAGGCAGAAACTTCTCACGAGGTTGACAAAGGAGTATCAAGTGGCTTACAACTTTGTCATATTTACTGTTAATCAACTCAACCAGCATACTTCTCTTGAGAGAAGGGTACATCCGATACCTTCTTAACTTCTATACCCAAAAAGAAGTGAAGTTCCCCTAGATCTTTCAACGCAAAAGCCATACCAAGATCATGAAGTAGAGCATCAACAGCTGAATCTGAGGAACTTACTACAACAATGTCATCAACATACACCAGCATATAAATAGTTACTCCCCCTTTGTTGTAGAAAAACAACGAAGTATTAGCCTTAGATGCACCAATAATTCTTTAAGGTGCTCATACCAAGCTCTAGGAGCTTGTTTGAGACCATAAAGAGCTTTATCAAGCTTGTAGACATGGTTAGGAAAGTTGAGATCCTCAAACCCCGAGGTTGCCGCATATATACGATTCTTCCCGAACACCATGCAAAACGCGTTCTTCACATCAAGTTGCCTGAGCTTCCAATTCCGAGACAACACGACAATGGCAGAATTAATCTAGTTGTAGCAGACTTGACCATAGGACTAAATGTGTCATCACAGAGTCTATACCATGTGCACTTAAATCATAGCAACAAGCCTGGCTGACGTCAACCGTACCATCATGCTACGCTTCACCTTGGGCCTGCCCGCTCCCTGAGTCAATAATATCGCGCCCACGATCAACGGGAACAGATGCCGAGAGTGTGATTGCGAGCGAGAGCGAGAAGAAAATTCTTCATCCATGGCAGCCTTCCATGAGGATCATCCAAAGCTTCTGGAGATTTGAAGGCTCACCGTACTACAAAAATTAGCAAAGCGGAATTCTATCATACGAATACGCCCATCTGTAATGATCTTGGTTGAACAAGTACCTGTTGAAGTCGTGTGCGCGGGCGAGTTTCCATAGGCTGACTCACGAGCGGGTACACCAATGCGAAGGAATCCAGATTCATCGATGAAGCGGGAATCCATCTGAGAAGATCCCGAAAACGAGGCCGGGCAAGCCTCGGCCACGAGAAGATCCTTGGCCCGGCGAAGATCGCCTGCAGCGGCAGAGGACGTCGGTCACTTGGACCCCGGGTGTCGCAGCGGGGTGGAGACTGACGTGCCTGTCGCGCGGGGAGAGAGGAGCGCGAATCTCGGCCACTGGGTACCTCCACACACTTGCCGGCGGTGCACGATCCGGGTAGATCGCATGGACGATCCGAGAAGCGGTCGTCACGATCTGTCCCCCTGTATTCCCGCCCAGATCAACGGGGTCCAAAAAATCATTTGTTTTCTGCATAAATGACTCGACAGGCCAGGTAGTCGCCGGGATTAGCATCATCATTAGCCAAAATATCAATATCCCCAAACATGGGGCCAATTATCAAGATGGCGAACACTAAGTTCGGAACGCAATTGAGCACCAGCATTGATTTAGAGTAGAAAGGAAACACCGACTCATCAAACACAACATCTCGTGAGATATAGATACGACCGATGGCAATGTCAAGACAACGATAGCCTTTATGCGTCACTATAGCCAAGAAAGCATTGCTTAGAACGGAAGTGCAATTTGCGAGAATTATAGAGCGAAGATTTGGCCAACAAGCACACCCAAACACCTTTAAAAAAGTGTAGTCAGGAACTTCATGTAAGAGCAATTCAATGGGTGTCTTCATATTAAGAACTCTAGTGGGAGTACGATTGATGAGAAAACAAGCAGTGGTGAAGGCATCACTCCAGAACCGAAAAGGAACAGATGCATGAGCAAGTAAAGTAAGGCCAGTTTCAACAATGTGACGATGCTTACGTTCAACAGTGCCATTCTGCTGATGTGTATGAGGACATGATAAACGGTGAGAGATCCCAAGCTGCTGAAAGAAGGAATTGAGTTTTTGATACTCTCCTCCCCAATCAGTTTGAAAAGCTAGAATTTTGCGATCAAACAGACGTTCAACATGATTTTGGAAGTCATGAAAACGCTGAAACACATCAGATTTGTTTTTGAGCATATATATCCAAGTGAACTTGCTAAAATCATCAATAAAACTGACATAATATTTATTTCTTCCACAGAGGCACTAGCAGGACCCCATACATCAGAAAACACAAGTTCTAAGGGAGCAAACGACTCACTAGATGACTTTGGATAAGGTAATTGATGGCTCTTGGCCTTTTGACAAGCGTCACAGACTGACTCTTTATTGGATGCACTAAAGGGAATATCATTATCTCTAAGAATTTGCTGAACAATCGGTAAAGAAGGATGTCCTAGACGCCCTGTACGGTGTGATGACGGCGAACACCAAGGGCTTGTTTCTTGGCCGGTGACCATGAAGAAGCCGGCGAGAGGATAGAGGCCACCCACGCTCCTACCTTGAAGAGGGTACTTGTGTCCTGATCCTTGATAGAGAAAAAATCAGACCAATGTTCAATAAAAGCATGATTATCGGATGCAAGTTTATGGGTGGAAAGAAGGCTTTTAGTAGCAGCGGGGACATGAGGAGATATTTTTGAGCTGAAAACTATGATTAGGGTATGATATAAAGACTGACCAATGTGATGTATATCCATACCTTTACCATTTGGACCATGGATTTGTTCCTTGACCATTATAGCGCTCTCTGGTGGTCAGCATATCCAACTCTCGATAATATGATCAGTAGCGCCCCGATCAATGTACCACGTCGGATCAGCTCCATGGTCCCTATTGCTGAATCGGCCCGGCCTCTCAGGGCCTTGATAGCCTTTATTAAACCTCTTCCAGCAGCGATAAGCGGGTGCCCCTCCTTGTCACAAATCTGACACGTTACGGAGGTCCCTGTCGGTCATTAAATGACACTCACCTTGGCGGCTGCGGTAGCCACCTTGATAGCCACCGCCGCCGTAGTTGCCTCCACCGCCTTGACCATTGTAGCCATAATTCTGATTGCCGCCATTGTACTGTCCACGACCACCAGAGGTTTCCTCGTCCACCTGGCGTTTCTTCTCCCCTGTGCAGCCTCCATGATTGTGGGATGCAGCGTTGGCGAACGATTCACTACCATCGCTGTTACCGGGTTCTTGGTCATCAAGACGGGACTCATGCGCAAGAAATTGCAGATACAATCACCAAGGCTCACAGACTGAGCCTAATCAATGCGATAATCGCTGCAACGAAGCCGTTGTATTGATCATCTGAGCCGGCCCGAACATATGAAGCAATATCATCATCATCCTGAGGCTTTCCAGCAGTCGACATCTCATCGACGAGAGATTTGATGCGATCAAAATAGGTTGCGCGAGAGAGCAAAGTTCTCCTCTTGGTCTTGTTGATGCGGGTTCGAAGATGCACAATCCGCGCCTTCGGCTGCGGCCAGCGCATCTCCGTCGGCTTTGTCAGGACGGCAGCGGCTAGTCGGACCGACGAGCTGTGTAAGAATCTCCTTGTCATGTTCCCGCAAGAGATGAGGAAAGCACGAGTTTGATCTTGGCGATCCACCATGCAATCTGGATTGAGGACCTTCAGATTTCCTTCCCGCGTCCTTATCCGTGGCCTTGATCATCTTCTCAGGTTCCTTCGCCGATCCGTCCGGGTACTCATCCCGGCATAGCACCACGGATATCCGGGCAGCACCATAGAGTGCGGATGAGGTAGTTTCCCTCGTAGGTTTCTCTAAGACAACACCGTTCGAGAGCCCGCCGGTGCACGACGCCGACGAAAGAAGACGAGAAGCTCATGGCGATTTTCAGATGCGATCTAGGAAGACTAGCTACATTACCATGTAAAAGTATATGCGTGCGGTGTTGCCCTAAACCGGATCACACCCCGAGTGTATTTATATTGGACAGATTACATGATGCCTTGTAGAACAAGGACTTGTACAGATTACGGGAGATCGTATACAACTCAACTACAACAACTATATACCGTTTAACACGGCGGGGTCATTAACAAGGTCCTTTGCGCGGAGGGCGTGCGGACCGCGTCGTCATCCTCTTGTGTGTGGATGTGCTCGATGAGTCAAGTCATGAGGGAGATCTTCCGTGGTAACAATGCTAAGCATGTACAATTTCCTTTGATGCGGTATTTTTATTCGGTCTCTCTTAGGTTGCTGCACTTCTTGTTCGTCTTTCTTCTGCGGCTAACAAGGATCGGATCTTTTCTGCGGCGAGTCAGCGAACGTGATTCGTTCCAGGTGAAGCCCGCAGGCGCATCCCAGCACCTGCAAATCCAGATGCACCAGCCACCGCGGGAGGATGGGGTGGTGAGAAGGAGCTGCAGGTGGCGGAGCACCGAGCATGTGCGCCCAAGCGGAGCTACAGCAAGGACCTCAACACCAAGGCGGACGCGGGGGCGGCGGATCCCGGATGCCAGCGCTACGGGGCGTTCCCGGATCTTCCTAGCGAGCTCGCGAGCTCGCACAAGTCCGATGGCGAGACCGTCCCATGGCAGCTGCAGCTGCGGGCCAGCCATTGTCGCCGCCCGCGGACGGGCATCATCCCGGCGTGCCCGCTCTCATCCGTAGCGCCCTCGCTGCCGTCGCCCCACCTCGCGTTGGCGGAGTGGCCGGCTGGCCGCACCACCACCACCAGGTGTGGGGGCGCCGCGCACGGTCTGCGGGCTTCTCGCACTCTGGGTTCATGAAGAACGCGTCGGAGGCCCGACACTAACGGCGGGGTTATCAGCGGGATCGTGCGGCGGTCGCAGTGTCCGCCCCGGGTCGTGCCTATGTTCGCTAGCCACGCCGCGGCCAGGCTGGGACTGAAACTCGAGTTGTCGCACGAAGGCCACATTGGCGTGTCCGCTGGGCAGTTGCTCGGCGGTTGGGAGCGCCGGCGCACATGGGACGTCTAACTCCGATAGTCCGATGTTGCCCCTGCATCTGCTGTTGGTTTGTCTGCTCTTTCTGCTTGGTCGCCCTTTGTTCTATGATTTTCGACTGCTGCTGATGATGATTCGAGGTGCGCAATTTGGCTTGGTAAACGGCCGATCAAACCTGCTGATAGTAATGCCTCCCCTTTTCCCCTCTGTTTTTCCTTTCGTCCGATTGTTCATCCGTTCGATTATCGTATTATATGTAGCTGCAACCATCTGATGAACTAAAGTTGAACTGCAGGTTGTTCACGAGTGGCCTGGTTTGCCATAATGTATTAAGTTTGGTCCATCTAACCTGAAATCGATTTGGAATTTGCTGGCAGAACATGATAAATCAGGTACTTAAGGATGAATTTATTCCAGCTGTTGAGGAAGATTACAGTATCAGGTTGGCCTTCAATTTGAACTTGAAAGTACCCAAATCTCTGGGAAACAATAAATATCTTGCATACAGTAAAAGCAGATGTTTCCTTTCTCACTAATGCATCTAAATTTTGTAGCTTGTGTCAAATGCCTGCATGTGTTAATTTGTTTTTCTATCTGGTCGTTTAGTCCAACCCAATGGCTTCCATTCATTAAGTCTAGCATCAGTACACATCTTTTTTTACTTCTATATATTTCCTTAATACTGTGGTGCCCAGGAACCTTATATACGTTGCTTGCTTATATCTCTGAACTGGTTCAAGTATATTCAGAAAAGGAGACCATCTTCTTTTGTATAGCGTTCTTATATATATCCCTTAATATTGCACACTCCTTATTTTGAAAGAAAGACTTCACTTTCTTCCTTTTTAAGTGGCGTTTTGTGAAACATATGTCAAATAGAGCATCATTCTATTAATGAATTTCTGGGGTCTTAGGTATATACTAGGGATTATCAGTTGGAAACTAATTTTATTATATTCCTTTCAAGATATGTTGTCCTAACCATTCTTTAACTTAGCTAAGAATTTTCCAGAAAAGTACACCAATCAAATATAAATGCACCTGCCTACAAGACATTTCTAAGACCGGTGTATGCTTCCAAGTACTTTAGACGAGCAGTTTAGTACTAAAAAACTACTACAGTTATTTACGAGATAAAAAATGTGTCGTCGGTTTTTGTACTATTGGTTTAAGGTGTCCCTGTTTTCTACATATATGTTTTAGTTTTAGAAAGAGCGGTGTCGATTATGGTCTTTTATTTTCTAGGTGGTATTGAATAAAAAACTGAAATAGGTGTAAATATTTGAAAGTGATTGTAACAGGAAAATTCCACTGTATGGAAAAGGGATTAACATGGATGCATATTATTTAGTTATTTTCTCTAATACATCTTTGTGGCTTTCCTGCATTTATTTGGAGCTGATTTTGTTCCAACCTGTAGCTAGATTTACACATGCTACCATACTGTAATCATACCATAAAGTATACAAGACTTTATTTATTTTCCCAATCCCAAATATTTTTTCTGGGCCTGAATGCAGCTGGAGAAATTGCAAGGAAGAAAGAAAAAGTGTAGGCCCTCCCACAGAGTAAGCAGGAATGGAAATCAGTGAAAAGGCAAAGAGGTGGAGTTGAGCTGCAATGATCACATACCCTACACTTGCTGGATGATCACCAGAGAAAGATGATTCTCTGTAAATTCCACGCATGTAGTTTTTGTACTTAACAAAAACATTATTTTTTGGAAAAATTCCAATGCTTATTAGATTCCCACTATCTGTTATTGTGATTCATTTTAATCTTTCTTAGTACTATGATGAACTTGAACAGTTGGTGAAATGTGTACCATGGGTGGTTGAGGTTGTTTTTAATCCAAGGTTGTCACTTGTGTGCCAATTTTGATACATAGAAATCTTTGAACCCCAACTGTAACCACAAAGTTAGCTACTAAGTTGTGTACTCCAAATTCACGTCAATCATTTATCTTGAGAGTTGAGATCTGGTTAATTGGTTTGTTAATACACATTGTATGTTATCTCGTGTTATTTGTTCCTCTGTAGGGCTTCTCCCAAAATATTTTCATTCGCTAATGATTCCAGAACCTCTAGAAAGTACATATATGAGATGTGTGTCCAAATCATTGACTTCAGTAATTAGATGATACACCTGTTTTTTTAATGCACCATCATATTATGGCCAAGTATCAACCTTGTACAAGACGACATCAATGTTAATGCTTATTTGAACATTTTTTCCCATAACAAATGGTTATTTTGGCAATATTAAGGAAGCCAGTAGCAGATATGGTTGATTTTTCCTTAAAGAAAATGTGCCAGCTGCTATAAATTGGTACTTAGCACTCAGTATGATATTAACTTAATGGTTTCTTAGGGAGATACTTAAACATGTAGATTACCCCAAAGATTGCAGCAGATTGTTTGTAAATTTTCAGATATCATGATTCTGTATACACTTCATTTTTTCTATTACTAACCCAAGTTTGCAGCATAGCCTGCAACTATTATTGCGTACATCTTTTTCTTGACATACATATGAATCATTCCAAATCAATATCCGGACTATCATCACATTGTCGATATCCATTTCTTTGTGTAGGCCTCATCACGAAGCGATGGACTAGCAATCTCCAAGCTTTCATTTGGTCTCAAAAGCAATTAATTTTCGCCTTTCAAAAGATCACCATTTGAATCAGGTGATCTTTCTCATGTATTTATTTACATTTATGTTGTACTAAATATTAGCTTGGCTCAACATCGTTTTGTTGGCCATAATCAATACTGCATTGTGTGATAAAATCCATTCTTGAGGTGAACTGCTTTCTGCGACAAGAAATCCGTCACCAGTAAAACACGCACCACAACATTGACCTTTTTTTAGCTTACCATTAAATCAATCTTTATTTTCTTTACATAATTAAGTCCATAGATTATGAATTTTCTGTACTTAAGACAAAATCCAGCTCTCTGTAATAAAATTGTGTTCCCTCCTCTATAATGCATAAGCAGATCGCCTATTGTTCACCGTCAAAATATTATTTCTTTC
This sequence comes from Lolium multiflorum, assembly GCA_030979885.1. Lineage (NCBI taxonomy): Eukaryota > Viridiplantae > Streptophyta > Magnoliopsida > Poales > Poaceae > Lolium > Lolium multiflorum. The sequence goes on from CM061752.1 coordinate 228,319,370, forward strand.
GATGGCTATGCCTGTGACATGACCTGACGATAAGTGCCCAACACTAATGTTTCTAAATGATTAGCGTTGTTTAGGGCGGGGGATAAAATGGGTATATTGATTTGGCGGACCATGAGAAAGATAGTGCTTGCCACCTATTTCCTTACCTTTTCAATTCTCAAAAGATGAACGAGTTCCTTTAATAACTAATAAACCAATGATTGGACTGTATTGCATTTAGAGGCTCTTTTTAAAGCAGGGCGAGTAGAGACCTCTAACTGCTACAAATAAGAAGTTAACACTTCCAATGCATAATGTTCTGTTTAAAGTAGCATGTTCTATTCTGCAGATGGAGGAGGCCACATTTGGAGAGAATTGTTCAAGGGGAAATGAATCCTCACTGCCGCTTAAGCAATCTGCCCGCCATACCCAGTTCATGCCGCGTCAATTGATGCTGCTTCCAATGATATTTCTAAGAGCGTGCAAGCCACCATAATAACCAATTTTGTAACAGTATGTAAGCTGCTCATAATAGTGCTAGGAGCATGCAAGCCATCATAATAGTGCATTTTAAGATGGCTGGTAATGAATATTTGTAAGTTGATCCTTTCTAAATGGTTTAAACAAAAAAAAAATCAATTTAGTATCTACCTTTATTAATTATTACTACCATCGTATTACATAGTCGGCGCGGCGTGCCGCCGCGCCCTTCCATGCTAGTAAATACAACAGGCGAATAAACAAGTTGACCACTTGCTTCAGTTTGCACCATATTTGCCTTCTGATTGTTCAGATTTTTTTTTTGAATGCACACAACAAGGCACCAGTTAGAAAGCGACATTTGTTTGCAAAAGGATGACTTTTAGTTCTTTCCATGTAAGTTAATTGTAGTTTTAATTGAAGTATATTTCCATTAATAAGCAAATTAGAATCATACTGCTATAGAGATTTCATATGGCTATTTATTTCTTTGCTATGGAATTATGTTTACATGTGGGGTAAGGAAAACTTGTGGGTCTCCATGACACTGTTTATGAGGAAATACTTTTAGATTTCAGTTGACACACATTTTTTAATATATGAATGGTTGCTCGTTTGATTTAATGTGGGCTGTAGCACCGCACGGATTTTGTGCTAGTATGTATACAATGCCAATAAAACCACCATGTTAAGCCACATAAGTTTAAAATATGTATACTACATTGATCTTATTTTTAATGGTTGAGATTTAAGCCTGAAAGTTTTACGCAAAAACAGTCGCGTACGACCCTGTCATGGACATACACCATCATAAATGGACACGTCAGCACACATAAGACCAAAAGGAGAAAAAAACGTGTTTCAGTTTTAAAAAGAATTGCACAAGTCTCAAATCCAGACACGTGAAGAAACTCAAAAGAAATACGCATCCGTCCCTCAGAAAAAAGAATACGCATCCAGATGTGCGCGTCAGTTGATTTATATGCGTAGGACTCTAGCTTAGCACTAAGAGAAAACGTCAAGACGGCTTTTGGTCTGGGCAGTTGTCGGCAAAGGGCAACCTATGCCGACGGCCAATGTCTAACCGTCGGCATAGAAAAAGGCCATCAGTATAGGCCTGGTCTGGCCGTCGGTAAAGGGGTCTCCGCCGTGATGGAGGTAATGGCACAATGGCGTTAGTACTTTGTCGACTGCTAAGTTTTTTTTATTTGTTTTGTTCGGCCTTGCCGTTGGCACAAGTTTCTTTTCTCCACTCACCCCACGGCATCACCTTTTCAGTTTTTAAAAATATACGAAAATGCTAGGAATTTAAAAAAAAATCGTTTGAGATGACCATGTATTCTAATTGTCAGTAAAATTAACGAACACGTATTTCGATATATTATGCAAAATGGCGTGTTGTATCGGTAAAACGGCTTTTCTGGTTGCATATGACTTTCGATGAAAACGTTTTTATATGAAAATGTATCTACGGCCGTTGAACTATTTTTTTACATTCATGAAAACCAAAAAAAAAAAGAAAATATGACTTTTTCAGTTTTTTTAGATTCCTCAAAATCAAAAAGAAAATATGACTTTTTTTCAACGATTTTTTAGGTTTCTAAAAATCAAAATGCATCGTCTGTAACAACTAACAACCATCTCGTAGGATTAGCATTTTATTCGGGAGAATTAAGAGAAAAAATGCTGACCATGTCACAACCAAAATCAGGGTATTTCTCTGACCACTAACTAGTGCATCTAATCTTTCCTAAACAAGACTTCTCAAATTTGGTGAATCAATCAACACAACACCTGTGCAGAAACTTAAACTAGTTATTAGTAACTCATGTATCTGATAAAATCCCGAGTACATGAATCAAAATTGGCCTAACCAAACAACTATAATGTTACGAGACTTCGTTTACTATTAAGGGCAAAACACCGACCATGCACAACAAAAATCCAACATCTAAACTTTCCTAAACAAGACTTCTTGAATTTGGAATCAATCAACACATCACATGTGGAGAAACATGAACTACCTAGTAGTAACTCCTGTATCTGATAAAATCCTAGGTAAACGAATCCAAGTCGGCCTGAACAAACAACTTCGAAACCACATATTTAGAGCTAGGCTTGTCGAGTAAGCAATGGTAAAACATGGGCAAACTGTAAAAGCTCTCATGTCTTGAATTCAACATTAGTGATTAGTCGATACACAACCAATGGGGAACCCTAGACTCAACTGGTGTGACCAAATCGAAATCCACGAGCATTATGTTCCACTTCGAATTCACACAGAGATGAGAAGGAGAGGGAGAGGGAGACCAGGAGATAGGGAACTACCGCACCCGACATTCGGGAGGAGGGGTGAAACCATGCGATTCTAAAGATGCCAAAGGCTGATACCACCAAAGATGTCACGCTTGGACGGAGTCCATTACCTGACCACCCGAAGGTCGCTGCGCTCCGATGGAGCCCAGCACCTGTAGCGCAGGACAAGGAGAATGGAATTGCTCTCGTTGCGCGCCTTCGGGTGCGGCTGGTTTTGGCAGCATTACTAAATGATTAATGTAAATAGTTAATGAATTCTCGTAACATTATAGCTGAATAAATATGTTTCAGATTTGCAAGATATTTTATACAAAAAATTATACATTTCTACTTCACTTATTGTTATCATACTATATTTTTGTTAGGTACAATTTTAGATTACTTAGATTGCTTAATAAATCACATGACATTATTTTCGGATATTAATTCTCTGTTTTACAATTGTAATGTATATAATGTGCAATTTTCTTGTGTTAATTTAAATTTATGTTACAATAAAGTTTCTCTTAAACTATTTTTCGCCTATTGCTAAAATTATATGGTGTCTTTATATATGTATGCATGTATTTTGGTGCATATATTAATATCGACAAATACCATGATAGAGATATATAAATCGTACAACTAAATAAATATCTTAGTTGTGGTTCTGGTTTATTGTTAGGTACCTATGCTTATAAAAATTTCTAACCATCCGGAAATTTGTCTTGCAAGTTAGATTCCTTAGTAAGTTCACAACATGTGCTTGCTCCGCATATGGTATTGGAACTGTATATACTATAATAATAATCGATGAACAAAAAATCACCTTAGGTATGCTTGTTTCAAATAACCTTTTTCGCACGAAATTTAAATATGAGAATCTATCACACGTATCGATATAATAAATATGTAAAAACAAGGACTAAAACTGAAATATGAAAAGGGACATAACGTCACCATTCATCTCCATGATCAATTCTGCAATTACAACAATAAACCAAAACATGAAACTGACTTGTACTCGGGTCCCTGACGTGCGCCCAACCGACCAGGAGTCCAGGACCCATCCTGGTCAGGGGAAATTTCCTAGTGTCTCTCATGCCGGTCCTAAGATTTTGTGGTACGGAGGTGAAACTATAACATGAGCCCTTTGGTATAAACACCAAACTAATAATTGATATTTATATATAACATGCTACATATGAAATAGTTTACTTAGTATTAGCTTACAAAATTGTTGTAACATTCATAGGTACAAAACCACTGAGGAGACGATAAATTTCAATCTCATCCAACATATCTTGGAAAAATAAACACCTGCATGGGTGGATGATCTGCATATAATTACAAGTGATTATTTAGTAGGCTGACAATAAATCAAGTGATAATTCCTAAAAAGAAAATGCCCAAGAGACTTCACCAATCAGAGACTCTGCTCTCCTAGAAAATAGGTGTGCAACGTAGGTCAACAATTGTGACACTCCGCTCGGGCCTTCTCGCCTCGCGCTAGTGTGAGACATCCTCGAGCGCACGAGAATGCGGTGCCGCCTCACATACGTCACCCGTCGGCACCGCTCATGCGGTGCTGTGTTCCCGTCGAGAGTAGAAGTGCAGGATGAACCTCAAACAAGACGAAAAGTGTGAGATCATCCCAATGAAATATATGAGAGTTATTCTATGGGCTATTTGACCAGAAGCTACCTAAATATTGATATGGCCCACCGTGCACACCCTCTAGGTCCGCCCATGGGCCTTGGTGGTGAGGAATGGAGAAGGAGATGAGGATGGGTTTAGGAGAGGAGCAGGGGCCTTTATGGGGTCCGGAAAATGTCTTTTCTAATCCATTCATCTTTTCTCATGGTTGCGGCGAGGATTTTTGTCATCGCAATATTTAGGCTGCTACGTCCTCAACAATAGTGATTCGTACTCTCGACTGCCCGGCGACATCGACCAGGTTGTTTGGTTGCTTTTCCATGTTATACTTGTGTTGATACCCTTGCCGGTGGTGATTGACTATTTCAATGGTTGTTTGGGTGCATGTAGTCTTGGTATTACGGCTCAAATTAAATTTATGAGAGAACATTCGTTGGTATTTTCACGTTCGTGGTTTGGTATCTATCTTCGGATGCCTATAGAAAAATACAAGATTATTTCATGGAAGAAAAAATAGTTTGAAGACCTTCAAAATTTATTCGTTTCTTTCATAATTTATTTTATGATAGTTGAAGTTAGCTCATATATCGTTGTCATGTACTATTTGTTACTACAAATGTATATATGTGGTATTCATTGTTAAAAAGAATCTTGTATGGATCTTTTCTAACTGATGCCTCCATACGTCACATACCTCAATTAGCGGCAGTTTGCTGCCGGCACTTTCCTAATTCGCCGTTAATTGTACGATTTACCGGCAGATAGTGATTAATGTCGTTAATGATGCATTAATTACCGGTTAACTGAAAAGGTGTCGCTAAGGGCATGTACAATGGTGATATCTTAGCAGTGCCACTAGGATAAACGCTGAGGTGGAGGAAAGAGAAAGATAAAAAAAGACTTTATCTTCTCTTAGCTAAGAGATCATCTCTTAGCACAATATGTCTCACCATAAATTTAGGATGTCTCGTTAGTAAATATAAAACTAAAAAACAACCCATTGTACATCATGTTTTATTGTTATATCTATATTACGTGGCAAAACTAAGATAAGATAGTCTTATTAACCATTGCATATGCCCTAAGACTACCCACAGTCATGCATTTCATGCTTGCAAAATACTGATGTGGCAGTGAAATTAAAGATGAGAGAGAATACTAGTATCGTAGATAGATACCATATCATACAACATAGTACTAGAAAATTTAATGTCAAGTAATATTGTACATATATTTGCATTGAAATTGTACAAATGAATTAATATAAGGAAATTATGATACTAGTACATGATATCATGCAATGTGCAGATAGTAACATATAGTAGTATCATACGCATGATACTTGTATTGATACTATGCATTGTGGCTAGTCTAACCAGGCTTTAATCTAAGGCAGTTAAGCAAAAAGTGCAGCAAATGGTTGCACAATTGGTGGCACCTTTTGATTTTGATGCAAATAGTTGCCGGCACTTTCCCCAACAAAAGTAATGGCACGCTACGCCGATGGCCTCGAGCCCTCGACATAGCTTTAAAAGGTTGTCAATGTAGTCTACATCGAGGGCCACCCTCGATGTAGCTTATCGGGGAAGGTCTGCCTCGGCATATTGACCCTCGACGCAGGCCACGCCGTCCCGTCCGTTAACTTCAAAAAAATTGAATTTTTTCCAATTTTTTTTGTCTCTCACATAGATCATTTTAATTCTAACACTGCACTTAATCTTAGATCAAGTTACCTCTCATAGTCAAACTTTCCACCCGGGTCAGCCATCCTCAAACTAGTCCACCTCTAGCACGCTTAATATTTTGATTCCTTCCGGTTGAGCTTCCATCTTATTCACGAAACATTGTTGATAATACTATCATACCAATCTTATTAACCCTTAGATCGTGATATCACAACTCTTTATTATTTTCAATTTTAAATAATTATTTAATAAACATAAAAAATGTTTGATGTCAAAGATCATGACCATCTAGACCGTCTAATAGTGTTAAACATCTTGTGATTGATATCTAGCCGTTTATGTCAATTTCCAAAAATCTGCATGCTAGATAAGGAAGTACACATGGAGTATTAATCGTTGAATCTCCATATTTAAGTAAATAAATGACTATTAATCATGGAATTGCTACAATCAAGGGATGACCAAATCTCTACGATCAATCAGGACACAACAAATCGTAATACATTTAAAGCAATCAAAACTACGTTACCAAGCATTAATTAATGGATCAGATCTTCGCGTGTTTGATAGCCAAAAGTGGTGGTCATAGTCTATCTTCCGCCCGCAAATCTCGCTGCAGAATGCAGGGCAAATCCCCTCGGAGGAAACCCTCACGCATCTATAAAAAAAACCTCATCGCCCCTCCCCCCACCCACGATCTCGTGCAGGGTCGTTGATACGTCAAAACGTATCTACTTTCCCGAACACTTTCGCTATTGTTTTGCCTCTAATTTGTGTATTTTGGATACAACTAACACGGACTAACGCTGTTTTTCAGAATTGCTCACAGTATCTCGTTTTTGTGCAGAAATTCAACTTTCGGGGAAAATCCCGGAATTTATGTCGAATGGCTTATTTTTCAGAAGATTCACGGAGCAGGCCGGGGGGGCCCAGGGCCCCACACACTAGGCCGGCGCGGCCTGTAGGGGGGGCGCCGCCCTACTGTGTGGCCGCCTCGGCCAGCCTCTGACGCCCCCTCTGGACTATTTAAGGGTTTCGATCTAAAAACGCGAGACGGGAAGGTCGAAGTCGCCAGAAACCATCCAGAACGCCGCCATCATCGCGAAACTCCGTCTCGGGACCAGAAACTCCGTTCGGCACTCCGCCGGGACGGGGAATTGGAGGAGATCATCGCGCCATCACCACCGACGCCTCTCCATCGACCAGCCATGTTTCCCCCATCCATGTGTGAGTAATTCCCCCGCTGTGGCTGAAGGGGATGGTAGGGATTGGATGAGATTGGTCATGTAATAGCATAAGATTGTTAGGGCATAGTGCCTAGTGTCCGTAATTGGTACTTTGATGATATTGTTGCAACTTGTTATGTTTAATGCTTGTCAGTAGGGCCCGAGTGCCATGATCTCAGATCTGAACATGTTATTGTTTCATCATGATATTTATTGTTTTATGATCTTTGCAAGTTGTATACACATGTCGCGTCCGGAAACCGAGGCCCCAAAGTGACAGAAATTGGGACAACCGGAGGGGAAGGCGGTGATGTGAGGATCACATGTGTTCACGGAGTGTTGATACGTCTCAAACGTTTCTATAATTTCTTATGTTCCATGCTACTTTTATGATGATACTCACATGTTTTATACACATTATATGTCATTATTATGCATTTTCCGGCACTAACCTATACTTGAGATGCCGAAGAGCGGTTGTTGTTTTCTTGTTTTGGTTTCAGAAATCCTAGTAAGGAATGATTCTCGGAATTGGACGAAATCAACGCCTAGGATCTTATTTTTCCACGAAGCTTCCAGAACACCGAAAGGGAAACAAAGTGGCGCGACGAGGCGGCGACACGCCAGGGCGGCGCGGCCCACCTCCTGGCCGCGCGGCCCTTGTGTGGGCCTCGTGGCGCCCCGACCTACCCTTCCGCCTACTTAAGCCTTCGTCGATAATAGTTCCAGTACCGAGAGCCACGATACGGAAAACCTTCCGAGACGCCGCCGCCGTAATCCCATCTTGGGGATTCGAGGAGATCGCCACCCTGCCGGAGAGGTGAATCATCTCCGGAGGACTTTTCACCGCCATGGTCGCCTCGGATTGATGTGTGAGTAGTTCACCTGGACTATGGGTCCATAGCAGTAGCTAGATGGTCGTCTTCTCCTCATTGTGCTATCATTGTTGGATCTTGTGAGCTGCCTAACATGATCAAGATCATCTATCTGTAATGCTACATGTTGCGTTTGTTAGGATCCGATGAATATGGAATACTATGCTATGTTGATTAACAATCTATCTATGTGTTGTTTATGATCATGCATGCTCTCCGTTGCTAGTAGAGGCTCTGGCCAAGTCATTGCTTGTAACTCCAAGAGGGAGTAATTATGCTCGATAGTGGGTTCATGCCTCCATTAAACCTGGGACAGTGACAGAAAGTTCTAAGGTTGTGGATGTGTTGTTGCCACTAGGGATAAAACATCAATGTTATGTCTAAGGATATATTTGTTGATTACATTCACCATACTTAATGCAATTGTTTGTTGTTTGCAACTTAATATTGGAGGGTTCGGATGATAACCTGAAGGTGGACTTTTTAGGCATAGATGCATGCTGGATAGCGGTCTATGTACTTTCTCGTAATGCCCAATTGAATCTCACACTACTCATCATAACATGTATGTGCATTGTCATGCTCTCTTTATTTGTCAATTGCCCAACTGTAATTTGTTCACCCAACATGCTATTTATCTTATGGGAGAGACACCTCTAGTGAACTGTGGACCCCGGTCCATTCTTTACATCGAATACAATCTACTGCAATACTCGTTCTACTGTTCTCTGCAAACATCATCATCCACACTATACATCTAATCCTTTGTTACAGCAAGCCGGTGAGATTGACAACCTCACTGTTAAGTTGGGGCAAAGTACTTTGGTTGTGTTGTGCAGGTTCCACGTTGGCGCCGGAATCCCTGGTGTTGCGCCGCACTACACTCCGCCGCCATCAACCTTCAACGTGCTTCTTGACTCCTACTGGTTCGATAACCTTGGTTTCTTACGAGGAAAACTTGCTTGTACGCATCACCTTCCTCTTGGGGTTCTCTCCGACGTATCGATAATTTCTTATGTTCCATGCCACATTATTGATGATATCTACATGTTTTATGCATACTTTATGTCATATTTATGCGTTTTCCGGAACTAACCTATTGACGAGATGCCGAAGTGCAGTTCCTGTTTTCTGCTGTTTTTGGTTTCAGAAATCCTAGTAAGGAAATATTCTCGGAATTGGGCGAAATCAACGCCTAGAGTCTTAAAACTCCACGAAGCATCAGAACACCGAGAGCGCCGGAGGGGGTCACGGGGCCCTAGATGACAGGTGGCGCGGCCGGGCACGGGCCGCGCCCCCTATTGTGTCGTCGCCTCGTTGCCCTTCCGACTCCGCCTCTTCGCCTATATAAAGGTCCCGACCTAAATCTTCGATACGAAAAGCCACGGTACGAGAAACCTTCCGGAGCGCCGCATCGCGAAGCCAAGATGGGGGACAGGAGTCTGACGGCACGCAGCCGGGATGGGGAAGTGCCGGAAGGCTTCTCCCATCGACACCGCTGCCATCTTCACCGCCATCTTCATCACCGCTGCTGTCTCCCATGAGGAAGGAGTAGTTCTCCATCGAGGCTCGGGGCTGTACCGGTAGCTATGTGGTTAATCTCTCTCCTATGTACTTCAATACAATAATCTCATGAGCTGCCTTACATGATTGAGATTCATATGATGATGCTTGTAATCTAGATGTCATTATGCTAGTCAAGTGGATTTTACTTATGTGATCTCCGGAGACTCCTTGTCCCACGTGTGTAAAGGTGACAGTGTGTGCACCGTGTAGGTCTCTTAGGCTATATTTCACAGAATACTTATTCACTGTTATGAATGGCATAGTGAGGTGCTTATTTATATCCCTTTATGATTGCAATGTGTTTTGTATCACTATTCATCTATGTGCTACTCTAGTGATGTTATTAAAGTAGTTTATTCCTCCTGCACGGTGTAATGGTGACAGTGTGTGCATCGTGTAGTACTTGGCGTAGGCTATGATTGTGATCTCTTGTAGATTATGAAGTTAACTATTGCTATGATGGTATTGATGTGATCTATTCCTCCTTTTGTAGTGTGAAGGTGACAGTGTGCATGCTATGTTAGTACTTGGTTTGGTTATGTTGATCTGTCATGCACTCTAAGGTTATTTAAATATGAACATCGAATATTGTGGAGCTTGTTAACTCCGGCATTGAGGGTTCTTGTAGCCCTACGCAATTAGTGGTGTTCATCATCCAACAAGAGAGTGTAGAGTCTAGCATCTATCTATTTATTCATTATGTGATCAATGTTGAGAGTCCACTAGTGAAAGTATGATCCCTAGGCCTTGTTCCTAAATACTGCTATCGCTGCTTGTTACTGTTCTACTGCATCTGTACTGTCCGCAATATTACCACCATCAACTACACGCCGGCAAGCTTTTTGGCACCGTTACTACTGCTCATACTTATTCATACCACTGTATTTCACTATCTCTTCGCCGAACTAGTGCACCTATTAGGTGTGTTGGGGACACAAGAGACTTCTTGCTTTGTGGTTGCAGGGTTGCATGAGAGGGATATCTTTGACCTCTTCCTCCCTGAGTTCGATAAACCTTGGGTGATCCACTTAAGGGAAACTTGCTGCTGTTCTACAAACCTCTGCTCTTGGAGGCCCAACACTGTCTACAAGAATAGAAGCACCCGTAGACATCAAGCACTTTCGGCGCCGTTGGGGAGGAAAGGTAAAAGGCACTCATACTCGGTTCAGTAACGGTACTTTTAGCGCCATTGTGTTTGTGCTCGAAGCTATTTCCTTTAGATCCTGCAATTGCATCTTTTTGTTTCTTGTTTTACACTAGTTTGGCATAATGGAAAACAAAAATATGAGAGATCTTTATGAACTTTATCTTGAATTAGGACATGATGTGTTTGAAGAGAAAATTAAAAAATCCATGGAACTTTATATGCATGCTAATGGGAATGTTATTAATATGAATGCTTTGAACACTATTGTTGTTAATGCTATGGAAAATTCTAAGCTTGGGGAAGCTGGTTTTGATGAGCATGATCTTTTAGTCCCCCAAGCATTGAGGAGAAAATTTACTTTGATGATACTCCTATTTATGATGATTATAATGATAGTAGTCTTTTGGTGCCGCCTGTTATGGAGGATAAATTTGATTATCATTACAATATGCCTCCTATATTTGATGATGAGAATAATAATGATAGGTACTTTGTTGAATTTTCTCCCACTATTACTAATAAAATTGATTATGCTTATGTGGAGAGTAATAATTTTATGCATGAGACTCATGATAAGAATGCTTTATGTGATAGTTATATTGTTGAGTTTGCTCATGATGCTACTGAAAGTTATTATGAGAGAGGAAAATATGGTTGTAGAAATTTTCATGTTACTAAAACACCTCTCTATGTGCTGAAATTTTGAAGCTACACTTGTTTTATCTTCCTATGCTTGTTACTTTGCTCTTCATGAACTTGTTTATTTACAAGATTCCTTTTCATAGGAAGCATGTTAGGCTTAAATTTGTTTTGAATTTGCCTCTTGATGCTCTCTTTTGCTTCAAATACTATTTCTTGCGAGTGCATCATTAAAATTGCTGAGCCCATCTTAATGGCTATAAAGAAAGAACTTCTTGGGAGATAACCCATGTGTTTATTTTACTACAGTACTTTTGTTTTATATTTGAGTCTTGGAAGTTGTTACTACTGTAGCAACCTCTCCTTATCTTAGTTTTGTGCATTGTTTTGCCAAGTAAAGTCGTTGATAGTAAGGTTCATACTAGATTTGGATTACTGCGCAGAAACAGATTTCTTTGCTGTCACGAATCTAGGCCTAATTCTCTGTAGGTGACTCAGAAAATTATGCCAATTTACGTGAGTGATCCCCAGATATGTACGCAACTTTCATTCAATTTTAGCATTTTCATTTGAGCAAGTCTGGTGCCTCAATAAAATTCGTCTTTACGCACTGTTCTGTTTTGACAGATTCTGCCTTTTATTTCGAATTGCTTCTTTTGCTATGTTGGATGGATTTCTTTATTCCATTAACTTCCAGTAGCTTTGAAAAATGTCCAGAAATGTTAAGAATGATTGTGTCACCTCTGAACATGTGAGTTTTTGAATATGCACTAACCCTCTAATGAGTTGTTTTGAGTTTGGTGTGGAGGAAGTTTTCAAGGGTCAAGAGGAGGATGATATACTACGATCAAGAAGAGTGAAAAGTCTAAGCTTAGGGATGCCCCGGTGGTTCATCCCTGCATATTTCAAGAAGACTCAAGCATCTAAGCTTGGGGATGCCCAATGCATCCCCTTCTTCATCGACAAATTATCAGGTTCCTCCCTTGATACTATATTTTTATTCGGTCACATCTTATGTACTTTACTTGGAGCGTCTGTTTGTTTTTGTTTTTGTTTTGTTTGAATAAAATGGATCCTAGCATTCATTGTGTGGGAGATAGACACGCTCAGCTGGTTCATATGAACACATGTGTTCTTAGCTTTTAATTTTCATGGCGAAGGTTGAAACTGCTTCGTTAATTGTTATATGGTTGGAAACGGGAAATGCTACATGTAGTAATTGGTATGATGTCTTGAATAACTTGATACTTGGCAATTGTTGTGCTCATGTTTAAGCTCTTGCATCATGTAGTTTGCACCTATTAATGAAAAAATACATAGAGCTTGCTAAAATTTGGTTTGCATAACTGGTCTCTCTAGGTCTAGATAATTTCTAGTATTGAGTTTGAACAACAAGGAGGAAGACGGTGTAGAGTCTTATAATGTTTACAATATGTCTTTTATGTGAGTTTTTGTTGCGGGTTCATCCTTGTGTTTGTTTCAAATAACCTTGCTAGCCTAAACCTTGTATCGAGAGGGAATACTTCTCATGCATCCAAAATACTTGAGCCAACCACTATGCCATTTGTGTCCACCATACCTACCTACTACATGGTATTTCTCCGCCATTCCAAAGTAAATTGCTTGAGTGCTACCTTTAAAATTTCCATTCTTCACCTTTACAATATATCTCATGGGACAAATAGCTTAAAAACTATTGTGGTATTGAATATGTACTTATGCACTTTATCTCTTATTAAGTTGCTTGTTGTGCGATAACCATGTTCCTGGGGACGCCATCAACTACTCTTTGTTGAATATCATGTGAGTTGCTATGCATGTTCGTCTTGTCTGAAGTAAGGGAGATTTACCACTAAAATGGTTAGAGCATGCATAATGTTAGAAGAACATTGGGCCTCTAACTAAAGCCATGATCCATGGTGGAAGTTTTAGTTTTGGACAAATATCCTCAATCTCATATGAGAAAATTAATTGTTGCTACATGCTTATGCATAAAAGAGGAGTCCATTATCTGTTGTCTATGTTGTCCCGGTATGGATGTCTAAGTTGAGAATAATCAATAGCGAGAAATCCAATGCGAGCTTTCTCCTTAGACCTTTGTACAGGCGGCATAGAGGTACCCCTTTGTGACACTTGGTTAAAACATGTGCATTGTGATGATAATCCAGGTAGTCCGAGCTAATTAGGACAAGGTGCGGGCACTATTAGTATACTATGCATGAGGCTTGCAACTTGTAGGATATAATTTACATAACACATATGCTTTATTACTACCGTTGACAAAATTGTTTCTTGTTTTCAAAACCAAAGCTCTAGCACAAATATAGAAATCGATGATTTCCTCTTTGAAGGACCTTTTTTTACTTTTATGTTGAGTCAGTTCACCTATCTCTCTCCACCTCAAGAAGCAAACACTTGTGTGAACTGTGCATTGATTCCTACATACTTACATATTGCACTTGTTATATTACTTTGCATTGACAACTATCCATGAGATATACATGTTACAAGTTGAAAGCAACCGCTGAAACTTCATCTTCCTTTGTGTTGCTTCAATAACTTTACTTTGAATTATTGCTTTATGAGTTAACTCTTATGCAAGACTTATTGATGCTTGTCTTGAAGTACTATTCATGAAAAGTCTTTGCTTTATGATTCATTTGTTTACTCATGTCATTTACATTGTTTTGATCGCTGCATTCATTACATATGCTTACAATAGTATGATCAAGGTTATGATGGCATGTCACTCGAAAGTATCTTTGTTATCGTTTACCTGCTCGGGATGAGCAGAAACTAAGCTTGGGGATGCTGATACGTCTCCGACGTATCGATAATTTCTTATGTTCCATGCCACATTATTGATGATATCTACATGTTTTATGCATACTTTATGTCATGTTATGCGTTTTCCGGAACTAACCTATTGACGAGATGCCGAAGTGTGGTTCCTGTTTGCTGTTTTTGGAAATCCTAGTAAGGAAATATTCTCGGAATTGGACGAAATCAACGCGAGTCTTAAAACTCCACGAAGCATCCAGGACACCCAAGAGCCGCCAGAGGGGGGCCACAGGGGCCCCAGATGACAGGGTGGCGCGGCCAGGGCCTGGGCCGCGCCCCCCTATTGTGTCGTCGCCTCGTCGCCCTTCCGACTCCGCCTCTTCGCCTATATAAGGTCCACGACCTAAATCTTCGATCTGAAAAGCCACGATGAGAAACCTTCCCGAGCGCCGCCATCGCGAAGCCAAGATCGGGGGACATGAGTCTCTGTTCGGCCGCCGCCGGGACGGAAGTGCCCCGGAAGGCTTCTCCATCGACACTGCTGCCATCTTCACCGCCATCTTCATCACTGTCTCCCATGAGGAGGGAGTAGTTCTCCATCGAGGCTCGGGGTTGTACCGGTAGCTATGTGGTTAATCTCTCTCCTATGTACTTCAATACAATAATCTCATGAGCTGCCTTACATGATTGAGATTCATATGATGATGCTTGTAATCTAGATGTCATTATGCTAGTCAAGTGGATTTTACTTATGTGATCTCCGGAGACTCCTTGTCCCACGTGTGTAAAGGTGACAGTGTGTGCACCGTGTGGGTCTCTTAGGCTATATTTCACAGAATACTTATTCACTGTTATGAATGGCATAGTGAAGTACTTATTTATATCCCTTTATGATTGCAATGTGTTTTGTATCACTATTCATCTATGTGCTACTCTAGTGATGTTATTAAAGTAGTTTATTCCTCCTGCACGGTGTAATGGTGACAGTGTGTGCATCGTGTAGTACTTGGCGTAGGCTATGATTGTAATATCTTGTAGATTATGAAGTTAACTATTGCTATGATGGTATTGATGTGATCTATTCCTCCTTTCGTAGCGTGAAGGTGACAGTGTGCATGCTATGTTAGTACTTGGTTTGGTTATGTTGATCTATCATGCACTCTAAGGTTATTTAAATATGAACATCGAATATTGAGGAGCTTGTTAACTCCGGCATGTAGCCCTACGCAATTAGTGGTGTTCATCATCCAACAAGAGAGTGTAGAGTTGATAGCGTATACACACGTCCGTTGGGAACAAGAGGAAGGTGTGATGCGTATAGAAGCAAGTTTTCCCTCAGTATGAAACCAAGGTTTATCGAACCAGTAGGAGCCAAGAAGCACGTTGAAGGTTGATGGCGGCGAGATGTAGTGCGGCGCAACACCAGGGATTCCGGCGCCAACGTGGAACCTGCACAACACAACCAAAGTACTTTGCCCCAATGAAGCAGTGAGGTTGTCAATCTCACCGGCTTGCTGTAACAAAGGATTAGATATATAGTGTGGATGATGATTTGCAGAGAATAGTAGAACAAGTATTGCAGTTGTATTCGATTAAAAGAATGGACCAGGGTCCACAGTTCAGAGGTGTCTCTCCCATAAGATAAATAGCATGTTGGGTGAACAAATTACAGTTGGGCAATTGACAAATAGAGGTCATGACAATGCACATACATGATATGATGAGTATTGTGAGATTTAATTGGGCATTACGACAAAGTACATAGACCGCTATCCAGCATGCATATATGCCTAAAAAGTCCACCTTCGGGTTATCATCCAAACCCCTTCCAGTATTAAGTTGCAAACAACAGACAATTGCATTAAGTATGGTGAGTAATGTAATCAATAACTACATCCTCGGACATAGCATCAATGTTTTATCCCTAGTGGCAACAACACATCCACAACCTTAGAACTTTATGTCACTGTCCCAGATTTAATGGAGGCATGAACCACTATCGAGCATAAATACTCCTCTTGGAGTTAAGAGTAAAAACCCGAGCCTCTACTAATAACGGAGAGCATGCAAGATCATAAACAACACATAGGTAATAGATTGATAATCAACATAACATAGTATTCTCTATCCATCGGATCCCAACAAACACCACATATAGCATTACAGATAGATGATCTTGATCATGATAGGCAGCTCACAAGATCCGACAATGAAGCACATGAGGAGAAGACAACCATCTAGCTACTGCTATGAGGGTGAACTACTCACTCATCAATCCGGAGGCAACCATGGCGGTGTAGAGTCCTCCGGGAGATGATTCCCCTCTCCGGCAGGGTGCCGGAGGATCTCCTGAATCCCCGAGATGGGATTGGCGGCGGCGTCTCTGGAAGGTTTTCCGTATCGTGGCTCTCGGTACTGGGGGTTTCACGACGAAGGCTTTAAGTAGGTGGAAGGGCGGGTCAGGGGGGCACATGAGGGCCCCACATGACAGGCCGGCGCGGCCAAGGCCCAGGCCGCGCCGC
This sequence comes from Lolium multiflorum, assembly GCA_030979885.1. Taxonomy (NCBI): domain Eukaryota; kingdom Viridiplantae; phylum Streptophyta; class Magnoliopsida; order Poales; family Poaceae; genus Lolium; species Lolium multiflorum. Next base: position 228,336,221 of record CM061752.1, read on the forward strand.
CCTGGTGTCTGGGCGCCTCGTGGCCCCACTTCGTGACTCCTTCGGTCTTCTGGAACCGTGTGAAAATAGGCCCCTGGGCGTTGATTTCGTCCAATTCGAGAATATTTCCTTACTAGGATTTCTGAAACCAAAAACAGCGGAAAACAACAAGCGGCTCTTCGGCATCTCGTTAATAGGTTAGTGCCGGAAAATGCATAATAATGACATATAATGTGTATAAAACATGTGAGTATCATCATAAAAGTAGCATGGAACATAAGAAATTATAGATACGTTTGAGACGTATCAAGCATCCCCAAGCTTAGTTCCTACTCGTCCCGAGTAGGTAAGCGATAACAAAGATAATTTCTTAGTGACAATGCTACCAACATAATCTTGATCAATACTATTGTAAGCACATGTAATGAATGCAGCGATTTGAAACAATGGTAAATGACATGAGTAAACAATTGAATCATAAAGCAAAGACTTTTCATGAATAGTACTTCAAGACAAGCATCAATAAGTCTTGCATAAGAGTTAACTCATAAAGCAATAATTCAAAGTAAAGGTATTGAAGCAACATAAAGGAAGATGAAGTTTCAGCGGTTGCTTTCAACTTGTAACATGTATATCTCATGGATATTGTCAATGCAAAGTAATATAACAAGTGCAATATGCAAGTATGTAGGAATCAATGCACAGTTCACACAAGTGTTTGCTTCTTGAGGTGGAGAGAGATAGGTGAACTGACTCAACATAAAAGTAAAAGAAAGGTCCTTCAAAGAGGAAAGCATCGATTGCTATATTTGTGCTAGAGCTTTAGTTTTGAAAACAAGAAACAATTTTGTCAACGGTAGTAATAAAGCATATGAGTTATGTAAATTATATCCTACAAGTTGCAAGCCTCATGCATAGTATACTAATAGTGCCCGCACCTTGTCCTAATTAGCTTGGATTACCGGGATTATCATCGCAATACACATGTTTTAACCAAGTGTCACAAAGGGGTACCTCTATGCCGCCTGTACAAAGGTCTAAGGAGAAAGTTCGCATTGGATTTCTCGCTTTTGATTATTCTCAACTTAGACATCCATACCGGGACAACATAGACAACAGATAATGGACTCCTCTTTAATGCATAAGCATGTAGCAACAATTAATGTTCTCATATGAGATTGAGGATATATATGTCCAAAACTGAAACTTCCACCATGATTCATGGCTTTAGTTAGCGGCCCAATGTTCTTCTCTAACATTATGCATGCTCTAACCATTAAATGAGTGGTAAATCTCCCTTACTTCAGACAAGACGGACATGCATAGCAACTCACATGATATTCAACAAAGAGTAGTTGATGGCGTCCCCAGGAACATGGTTATCGCTCAACAAGCAACTTAATAAGAGATAAAGTGCATAAGTACATATTCAATACCACGATAGTTTTTAAGCTATTTGTCCCATGAGCTATATATTGCAAAGATAAAGAATGGAAATTTTAAAGGTAGCACTCAAGCAATTTACTTTGGAATGGCGGAGAAATACCATGTAGTAGGTAGGTATGGTGGACACAAATGGCATAGTGGTTGGCTCAAGGATTTTGGATGCATGAGAAGTATTCCCTCTCGATACAAGGCTTAGGCTAGCAAGGTTGTTTGAAACAAACACAAGGATGAAGCAATGCAGCAAAACTCACATAAAAGACATATTGTAAACATTATAAGACTCTATACCATCTTCCTTGTTGTTCAAACTCAATACTAGAAATTATCTAGACCTTAGAGAAACCAAACATGCAAATCAGATTTTAGCATGCTCTATGTATTTCTTCATTAATAGGTGCAAAGTATATGATGCAAGAGCTTAAATATGAGCACAACAATTGCCAAGTATCACATTATTCAAGATATTATACCAATTACCACATATATCATTTTCCAATTCCAACCATATAACAATTTAACGAAGAAGAAACTTTCGCCATGAATACTATGAGTAAAGCCTAAGGACATATTTGTCCATATGCAACAGCGGAGCGTGTCTCTCTCCCACAATGAATGCTAGGATCCATTTTATTCAAACAAACGAAACAAAAACAAACCGACGCTCCAAGTAAAGTACATCGATGATGGAATAAAAATATAGTTTCACTAGAGGAACCTGATAATATTGTCGATGAAGAAGGGGATGCCTTGGGCATCCCAAGCTTAGAAGCTTGAGTCTTCTTGATATATGCAGTGAACCAGGGGCATCCCCAAGCTTAGAGCTTTCACTCTCCTTGATCATAGTGTATATCATCCTCCTCTCTTGATCCTTGAAAACTTCCTCCACACCAAACTCAAAACAAACTCATTAGAGGGTTAGTGCATAATCAAAATTCACATATTCAGAGGTGACACAATCATTATTTATACTTCTGGACATTGCACAAAGCTACTGAAAGACAATGGAATCGAAAAATCCATCAAGCATGACAAAACAGGCAATGCAAAATAAAAGGCAGAATCTGTCAAAACAGAACAGTTCGTAAAGACGTATTTTTAACAGGCACCAGACTTGCTCAGATGAGAAAACTTAAAACTAATGAAAGTTGCGTACATATCGGAGGATCACTCACATAAATTGGCATAATTTTCTGAGTTACCTACAGAGAATTAAACCCAGATTCGTGACAGAAAAGAAATCTGTTTCTGTGCAGTAATCCAAATCTAGTATCATCCTTCTATTAGAGACTTTACTTGGAACAACAATGCAATAAAACTAAGAGAAGGAGAGGTTGGTACAGTAGTAAACAACTTCCAAGACTCAAATATAAAACAAAAGTACTGTAGTAAAAACATGGGTTGTCTCCCATAAGTGCTTTTCTTTAACGCCTTTCAGCTGGCGCAGAAAGTGTGTATCAAGTATTATCAAGAGACGAAGTATCAACATCATAATTTGTTCTAATGATAGAATCAAAAGGTAACTTCATTCTGTTTCTAGGGAAGTGTTCCATACCTTTCTTGAGAGGAAATTGATATTTAATATTACCTTCCTTCATATCAATGATAGCACCAACAGTTCGAAGAAAAGGTCTTCCCAATATAATGGGACAAGATGCATTGCATTCAATATCCAAGACAACAAAATCAACGGGGACAAGGTTATTGTTAACGGTAATGCGAACATTATCAACTCTCCCCAAAGGTTTCTTTGTAGAGTTATCAGCAAGATTAACATCCAAATAACAATTTTTCAATGGTGGCAAGTCAAGCATATTATAGATCTTTCTAGGCATAACGGAAATACTTGCACCAAGATCACATAAAGCATTACAAACAAAGTCATTGACCTTCATCTTAATGATGGGCTCCCAACCATCCTCTAGCTTCCTAGGAATAGAAGTTTCGCGTTCTAGTTTCTCTTCTCTAGCTTTTATGAGAGCATTTGTAATATGTTTCGTGAAAGCCAAATTTATAGCACTAGCATTGGGACTTTTAGCAAGTTTTTGTAAGAACTTTATAACTTCAGAGATGTGGCAATCATCAAAATCTAAACCATTATGATCTAAAGCAATGGGATCATTGTCCCCAATGTTGGAAAAAATTTCAGCAGTTTTATCACAGGCAGTTTCAGCAGTTTCAGGCAGTTTTTCGCGCTTTGCATTAGAAGTGGAAACATTGCCTACACTAATTCTTTTACCATTATTAGTAGGAGGTGCAGCAACATGTGTAGCATTAGCATTGCTAGTGGTAGTAATAGTCCAAACTTTAGCTACATTATTCTCTTTAGCTAGTTTTTCATTTTCTTCTCTTTCCCACCTAGCATGCAATTCAGCCATTAATCTTATATTCTCATTAATTCTAACTTGGATGGCATTTGCTGTAGTAACAATTTTATTTTCATTATCCCTATTAGGCATAACTTTCAATTTCAAAAGATCAACATCAACAGCAAGACTATCGACTTTAGAAGCAAGTATATCAATTTTCCCAAGCTTTTCTTCAACAGATTTGTTAAAAGCAGTTTGTGTACTAATAAATTCTTTAAGCATAGCTTCAAGTCCAGGGGTGTGTTCCTATTATTGTTGTAGGAATTCCCATAAGAATTACCATAGCCGTTGCCATTATTATAAGGATATGGCCTATAGTTGTTACTAGAATTGTTCCGATAAGCATTGTTGTTGAAATTATTATTTTTAATGAAGTTTACATCAACATGTTCTTCTTGTGCAACCAATGAAGCTAACGGAACATTATTAGGATCAATATTTGTCCTATCATTCACAAGCATAGACATAATAGCATCAATCTTATCACTCAAGGAAGAGGTTTCTTCGATAGAATTTACCTTCTTACCTTGTGGAGCTCTTTCCGTGTGCCATTCAGAGTAATTAATCATCATATTATCAAGAAGCTTTGTTGCTTCACCAAGAGTGATGGACATAAAGGTACCTCCAGCAGCTGAATCCAATAGGTTCCGCGAAGAAAAATTCAGTCCTGCATAAAAGGTTTGGATGATCATCCAAGTAGTCAGTCCATGGGTTGGGCAATTTTTAACCAAAGATTTCATTCTTTCCCATGCTTGTGCAACATGCTCAGTATACAATTGTTTAAAATTCATTATGCTACTCCTCAAAGATATAATTTTAGCAGGGGGATAATATCTACCAATAAAAGCATCCTTGCATTTAGTCCATGAATCAATACTATTCTTAGGCAGAGATAGCAACCAATCTTTAGCTCTTCCTCTTAATGAGAAAGGGAATGATACGTCCAATTTGCATCACTATTTTATATCATAATTTGCTGTTATTCATTGATATATTTCATATTTGGACATAATACTTATGTTATTTCATCTATTTTGCATGTTTCATGATTATTGGAGGATCAAGCACCGAGCCAGGATTCTCTGGAAAAAGCACCGTCGAATGCAATATTTCGGAAGATCAACGAGTTGACGGAAATTATACCAAAAATTCTATTTTTCCAGATGACGAAGGGAGCCGAGGGGAGGCGGGGACCCGAGGTGGGCCCACCCCATAGGCCGGCGCCAGCCCAAGGGCTGGCCACGCCGCCCGTGAGGAGAGGGCCACGGCGCCCTCTCGCCTCCTTTCTTCGCGAAATCCTTCGTCCCGAGACCTAAGCCCACAGGGTACCTCGCGAAGAGTTCGCCCGCGCCTCGCGAGGCGGAGAACACCAGAGAGAAAAGAGCTCTCCCAAGGGCTGAGTTCCGCGGGAAATCCTCGGGAGGGGGAATCGACGCCATCGTCACCGTCATCGAGCTGGACATCATCTCCATCACCATCATCATCATCTTCACCATCATCACCGCCATCTCCACCACTGGACATCGTCACCGCCGTAGCAATTTGGGTTTGATCTTGATTGTTTGATAGGGGAAACTCTCCCGGTGTTGATTTCTACTTGTTATTGATGCTATTGAGTGAAACCGTTGAACCAAGGTTTATGTTCAGATTGTTATTTGATACGTCTCAAACGTATCTATAATTTCTTATGTTCCATGCTACTTTTATGATGATACTCACATGTTTTATACACATTATATGTCATTATTATGCATTTTCCGGCACTAACCTATTAACGAGATGCCGAAGAGCCGGTTTGCTGTTTCTGTTTTTGGTTTCGTAAATCCTAGTAAGGAAATATTCTCGAATTGGACGAAATCAACGCCAGTCCCTATTTTTCCAATGGCCGGCACCTCGGGGAAAGGAAGTGGGGCCACGAGGTGGCGACACACCAGGGTGGCGCCCAGGCCCCGGCCGCGCCGCTGTGTGGTGGGCCCCTGGCACCCCTTGACCTAATTCCTCCGCCTACTTAAAGCCTTCTGTCGCCCCCTGAGCACGAGAGCCACGATACGAGAGCGCCGCCGTCGCCAATCCCATCTCGGGGATTTCAGGAGATCGCCCACCCTGCCGGAGAGGGGAATCATCTCCCGGAGGACTCTACACCGCCATGGCCGCCTCCGGATTGATGAGTGAGTAGTTCACCCTGGACTATGGGTCCATAGCAGTAGCTAGATGGTTGTCTTCTCCCCATTGTGCTTCATTGTCGATCTTGTGAGCTGCCTATCATGATCAAGATCATCTATTTGTAATGCTACATGTGTGTTTGTTGGGATCCGATGAATAGAGAATACTATGTTATGTTGATTATCAATCTATCTATGTGTTGTTTATGATCTTGCATGCTCTCCGTTGCTAGTAGAGGCTCTGGCCAAGTCATTGCTTGTAACTCCAAGAGGGAGTATTTATGCTCGATAGTGGGTTCATGCCTGCATTGACACTGGGACAGTGACAGAAAGTTCTAAGGTTGTGTTGTGTGTTGCCACTAGGGATAAAACATTGATGCTATGTCCGAGGATGTAGTTATTGATTACATTACGCACCATACTTAATGCAATTGTCTGTTGTTTACAACTTAATACCGAAGGGGTTCGGATGATAACCCGAAAGTGGACTTTTTAGGCATAGATGCATGCTGGATAGCGGTCTATGTACTTTGTCGTAATGCCCAATTAAATCTCACAATACTCATCATGTCATGTATGTGCATTGTCATGCCCTCTCTATTTGTCAATTGCCCAACTGTAATTTGTTTACCCAATATGCTATTTCTTATGGGAGAGACACCTCTAGTGAACCGTGGACCCCGGTCCATTCTTTTACATCGAATACAATCTACTGCAATACTTGTTTTACTGTTTTCTGCAAACAATCATCATCCACACTATACATCTAATCCTTTGTTACAGCAAGCCGGGGAGATTGACAACCTCACTGTTTCGTTGGGGCAAAGTACTTTGGTTGTGTTGTGCAGTTCCACGTTGGCGCCGGAATCCTGGTGTTGCGCCGCACTACACTCCGTCACCAACAACCTTCAACGTGCTTCTTGGCTCCCTACTGGTTCGATAAACCTTGGTTTCTTACTGAGGGAAAACTTCCTGTTGTACGACATCATACCTTCCTCTTGGGGTTCCCAACGGACGAGTGCTTTACCGTCACAAGGAAGCTACTACGCCCACGTCAACTACGCGCAAGCAGCTCTTTTTCTGGCGCCGTTGCCGGGGACCGAAAAGCTACACAACAGAGATTTCCTCCCTCGTCAACCACGCGCCAGTCCTGGTAGCAGCTCTTTTTCTGGCGCCGTTGCCGGGGAGATCAAGACACGCTGCAAGGGGAGTCTTCACAATCCAATCTCTTTACTTTGTTTTTGTCTTGCTTTACTTTTATTTACTACTTTGTTTGCTGCACTAAATCAAAACACACAAAAAATTAGTACCTTGTTTTACTTTACTTAATATCATGCAAGTTTTTATTTCACTAGTTAAGCATAATGGAAAACAACAAAAATATGAGAGATCTTTATGAACTTTATCTTGAATTAGGACATGATGTGTTTGAAGAGAGAATTAAAAAAACCCATGGAACTTTATATGCATGCTAATGGGAATGTTATTACTATGAATGCTTTGAACACCATTGTTGCTAATGCTATGGAAAATTCTAAGCTTGGGGAAGCTGGCTTTGATGAGCATGATCTTTTTAGTCCCCCAAGCATTGAGGAGAAAATTTTCTTTTATGATTACAATATGCCTCCTATATATGATGATAGCCACTTTGTTGAATTTGCTCCCACTACAACTAATAAAATTGATTATGCTTATGTGGAGAGTAATAATTTTATGCATGAGACTCATGATAAGAATGCTTTATGTGATAGTTATATTGTTGAGTTTGCTCATGATACTACTGAAAGTTATTATGAGAGAGGAAAATATGGTTGTAGAAATTTTCATGTTACTAAAATGCCTCTCTATATGCTGAAATTTTTGAAGCTACACTTGTTTTATCTTCCTATGCTTGTCACTTTGCTCTTCATGAACTTGTTTATTTACAAGATTCCTATGCATAGGAAGCATGTTAGACTTAAATGTGTTTTGAATTTTCCTCTTTATGCTCTCTCTTTCCTCAAATACTATTTCTTGCGAGTGCATCATTAAAATTGCTGAGCCCATCTTAATGGCTATAAAGAAAGAACTTGGGAGACAACCCATGTTTTTACTACAGTAATTTTGTTTTATATTTGAGTCTTGGAAGTTGTTTACTACTGTAGCAACCTCTCCTTATCTTAGTTTTATTGCATTGTTGTGCCAAGTAAAGTCTCTAATAAAAGTATGATACTAGATTTGGATTACTGCGCAGAAACAGTTTTCTTTGCTGTCACGAATCTGGGTCTAATTCTCTGTAGGTAACTCAGAAAATTATTCCAATTTACGTGAGTGATCCTCAGATATGTACGCAACTTTCATTAGTTTTAAGTTTTTTCATTTGAGCAAGTATGGTGCCCGTTAGAAATTGCTCTTACGAACTGTTCTGTTTTTGACAGATTCTGCCTTTATTTTGCATTGCCTGTTTTGTCATGCTTGATGGATTTCTTTATTCCATTGACTTTCAGTAGCTTTGTGCAATGTCCAAGTATAAAGAATGATTGTGTCACCTCTAATATGTGAATTTTAATTGTGCACTAACCCTCTAATGAGTTGCTTTGAGTTTGGTGTGGAGGAAGTTTTCAAGGATCAAGAGAGGAGGATGATATACACCATGATCAAGGAGAGTGAAAGCTCTAAGCTTGGGGATGCCCGGTGGTTCACCCCTGCATATATTAAGAAGACTCAAGCGTTTAAGCTTGGGGATGCCCAGGCATCCCCTTCTTCATCGACAACATTATCAGGTTCCTCCCTGAAACTATATTTTTATTCACATCTTATGTACTTTGCTTGGAGCGTCTGGTTGTTTTTGTTTTTGTTTTGTTTGAATAAAATGGATCCTAACATTCATTGTATGGGAGAGAGACACGCTCCGCTGTTGCATATGGACAAGTATGTCCTTAGGCTTTACTCATAGTATTCATGGCGAAGTTTCTTCTTTTAAATTGTTATATGGTTGGAATTGGAAAATGATATATGTGGTAATTGGTATAACATCTTGAATAATGTGATACTTGGCAATTGTTGTGCTCATGTTTAAGCTCTTGCATCATATACTTTGCACCTATTAATGAAGAAATACATAGAGCATGCTAAAATCTGATTTGCATGTTTGGTTTCTCTAAAGTCTAGATAATTTCTAGTATTGAGTTTGAACAACAAGGAAAACGGTATAGAATCTTATAATGTTTACAATATGTATTTTATGTGAGTTTTGCTGTACCGGTTCATCCTTGTGTTTGTTTCAAATAACCTTGCTAGCCTAAACCTTGTATCGAGAGGGAATACTTCTCATGCATCCAAAATCCTTGAGCCAACCACTATGCCATTTGTGTCCACCATATCTACCTACCACATGGTATTTCTCCGCCATTCCAAAGTATATTGCTTGAGTGCTACCTTTAAAATTTCCATTCTTTACCTTTACAATATATAGCTCATGGGACAAATAGCGTAAAAACTATTGTGGTATTGAATATGTACTTATGCACTTTATCTCTTATTAAGTTGCTTGTTGTGCGATAACCATGTTTCTGGGGACGCCATCAACTATTTCTTTGTTGAATATCATGAGTTGCTATGCATGTCCGTCTTGTCTGAAGTAAGAGAGATCTACCACCTTATGGTTAAGCATGCATATTGTTAGAGAAGAACATTGGGCCGCTAACTAAAGCCATGAATCATGGTGGAAGTTTCAGTTTTGGACATACATCCTCAATCTCATATGAGAACATTAATTGCACATGCTTATGCATTAAAGAGGAGTCCATTATCTGTTGTCTATGTTGTCCCGGTATGGATGTCTAAGTTGAGAATAAAAAAAAGCGAGAAATCCAATGCGAGCTTTCTCCTTAGACCTTTGTACAGGCGGCATAGAGGTACCCCATTGTGACACTTGGTTAAAACATGTGTATTGTGATGATCCGGTAGTCCAAGCTAATTAGGACAAGGTGCGGGCACTATTAGTATACTATGCATGAGGCTTGCAACTTGTAGGATATAATTTATATAACTCATATGCTTTATTACTACCGTTGACAAAATTGTTTCTTGTTTTCAAAATAAAAGCTCTAGCACAAATATAGCAATCGATGCTTTCCTCTTTGAAGGACCATTCTTTTACTTTTATTGTTGAGTCAGTTCACCTATTTCTCTCCACCTTAAGAAGCAAACACTTGTGTGAACCGTGCATTGATTCCTACATACTTGCATATTGCACTTGTTATATTACTCTATGTTGACAATATCCATGAGATATACATGTTACAAGTTGAAAGCAACCGCTGAAACTTTATCTTCCTTTGTGTTGTTTCAATACTTTCTACTTTGAATTATTGCTTTATGAGTTAACTCTTATGCAGGACTTATTGATGCTTGTCTTTAAGTACTATTCATGAAAAGTCTTTGCTTTATGATTCATTTGTTTACTCATGTCATTTACCATTGTTTTGATCGCTGCATTCATTACATGTGCTTACAATAGTATGATCAAGATTATGTTGGTAGCATTGTCACTTAAGAAATTATCTTTGTTATCGTTTACCTACTCGACAGGAACTAAGCTTGGGATGCTTGATACGTCTCAAACGTATCTATAATTTATGTCATGCTACTTTTATGATGATACACATGTTTTATACACATTATATGTCATTATTATGCATTTTTCCGCACTAACCTATTAACGAGATGCCGAAGAGCCAGTTGCTGATGTTTTTGGTTTCAGAAATCCTAGTAAGGAAATATTCTCTAATTGGATGAAATCAACGCCCAGGTCCCTATTTTTCCACGAAGCTTCCGAAGAAGAGGGGAAAGGAAGTGGGGCCACGAGATGGCGACACCAGGCGGCGGCGCCAGCCCCGGCCGCGCCGCCAGTGGTGTGGGCCCCTCGGGCACCCCCTTGACCTAATTCCTCCGCCTACTTAAAGCCTTCGTCGCGAAACCCCCATTACCGAGAGCCACGATACGAGAAAACATACTGAGACGCCGCCGTCGCCAATCCCATCTCCGGGGATTCTGGAGAACACCTTCGGCACCCTCCCGGAGAGAGGAATCATCTCCCGGAGGACTCTACACCGCCATGGTCGCCTCCGGATTGATGAGTGAGTAGTTCACCTCGGACTATGGGTCTATAGCCGTAGCTAGATGGTTGTCTTCTCCCCATTGTGCTTAATTGTCCGATCTTGTGAGCTGCCTATCATGATCAAGATCATCTATTTGTAATGCTACATGTGTGTTTGTTGGGATCCGATGAATAGAGAATACTATGTTATGTTGATTATCAATCTATCTATGTGTTGTTTATGATCTTGCATGCTCTCCGTGCTAGTAGAGGCTCTGGCCAAGTCATTGCTTGTAACTCCAAGAGGGAGTATTTATGCTCGATAGTGGGTTCATGCCTGCATTGACACCTGGGACAGGACAGAAAGTTCTAAGGTTGTGTTGTGCTGTGCCACTAGGGATAAAACATTGATGCTATGTCCGAGGATGTAGTTATTGATTACATTACGCACCATACTTAATGCAATTGTCTGTTGTTTACAACTTAATACTGGAAGGGGTTCGGATGATAACCTGAAAGTGGACTTTTTAGGCATAGATGCATGCCGGATAGCGGTCTATGTACTTTGTCGTAATGCCCAATTAAATCTCACAATACTCATCATGTCATGTATGTGCATTGTCATGCCCTCTCTATTTGTCAATTGCCCAACTGTAATTTGTTTACCCAATATGCTATTTCTTATGGGAGAGACACCTCTAGTGAACTGTGGACCCCGGTCCATTCTTTTACATCGAATACAATCTACTGCAATACTTTTTCTACTGTTTTCTGCAAACAATCATCATCCACACTATACATCTAATCCTTTGTTACAGCAAGCCGGTGAGATTGACAACCTCACTGTTTCGTTGGGGCAAAGTACTTTGGTTGTGTTGTGCAGGTTCCACGTTGGCGCCGAATCCCTGGTGTTGCGCCGCACTACACTCCGTCACCAACAACCTTCAACGTGCTTCTTGGCTCCTACCGGTTCGATAAACCTTGGTTTTCAGGAAAACTTGCTGTTGCATTTTACATCATACCTTCCTGGGGTTCCCAACGGACGAGTGCTTTACCGTCACAAGGAAGCTACTATGCCCACGTCAACTACGCAGCAAGCTCTCTCACTTCCTGGCCGTTCCGGGGACAGCTACACAAGAGATTTCCTCCCTCAACGCGCCGTCCTGGTAGCATTATTCATCATCATATCACCTCTGATCATGTTCCATATGATGTCTCGTGAGTAGTTCGTTTAGTTCTTGAGGACATGGGTGAAGTCTAAATGTTAGTAGTGAAGTATGGTTGAGTAATATTCAATGTTATGATATTTAAGTTGTGGTGTTATTCTTCTAGTGGTGTCGTGTGAACGTCGACTACACGACACTTCACCTTTATGGGCCTAGGGGAATGCATCTTATACTCGTTTGCCAATTGCGGGTTGCCGGAGTGACAGAAACCTGAGCCCCCGTTGGTATATCGATGCAGGAGGGATAGCAGGATCTCAGAGTTTAAGGCCGTGGTTAGATTTATCTTAATTACTTTTTTGTAGTTGCGGATGCTTGCAAGGGGTATAATCACAAGTATGTATTAGTCCTAGGAAGGGCGGTACATTAGCGTAGGTTCACCCACACAACACTTATCAAAACAATGAAGATTAATTAGCCGTATGTAGCGAAAGCACTAGACTAAAATCCCGTGTGTCCTCAGGAACGTTTGGTTATTATAAGTAAACAAACCGGCTTGTCCTTTGTGCTAAAAAGGATTGGGCCACTTGCTGCAATTGTTACTCTCGCACTTTACTTACTCGTACTTTATTCATCTGTTACATCAAAACCCCCGAATACTTGTCTGTGAGCATTTACAGTGAATCCTTCATCGAAACGCTTGTCAACACCTTCTGCTCCTCGTTGGGATCGACATTCTTACTTATCGAAGATACTATGATACACCCCCTATACTTGTGGGTCATCAAGACTATTTTCTGGCACCGTTGCCGGGGAGTGAAGCGCTATTGGTATTGCTATGGATGAAGTGAGGAAGAAATTATTCTCTATATCGCTGTCTGGTAAAGCGGCGCATTGGTATAAATTACTGGATAATGGGGATTCTCTTGAATGGAATGATATTGTGCCCCGGTTTTATTCTAAGTTCTATCCTCCAAGTGAAATTCATAAGGATCGGAACCATATATAATTTTTGGCCTCATGATGGAGAGAGTATTGCCCAAGCGTGGGGGAGATTGAAGTCTTTAATGCTCAAATGCCCCATTCATGAGCTTCCTGGTAATGTTATTATTGATAATTTCTATGCAAGACTTTCTTTGAAGACAAGACCTTGCTGGATACTTCTTGTTCTGGATCATTTACGCGCAACAAAGAAGAGTTTAAAAGGGACCTTCTTAATCGGATCCAGGAAAATACTGAAGGATGGGAGAACGACAAAGATAGAGAATCAGGTATAAATTATGATTACAAATGCATTGAAGCTTTTATGGATACTGATAAATTTTGTAATATGAGTGCTACTTATGGTCTTGATTCTCAAGTTGCTGCAAATCTTTATAAAGCTTTTGCCTCTCATTATGAATTGCCTAAGAAGAATTTTGATAAGTTTCATGAACCGTATAAAGATAAAATTGATTCATCTATAAATAAATGTGTTGTAGTTGAAACTGTGGATCATGTTATTCCTGAAGCTTATATTGAAAAAACTCCTTTCCCTGCTAAAATGAAGGAGTACTCTGTTATAAATAGTGCGGTTCATAAAAGTGAAAAGAAACCTATAGAACCTGAAGAACAAATAAAAGTTGAACCTGCTGTTGCAATAGTTAAAGATCTTGTGACTGAAAATGTGGAGGATGGTCATATTATTTTCTGTGAAGATGCTTCTAATATTGTTTCACATCCTAATAAACCCAAGCAAGCTAGTGTTCCTATGCTATCTGTTAGAATTGGTGATCATTGTTATTATGGTTTATGCGATATGGGTGCAAGTGTTAGTGCTATTCCTTATGAGCTTTACACGGAGATTATGCACGAAATTGGTTCTTGTGAACTTGAGGATATTGATGTGGTTATTCATCTGGCTAATAGAGAAACTATCTCTCCAATTGGTATTGTTCGAGATGTGGAAGTTCTATGTGGTAAGATTAAATATCCTGCTGACTTTTTGGTACTTGGTTCTGCTGCTAGTGAATATTGTCCTATCATTTTTGGTAGACCTTTTCTAAATACTTGTGGAGCTATTATAGATTGCAAGAAAGAGAAAATTTTGACTAAATTTGTGGTGAATCTTATGAGTTTAACTTCTCTAAATTTACCAAAACTCCTTATAAAGCTGATTTGCCTAATAATGATTTTAGAGTTGAACAATGTGCATCTATTGCTCTTGCTCCTAATAATCCTTTGCAGCAACATTTGGAGAATAGTGAGAGTGAAGTTTTTAGGGAAGAAAGAAATGAGCTTGATGAAATTTTTCTTCGTCAACCTATTCTTAAGCATGATTTACCGGTAGAAGATCTGGGTACAACACCGCCACCAAAGGAAGATCATGTCTTTGATTTAAAACCATTACCTGATAATCTTAAATATGCTCATATTGATGATAAGAAAATATATCCTGTTATTATTAGTTCTAAGCTTACAGAGTTTGAAGAAGAAAGGTTATTGGAAATATTGAAGAAACACCGAGATGCTATTGGCTACACTCTTGATGACTTGAAGGGGATTTCTCCCTCTATTTTCCAACACGCCATTAATATGGAAGATGATGCAAAGCCTGTTGTTGAACCTCAGCGTCGTTTAATTCCTAAGATGAAGGATGTGGTAAGAAATGAGGTATTAAGACTTCTTGAAGCTGGTATTATATATCCTATTGCTGATAGTAGATGGGTTAGTCCTGTGCATTGTGTTCCTAAGAAAGGAGGAATGACTGTTGTGCCTAATGATAATGATGAGCTCATACCTCAAAGAGTAGTTGTAGGTTATAGAATGTGCATTGATTTTCGTAAAGTTAATAAAGTTACTAAGAAAGATCATTATCCTTTGCCTTTTATTGATCAAATGTTAGAAAGGTTATCTAAAAATACTCATTTTTGCTTTCTTGATGGTTATTCTGGGTTTTCACAAATTGTTGTTAAAACTAAGGATCAAGAGAAAACCACTTTCACTTGTCCCTATGGAACCTATGCTTATAGACGTATGCCTTTTGGTTTATGTAATGCTCCTGCTACTTTTCAAAGATGCATGTCTGCTATTTTTCATGGCTTTTGCGAGAGTATTGTAGAGGTATTCATGGATGATTTTTCTGTCTATGGGAATTCTTTTGATAATTGTTTGCGGAACCTTGATAAAGTTTTGCAGAGATGTGAAGAAACTAACCTTGTTCTTAATTGGGAGAAATGCCACTTTATGGTTAATGAAGGAATTGTATTGGGACATAAAATTTCCGAGAGAGGTATTGAAGTTGATAGAGCTAAAGTTGAAGCAATTGAGAAGATGCCCTATCCTAGGGATGTTAAAGGTATTCGTAGTGTTCTTGGTCATGCTGGGTTTTATAGGAGATTTATTAAAGACTTCTCTAAGATTTCAAAGCCTCTTACTAATCTTCTTCAAAAAGATGTACCTTTTGTTTTTGATGATGATTGTAAGGAAGCTTTTGAAACTCTAAAGAAAGCCTTAACAACTGCTCCTATAGTTGAACCTCCTGATTGGAACTTACCATTTGAAATTATGTGTGATGCTAGTGATTTTGCTGTAGGCGCTGTTCTTGGACAGCGAGTAAATAAAAAATTGAATGTTATTCATTATGCTAGTAAAACTCTTGATGCTGCTCAAAGAAATTATGATACTACTGAAAAAGAATTGTTAGTGTAGTCTTTGCTTGTGATAAGTTTAGATCTTATATTGTTGATTCAAAAGTTACTATTCATACTGATCATGCTGCAATCAGATACCTTATGCAAAAGAAAGATGTTAAGCCAAGGCTTATTAGATGGGTGCTTCTTGTTGCAAGAATTTGATTTACATATTGTAGATAGGAAAGGCTGATAATCCTGTTGCTGATAATTTGTCTAGATTGGAAAATATTGCTTATGATCCTGTTCCTGTTAATGATAGTTTTCCAAATGAATAATTGGCTGTAATAAAGGTGAGCTCGCGAGATAGTCCTTGGTATGCTGATTATGCTAACTTTATTGTTTCCAAGTACTTGCCTCCAACCTTTTCAGCTCAGCAAAGGAGGAAATTCTTTTATGACTTGAGGCATTATTTTTGGGATGACCCACACTTATATAAAGAAGGAGTGGATGGTATTCTGCGAAGATGTGTCCCCGAATATGAACAACAAGAGATATTGAGTAAATGTCATGGTAGTGCTTATGGAGGACATCACGCCGGAGATAGAACCGCGCAAAAGGTTCTACAATCAGGTTTTTATTGGCCAACTCTCTTCAAAGATGCAAGGAAGTTTATCTTATCTTGTGATGAATGTCAAAGGGTTGGTAATATCTCTAGACGCAATGAAATGCCTATGAATTATACTCTTGTTATTGAACCATTCGATTGTTGGGGATTTGACTTCATGGGACCTTTTCCTTCTTCAGAAGGTAACACTCATATACTTGTTGCTGTTGATTATGTTACTAAATGGGTGGAAGCCATACCTACAAAAAGTGTTGATGGTGAGACCTCTTTAAGAATGCTTTTAGATATTATTTTTCCTAGATTTGGAGTTCCTAGATATATTATGACTGATGGAGGTTCTCATTTTATTCATGGTGGTTTTAGAAAAACTCTTGCTAAATATGGCATTAATCATAGAATTGCTTCCGCTTATCATCCTCAAACTAGTGGGCAAGTAGAACTATCAAATAGAGAAATTAAATCTATCTTGCAAAAGACTGTTAATAAAACTAGAAAGAATTGGGCTAGTAAATTGAAGGAAGCACTATGGGCTTATAGAACTGCTTATAAAAATCCCATGGGAATGTCACCTTATAAAATGGTCTATGGAAAAGCTTGTCATTTACCTTTAGAACTAGAGCACAAAGCCTATTGGGCAGTTAGAGAATTAAATAAAGATCCTAAACTTGCCGGTAATAAGAGGTTGCTGCAATTGAGTTCCCTAGATGAATGGAGAAGTGAAGCTTACGAAAATGCTAAACTCTTTAAAGAGAAAGTTAAAAAATGGCATGATAGAAGGATTATCAAAAGAGAATTTAATATTGGGGATAAAGTCCTATTGTATCGGTCTCGTCTCAGATTCTTTGCAGGGAAATTACTCTCGAAATGGGAAGGACCATATGTTGTTGAGGAGGTGTATCGTTCAGGAGCAATAAAAATTAGCTCTCTCCAAGGCAATGTCACACAAGTGGTAAATGGACAAAGACTCAAGCATTATATCTCAGGTGATTCTTACAATGTAGATGTTGATGTTATTCGAGTGGAAACACCGGAGGCTTTCATCAAAGGACAAATTGACAGTCCGCCAGAACTCGACTTTGAATAGGTAACAGTACTGGTAATAAAAAGTTCGCGATTTACTTTCCGAACAATGTTTTTGCTGTTTTTGGAAAATATGAAAAAGATCGAAACGGAGTGGAGGAGGCGCACGAGGAGGTGCCCCAGGCCGGGCGGCCCCAGCCTGGCCGCGCCGCCGTGAGGAAGCCACCTCGTTGCCCATCTCCGACTGGTTCGACCTGGTACTTTCCTTTTGACATAAAAATTCATGCTATATAATCCCCCGGACCCCTGGAGGTCCGTATATCGTTTTCTCGACGTGTTTTGTTTCGAGCTGTTTCTGCCAGGATCTATTTTCAATCTAGGAGCACCATGGTCTCCAACAACAAGGACAAGGAGCCTTTGGAGGAAGGTATTCAAGACCCCGAGTTGAAGGAAGAAGTCAAGGAGGATGATGAGGAAGTCGAAGAAGTTCCGCGAGTACGCCCGCGCACCACCATTGCAAGCATCGGAGTGGTGTCAAACCCGTTCAACGCCAAGAAGAGTGCACGGATTAGCACCGGAGGAGGAGTTCCACGTCATTACCTAGCTCCAAAGACATCTTCTTCAGGCACTTACCATCCCTTCCGCAATCTAATCTACAATAATCAAATTGAAAGGACTCCCAAGGCAGCATTGCCTAGCAATTGGGATATAGATCGTTCTAACACTGCAGGAAGGACGAAGCCTGAAGCTGAAGGGTGGGGAAATAACTCCAAGAATTGGGACTCGCCGTCGGACATACTTCTTAATCGCGTCGAGCACAATTCGGAGATGATCCGCAACCTCATGTACAAGATTGATGAGCTTCAGGAGCTTGTGGAGAAGCTTGTTGGGAGTTCATCACCACCATCGCCGAAGGAGTAATTCATCATCGGTATTGGCATCCCCTTGGTTTGTTCCAAGCTTGGGGGAGTGCCGCGGTATCACATCATCACTACCTTTTACTTTTATTGTCAAGTAGTGTCATATCATGAGTAGGGAAGTTATCATATAAGATGGGTTGCAGTTTGGAAGTATCTCTCCTTTAGTTGGTTGTCTATGTATCCCTTGGTGTGAGTTATCGTTATGGAATATTAATGAGAAGTCTTATCATTTACATATTGCACATCTTATTTTAGTTTGCAATCCTTATTATATGATTGATCTTGTTATTAGTATTGGTACCACTTTGGGAGCACTAAATAAATCTATTTGGTTTTGGCAAACTTAGCATTGGTCAATAGCAACAAAACTTTGAGGTTTAAGTAGAAAAGAGAAATACATGTAGTTGTTTCATTATCTTTCTTTCTTGTTAGCTCATAGTTTATTATTCTGAAGTTAAAATTGTTTGTGCTTACAAGGAAGATGCATGATTGTTTCTATCACATGTATATTTGTTTGTTTCCCTCGACTCTTATGCTTGCTAATTAACCTTGCTAGCCAAAGACCTGTACTGAGAGGGAATACTTCTCGTGCATCCAAACCTCAACCCAAACCTATGCCATTTGTGTCCACCATATCTACCTACTGCATGGTATTTTCTGCCATTTCCAAGTAAATTGCTTGAGTGCTACCTTTAAAATTTCTATCCTTTACCTTTGCAATATATAGCTCATGGGACAAATAGCTTAAAAACTATCGTGGTGAAGAATATGTACTTATGTGTATTATTTCTTAGTAAGTTGCTTGTTGAGCGGTAACCATGTTTTCTGGGACGCCATCAACTCTTTTACCTTTGTTGAATATCATGTGAGTTGCTATGCATGTTCGTCTTGTCTGAAGTAAGGGCGGTTTTCACAATCAAATGGTTTGAGTATGCATAATGTTAGAGAAGAACATTGGGCCGCTAACTAAAGCCATGATTCATGGTGGAAGTTTCAGTATGGACAGCTAATCCTCAATCTCTTATGAGAATAATAATTATTGTTGAATGCTTATGCATTAAAGAGGAGTCCATTATCTGTTGTCTATGTTGTCCCGGTATGGATGTCTAAGTTGAGAATAATCAAAAGCGAGAAATCCAATGCGAGCTTTCTCCTTAGACCTTTGTACAGGCGGCATAGAGGTACCCTTTGTGACACTTGGTTGAAACATATGCTATGCAATGATAATCTGTGTTAATCCAAGCTAATTAGGACAAGGTGCGAGCACTATTAGTATACTATGCATGAGGCTTGCAACTTATAAGATGTCTTATACATAATACATATGCTTTATTACTACCGTTGACAAAATTGTTTCTTGTTTTCAAAATGAAAAGCTCTAGCACAAAAATAGTAATCCATGCTTCCCTCTGCGAAGGGCCTGTCTTTTACTTTATGTTGAGTCAGTAAACCTATTTCCCTCCATCTTAAGCAAGCATTTGAGTTGTTGTGATCAAACCATTATATTGTGATTTGCTTCATCATGTCTTTTATTCTTCCTTGTTTAGTACAAGTTTTATCTGAATGAATATAGCTTTGCAAGTTATCAATGATCATGAGGAGATTATTAAGATTGAGTATGCAAGTTGTGCCATATAAACTTTAACATGAGAGCGTTGCTCGATAGATAAATATAACATGTTAATTGTTCTCTGACCAAGAATGAAGTTTGCCATCACCAACTATGATTTCTTATGCACCTTTATTTGTGATTACCTTATACTTGTTTCGAGTTGAGTTATATGAGGAAGATGTTTACTAGAATGTCTTGTGTGAATGAATATGATGCTTCTTGTCCGTATTTTATTTATCGACTCTTCACTCCATAAAATGTGGTCTTGTTTACCGAGTTCAGTTTCGCTTGGGGACAAGCGAAGTCTAAGCTTGGGGGAGTTGATACGTCCAATTTGCATCACTATTTTATATCATAATTTGCTGTTATTCATTGATATATTTCATATTTGGACATAATACTTATGTTATTTCATCTATTTTGCATGTTTCATGATTATTGGAGGATCAAGCACCGGAGCCAGGATTCTGCTGGAAAAAGCACCGTCGAATGCAATATTTCGGAAGATCAACAGTTGACGGAAATTATACCAAAAATCCTATTTTTCCGGATGACGAAGGAGCCCGGGGAGCCGAGGGGACCCGAGGTGGGCCCACCCCATAGGCCGGGCGGCCCAAGGGCTGGCCGCGCCGCCCTGAGGAGGAGGGGGCCCACAGCCCCTCTCGCCTCCTCTTGCGAAATCCTTCGTCCCGAATACCTAAGCTCCAGAGGGTACCTCGCGAAGAGTTACAGCCGCCTCTGCGAGGCGGAGAACACCAGAGAGAAAAGAGCTCTCCGGCAGGCTGAGTTCCGCCGGGGAAATTCCCTCCCGGAGGGGGAAATCGACGCCATCGTCACCGTCATCGAGCTGGACATCATCTCCATCACCATCATCATCATCTTCACCATCATCACCGCCGTCTCCACCGCTGGACATCGTCACCGCCGTAGCAATTTGGGTTTGATCTTGATTGTTTGATAGGGGAAACTCTCCCGGTGTTGATTTCTACTTGTTATTGATGCTATTGAGTGAAACCGTTGAACCAAGGTTTATGTTCAGATTGTTATTCATCATCATATCACCTCTGATCATGTTCCATATGATGTCTCGTGAGTAGTTCGTTTAGTTCTTGAGGACATGGGTGAAGTCTAAATGTTAGTAGTGAAGTATGGTTGAGTAATATTCAATGTTATGATATTTAAGTTGTGGTGTTATTCTTCTAGTGGTGTCGTGTGAACGTCGACTACACGACACTTCACCTTTATGGGCCTAGGGGAATGCATCTTGTACTCGTTTGCCACGGGGTTGCCGGAGTGACAGAAACCTGAGCCCCCGTTGGTATATCGATGCAGGAGGGATAGCAGGATCTCAGAGTTTAAGGTCGTGGTTAGATTTATCTTAATTACTTTCTTGTTGTTGCGATGCTTGCAAGGGGTATAATCACAAGTATGTATTAGTCCTAGGAAGGACGGTACATTAGCGTAGGTTCACCCACACAACACTTATCAAAACAATGAAGATTAATTAGCCGTATAGCGAAAGCACTAGACTAAAATCCCGTGTGTCCTCGAGAACGTTTGGTTATTATAAGTAAACAAACCGGCTTGTCCTTTGTGCTAAAAAGGATTGGGCCACTTGCTGCAATTGTTACTCGCACTTTACTTACTCGTACTTTATTCATCTACATCAAAACCCCCTGAATACTTGTCTGGGAGCATTTACAAGTGAATCCTTCATCGAAACTGCTTGTCAACACCTTCTGCTCCTCGTTGGGATCGACATTCTTACTTATCGAAGATACTACGATACACCCCCTATACTTGTGGGTCATCAGGGAACAATTTTAATTTTATTATGTCACCATCTACATCCTTATACTTTTGCATTTCACAAAGTTCAACAAAATTATTGAGATGGGCAGCAGCATCATCAGAACTAACACCAGAAAATTGCTCTCGCATAACAAGATTTAGTAAAGCAGGTTTAATTTCAAAGAATTTCTGTAGTAGTGGAGCAATAGGTGTGCATAAGAAATCATTATTATTTGTGGTTGTGAATTCACACAACTTAGTATTTTCAGGAGTACCCATTTTAGCAACAGTAAATAAAGTAAACTAGATAAAGTAAATGCAAGTAACTAATTTTTGTTTTGTTTTTAATATAGCAAACAAGATAGCAAATAAAGTAAAACTAGCAACTAATTTTTTTGTGTTTTGATTTAGTGCAGCAAACAAAGTAGTAAATAAAATAAAGCAAGACAAAAACAAAGTAAAGAGATTGCGATGTGAAGACTCCCTTGCAGCGTGTCTTGATCTCCACCAACGGCGCAGAGAAAAGGAGTTGTTGACGTGGGAGTTGAAAATCTTTGGTGTAACTTTTCTTCAAGCAACGGCGCCAAAAAGAGCTTGATAGCGTGTATACACACGTCCGTTGGGAACCCCAAGAGGAAGGTGATGCGTATAGAAGCAAGTTTTCCCTCAGAAGAAACCAAGGTTTATCGAACCAAAGAGGAGCCAAGAAGCACGTTGAAGGTTGATGGCGGCGAGATGTAGTGCGGCGCAACACAGGATTCCGGCGCCAACGTGAAACCTGCACAACACAACCAAAGTACTTTGCCCCAACGAAACAGTGAGGTTGTCAATCTCACCGGCCTGTAACAAAGGATTAGATGTATAGTGTGGATGATGATTGTTTGCAGAGAATAGTAGAACAAGTATTGCAGTAGATTGTATTCGATTAAAAGAATGGACCGGGGTCCACAGTTCACTAGAGGTGTCTCTCCCATAAGATAAATAGCATGTTGGGTGAACAAATTACAGTTGGGCAATTGACAAATAGAGAGGGCATGACAATGCACATACATGATATGATGAGTATTGTGAGATTTAATTGGGCATTACGACAAAGTACATAGACCGCTATCCAACATGCATCTATGCCTAAAAAGTCCACCTTCAGGTTATCATCCGAACCCCTTCCAGTATTAAGTTGCAAACAACAGACAATTGCATTAAGTATGGTGCGTAATGTAATCAATAACTACATCCTCGGACATAGCATCAATGTTTTATCCCTAGTGGCAACAAGACATCCACAACCTTAGAACTTTCTCGTCACTGTCCCAGATTTAATGGAGGCATGAACCCACTATCGAGCATAAATACTCCCTCTTGGAGTTAAGAGTAAAAACTTGGCCAGAGCCTCTACTAATAATGGAGAGCATGCAAGATCATAAACAACACATAGGTAATAGATTGATAATCAACATAACATAGTATTCTCTATCCATCGGATCCCAACAAACACAACATATAGCATTACAGATAGATGATCTTGATCATGATAGGCAGCTCACAAGATCCGACAATGAAGCACATGAGGAGAAGACAACCATCTAGCTACTGCTATGGACCCATAGTCCAGGGGTGAATGATAACCCACAAGTATAGGGGATCGCGATAGTCTTCGAGGGAAGTAAAACCCAAATTTATTGATTCGACACAAGGGGAGGTAAAGAATACTTATAAGCCTTAACAACTGAGTTGTCAAATTGCACCTGAAAAGCACTAGTAACAAGGGTGATGTGAAAGTAGCAGTGATATGAGAGCAATAGTAACAGAATACAGCAGCAGTAATAGTAACATGAGAGCAATGGCACTAGAAGATAGTTGATACTACTTCCAATGACATAGAGAACAAGTATATAATAATGAGAGATGGACCGGGGTTCCCAGCTATCTTCACTAGTGGCAACTCTCCAATAACAAGTGTTGGGTGAACAAATTACAGTTGGGCAATTGATAGGATTGATAAAGCATTAAGAAAGAACATCAATTCATTAATCATGTAGGCATGTTTTCCATATTTAGTCGTACGTGCTCGCAATGAGAAACTTGCACAACATCTATTGTCCTACCAGCCGGTGGCAGCCGGGCCTCAAGGGAAACTACTGGATATTAAGGTACTCCTTTTAATAGAGCACCGGAGCAAAGCATTAACACTCCGTGAAAACATGTGTCCCTCACATCACCGCCATCCCCTCCGGTTGTCCCGATTTCTGTCACTTCGGGGCCTTTGGTTCCGGACAGTGACATGTGCATACAACTTGTAGATACAATCTAAGCAATACATATAGAGCTTAAATCTAAGATCATGCCACTCGGGCCCTAGTGACAAGCATTAAGCATAACAAGATTGCAGCAACAATAACTTCACAAACTTTATAGATAGACTAATCATAATGTATCATCCATCGGATCCCAACAAACACAACACCGATTACATCAGATGAATCTCAATCATGTAAGGCAGCTCATGAGATCATTGTATTGAAGTACATGGGGAGAGAATACCAACTAGCTACAGCTAGAACCCGTAGTCCATGGGGGAACTACTCACGGAGCATGATGGAGGCGATGGCGTTGATGGAGATGGCTTCCGAGGGCACTTCCCCGTCCTGCAGGGTGCCCAGAGACTTCGAATTTCGCACATGCGGCGCCTCGCAACTTTTCCGGAGTTTCACAATTGGTCTCGAGTTTTTAGGTCACCAGGGCTTAAATAGGCGAAGAGTCTGAGGGGGCCACGGGCCTCCTCACACTGGGCGCCCTCCCCGGCCGCGCCGGCCACACGTGTGGGGCCCCCAGGGCACCCTCCGCCCTCCTCTGACTTTCTGGAAGGTTTCGGGAAAATAAGATGTTTGGCGTTGATTTCGTCCAATTCCGAGAATATTGCCCGAACAGCCTTTCTGGAACCAAAAACAGCAGAAAACAGGAACTGGCACTGTGGCATCTTGTTAATAGGTTAGTTCCTAAAACGCATAAAAACATTATAAAGTGCAAGCAAAACATGTAAGTATTGTCATAAAACAAGCATGGAACAACAGAAATTATGGATACGTGGGAGACGTATCAGCATCCCCAAGTTAGTTCCTGCTCGTCCCGAGCAGGTAAACGATAAAAAGAATAATTTCTGTAGTGACATGCTACTTACATAACCTTGATCATACTATTACAAAGCATATGAAATGAATGAAGTGACTCAAGGCAATGATCTATAGTTGCTAACAAGTAGATAACATATAGCAAAACTTTTCATGAATAGTACTTTCAAGACAAGCATCAAAAGTCTTGCACAAGAGTTAACTCATAAAGCAATAAGTTCATAGTAAAGGCATCGAAGCAACACAAAGGAGGATATAAGTTTCAGCGGTTGCTTTCAACTTTCAACATGTATATCTCATGGATATTGTCAACATAGAGTAATATGATGAATGCAAATATGCAAGTATGTAAGAATCAATGCACAGTTCACACAAGTGTTTGCTTCTAAGATGGAAGGAAGTAGGTAAACTGACTCAACATAAAGTAAAAGAATGGCCCTTCGCAGAGGGAAGCATTGATTGCTATATTTGTGCTAGAGCTTTGGTTTTGAAAACATATAGAGAGCATAAAAGTAAAATTTTGAGAGGTGTTTGTTGTTGTCAACGAATGGTAATGGGTACACTAACTACCTCGCCAACCGGACTTTCAAGAGCGGCTCCCATGAATTATTGCATATTTATGTGGCACTCCTTCCAACCTTTCTTACACAAACCATGGCTAACCGAATCCTCGGGTGCCTGCCAACAATCTCATACCATGAAGGAGTGCCTTTTTATTTTAGTTTTATTATGATGACACTCCTCCCCACCTTTGCTTTCTCAAGCCATGGCTAACCGAATCCTTCGGGTGCCGTCCAACAATCACATACCATGGAGGAGTGTCTATTTAGTTTGATTAATTTGGGACTGGGAATCCCATTGCCAGCTCTTTTTGCAAAATTATTGGATAAGCGGATGTGCCACTAGTCCATATGAGAGTCCGTCAAAAGTAAATGACAAGGTTGAAAGCTAAACACCACATACTTCCTCATGAGCTATAAAACATAAACACAAATTGAGAAGCATTTTGAATTGTTTAAAGGTAGCACTCAAGCAATTTACTTTGGAATGGCAGAAATACCACATAGTAGGTAGGTATGGTGGACACAAATGGCATAGGTTTTGGCTCAAGGTTTTTGGATGCACGAGAAGTATTCCCTCTCAGTACAAGGCTTTGGCTAGCAAGGTTGTTTGAAGCAAACACAAGTATGAACCGGTACAGCAAAACTTACATAAGAACATATTGCAAGCATTATAATACTCTACACTGTCTTCCTTGTTGCTCAAACACTTTTACCAGAAAATATCTAGACCTTAAGAGAGATCAATTATGCAAACCAATTTTAACAAGCTTTACGGTAGTTCTCCACTAATAGGTTTAAACTACATGCAAAAACTTATGATCTACTTGAGAGCTCAAAACAATTGCCAAGTGTCAAATTATCCAATACATATGAGGCATTTTCTTCTTCCAACCAAACAATAAGTATTGTAGCTTCCAACTTTTATCATTGAACATTAAAAGTAAAACGAAGAACAAGTGTTCATATGAAAAAGCGGAGCGTGTCTCTCTCCCAAATAAGGATTGCTAGGATCCGAATTTATTCAAACATAAACAAACGAAAATAAAAGCACACAGACGCTCCAAGTAAAACACATATGATGTGACCAAATAAAAATATAGTTTCAGGGGAGGAACCTGATAAGTTGATGAAGAAGGGGATGCCTTGGGCATCCCCAAGCTTAGACGCTTGAGTCTTCTTGAAATATGCAGGGATGAACCACGGGGCATCCCCAAGCTTAGACTTTTCACTCTTCTTGATCATATATCATCCTCCTCTCTTGATCCTTGAAAACTTCCTTCACACCAAACTTCTCATAAACTTCATTAGAGGGGTTAGTACTCAAAAAACTTGAATCCACCTTGGTCCTGTAGTGACACATTGCAAGAACTCAATAAAACATTAGCTACAGCTCTCCACGTCTAGAAAACCTTGCTTAAAGTCCACAAGAGACAATGCAAAAAACAGAGACAGAATCTGCCAAAACAGAACAGCCAGTAAAGACGAATTTTAAATAAATACTTCCGTTGCTCAAATCAGAAAACTCAAAACTAATGAAAGTTGCGTACATATCTGAGGAACACGCACGTAAATTGGCATATTTTTCTGATTTTTCTACAGAGAAAACAGCCCAGATTCGTGACAGATAGAAATCTGTTTCTGCGCAGAAATCCAAATCTAGTATCAACCTTCGATTAGAGGCTTCACTTGGCACAACAAAACACAAAACTAAGATAAGGAGAGGTTGCTACAGTAGTAAACAACTTCCAAGACACAAATATAAAACAAAGTACTGTAGCAAAATAACACATGGGTTATCTCCCAAGAAGTTCTTTCTTTATAGCCATTAAGATGGGCTCAGCAGTTTTAATGATGCACTCGCAAGAAATAGTATTTGAAGCAAAAGAGAGCATCAAGAGGCAAATTCAA
Organism: Lolium multiflorum; assembly: GCA_030979885.1. Classification (NCBI taxonomy): domain Eukaryota; kingdom Viridiplantae; phylum Streptophyta; class Magnoliopsida; order Poales; family Poaceae; genus Lolium; species Lolium multiflorum. The sequence continues at coordinate 228,363,598 of CM061752.1, forward strand.
AACACATTTAAGCCTAACATGCTTCCTATGCAAAGGAATCTTGTACACAAATAAATTCATGAAGAACAAAGTGACAAGCATAAGAAGATAGAACAAGTGTAACTTCAACAATTTCAGCATATAGAGAGGTGTATTAGTACCATGAAAATTTCTACTACCATATTTTCCTCTCTCATAATAATTTTCAGTAGCTTCATGAACAAACTCAACAATATAACTATCACATGCAGCATGCTTCTCATGATTTCCAAACACATAATTTTTATCAAGTTCAAGAATAGTGGAATAAAAACTTTCAAACTTACTTTTATTAATAATATAACAAGGTAGTTGATCAATCTCAAGAGATATGGGACACATAGATAAAGTTAAATCCTCTCCAATCCCATTTTCATTAGTAGTACAATTAATAGTATCAAGTAACATAGGACCATCATCTAGAGCTTTATCATAAACATTTGCTAAGCAAAATTCTTTAGTACCATGCATTTCGACATCAGGCACAAACAAAGCATTATCATAAGATTTATCAAAGTAGCATGGATTATCATATATAACAGTAGCATAATTATTCTCACAAGTTTTACTCATAGGTAATATTTCAAGAGAATCCACAGGAACATAACATTCAACCTCTTTCGGTAAGCATGGAGGACAATCAAATAGTGTAAGAGATGAAGAGTTACTCTCATTAGAAGGTTGGCATGGGTAGCTAATCCATTCTTCCTCCTTTTGTTCGTCGCTCTCCTCTTCTTTTTCATCCAATGAGCTTTCAGGTTCATCAATTTCCTCCTCTTTTTCATCCAATGAGCTTTCAGGTTCATCAATTTCTTCTTCCACCGGTTCCTGCAAATTGTGAGTGCATTCTTGTGCATTAATGAGTCTCTTTATAATCAAGGATATAAGGATTCCTACTGTAGCATTCTATGCAAGAATTAAGGATAGTAGAGACATAATCTTTAAGGTCCTTACAAATAGCACAAGTTTCATAATTCTCAACCATGAAGGATTCTATCTCGGAGGCTCCCATAAATAAGACAAATTGTTCTACCTCTTCGAACCCATAATGAATATAGCAATTCCGATTATAGTTCTTAATTAAAAATTCCTCACTAAAGCCACATTGAAATTTAAGATGTTTATCCTGTTGAGAGCAACAGTTTATATCATGGCGTCTAAGCAAGATTCTAGCCATTGTATTCAATTTTTCTATCATAGCACTCATTATTTTACCAGTTCTTGATTCTCTATAATTATTATAGCATTCTATAAGCTCCAAGTAGGTTGTAGGTTCTCCCATAATAGCAGTTTTTAATTTTTAGGTTTTTCAAATTTTTATGGATTTTTTGATATATGAGGAAAAATAAAACAAAACAAAAATAAACTAGACAAAAGTAAACTAAGCAAAGTAATACTAGACAGAAATAAACTAAGCACAAGTAAACTAGGAAAAAGTAAACTAAGCAAAACAAAATAAAATAAAACAGAGAGAGAGGTAGAGTGTACTCCCAGGTGAACTTATGAGTAGAGCTATGCCTCCCCGCAACGGCGGAAAACAGCTGATAACCCACAAGTATAGGGGATCGCGATAGTCTTCGAGGGAAGTAAAACCCAAATTTATTGATTCGACACAAGGGGAGGTAAAGAATACTTATAAGCCTTAACAACTGAGTTGTCAATTCAGCTGCACCTGGAAAAGCACTAGTAACAAGGGTGATGTAAAAGTAGCAGTGATATGAGAGCAATAGTAACAGTAACACAGCAGCAGTAATAGTAACACAGAGGTAATGGCACGAGAAGATAGTTGATACTACTTCCAATGACATAGAGAACAAGTATATAATAATGAGAGATGGACCGGGGTTCCCAGCTATCTTCACTAGTGGCAACTCTCCAATAACAAGTGTTGGGTGAACAAATTACAGTTGGGCAATTGATAGGATTGATAAAGCATTAAGAAAGAACATCAATTCATTAATCATGTAGGCATGTTTTCCATATTTAGTCGTACGTGCTCGCAATGAGAAACTTGCACAACATCTATTGTCCTACCAGCCGGTGGCAGCCGGGCCTCAAGGGAAACTACTGGATATTAAGGTACTCCTTTTAATAGAGCACCGGAGCAAAGCATTAACACTCCGTGAAAACATGTGTCCCTCACATCACCGCCATCCTCCGGTTGTCCCGAGTCACTTCGGGGCCTTTGGTTCCGGACAGTGACATGTGCATACAACTTGTAGATACAATCTAAGCAATACATATAGAGCTTAAATCTAAGATCATGCCACTCGGGCCCTAGTGACAAGCATTAAGCATAACAAGATTGCAACAACAATAACTTCACAAACTTTATAGATAGACTAATCATAATGTATCATCCATCGGATCCCAACAAACACAACACCGATTACATCAGATGAATCTCAATCATGTAAGGCAGCTCATGAGATCATTGTATTGAAGTACATGGGGAGAGAATACCAACTAGCTACAGCTAGAACCCGTAGTCCATGGGGGAACTACTCACGGAGCATGATGGAGGCGATGGCGTTGATGGAGATGGGCGGGGCACTTCCCCGTCCCCAGGTGCCGACGAGACTTCGTCCCGAATTGAGTTTGACATGGCGGCGCCGCAACTTTCTCTGGAGTTTCGTCAATTGGTCGAGTTTTTAGGTCACCAGGCTTAAATAGGCGAAGAGTCGGAGTCGGAGGGGCCACGGGGCCTCCTCACACTAGGCGGCGCGCCTCCCCCGCGCGCCGGCCACACGTGTGGGGCCCCCAGGCACCCCTCCGGCCTCCTCTGACTTTCTGGAAGGTTCCGGGAAAAATAAGATGTTTGGCGTTGATTTCGTCCAATTCCGAGAATATTGCCCGAACAGCCTTTCTGGAACCAAAAACAACAGAAAACAGGAACTGGCACTGTGGCATCTTGTTAATAGGTTAGTTCGGAAACGCATAAAAACATTATAAAGTGCAAGCAAAACATGTAAGTATTGTCATAAAACAAGCATAGAACAACAGAAATTATGGATACGTCGGGGACGTATCAGTGAACTACTCACTCATCAATCCGGAGGCAACCATGGCGGTGTAGAGTCCTCCGGGAGATGATCCCTCCGGCAGGGTGCCGAGGCGATCTCCCGAATCCCCCGAGATGGGATTACGGCGGCGTCTTCGGAAGGTTTTCCGTATCGTGGCTCTTTGCATCGGGGTTTCGCGACGAAGGCTTTAAGTAGGCGAAAGAATTAGGTCAGGGGGTGCCCGAGGGCCCACACCACAGGCGCGCCAAGGCCCAGCTGCGCCGCCCGGTGTCGGCGCCGTGGCCCCACTTCGTGACTCCTTCGGTCTTCTGGAAGCTTCGTGTGAAAATAGGCCCCTGGGCGTTGATTTCGTCCAATTCCGAGAATATTTCCTTACTAGGATTTCTGAAACCAAAAACAACAGAAAACAACAACTGGCTCTTCGGCATCTCGTTAATAGGTTAGTGCCGGAAAATGCATAATAATGACATATAATGTGTATAAAACATGTGAGTATCATCATAAAAGTAGCATGGAACATAAGAAATTATAGATACGTTTGAGACGTATCAAGAGTCTAGCATCTATCTATTTATTCTGTTATGTGATCAATGTTGAGAGTGTCCACTAGTGAAAGTATGATCCCTAGGCCTTGTTCCTAAATACTGCTATCGCTGCTTGTTTACTGTTCTACTGCATTCTACTGTGCAATATTACCACCATCAACTACATGCCAGCAAGCACTTTTCTGGCTGCTCATACTTATTCATACCACCTGTATTTCACTATCTCTTCGCCGAACTAGTGCACCTATTAGGTGTGTTGGGGACACAAGAGACTTCTTGCTTTGTGGTTGCAGGGTTGCATGAGAGGGATATCTTTGACCTCTTCCTCCCCGAGTTCGATAAACCTTGGGTGATCCACTTAAGGGAAACTTGCTGCTGTTCTACAAACCTCTGCGCTTGGAGGCCCAACACTGTCTACAAGAATAGAAGCACCCGTAGACATCAGGTTCCCAACGGGCGTGTGCTTGACACATCATCAAGTGTTAATGCTTTGCTCCGGTGCTCTATTAAAAGGAGTACCTTAATTTCCAGTAGATTCCCTAGAGGCACGGCTGCCACCGGCTGGTAGGACAATAGATGTTGTGCAAGTTTCCCATTGCGAGCACGTACGACTAAATATGGAACACATGCCTATGGATTGTTTAGTACTTGGATACTGTTTTATTACTATCTGCAAATGCCCAACTTTGATTGTTACATGAGTTTCTCTCATCCATGCAACGCCCGTTCATCCATCCATGTGCCTACAGTATTTTAATCCTGCTGTTTACTATAATCACCGTCGTCTTTGTTACATCACCGATATTTCACCACCGCTACTACTATAAAACTGTTATTATGATAAACTCTTGCGAGCAAGTCTGTTTCCATGCAGCTGAATTGACAACTCCGCTGTTAAGGCTTTCAAGTATTCTTTGTCTCCCTTGTGTCGAATCAATAAATTGGGTTTTACTTCCCGCGAAGACTGCGATCCCCTATACTTGTGGGTCATCAAGACTATTTTCTTCGCTTGCGGGGAGCATAGCTTTATTTGGAAGTTCACTTGGATTGATATTGTTCGCTGCAAATTCTCCATCATGGGTAAACCTCGCGATCCTAAAGTCGCCATATTACCATCCACTACAAGAAAATGTACAACTCTGAGTACCTCTGCTGCTCTTGATTCACCATCTGTGATAAGTCAACTTCTTTCACCACCATAAGCTTCACATGCTGGTACTTCTGCTGAATCTGAAAATTCTTATAATTTGATGATGCTTCTGCTATGCTTGATGATAGTGGTTCATTGGGATCTTTTCTAGATGCTACAATTGCTAGGTCTAGACAAATTGAAAATACTGAAACTCCTAATGAAAATATTATTACACCTGTTAATTCACCTGAGTCTGAATACTCTAGTGATGATCCTGATGAAGATTATGTGGAACTTGATGATGATTTTATTGTTAAATGCAATGCTACTACTGGTACAAGTAATAATAAAAAGCTTCTTGCACAACATACTGTTAGATATAAACTGTTTCCGGATCCTAAATTTGCCACATCTCCTATAAACATTAAGGATAAGGATTATGATTTTTCTCTTGATCTATCTCATATAGCTATTGTTGAGAAAACACCCTTTTGTGGTACTGAAAAAGAAAGTGTTGTAGAACACATGAATGAACTTTCTACTTTGAGTAGTTTGTTTTCTGATGATGTCAAGATGCGTACTTATTTTGTTGCTATTTTTTTCCTTTCTCATTAAAGGATGATGCTAAAACTTGGTATAATAATTTGCCTCCTGATTCTATTGATAGTCCAAGTGGTTTGCTTGATGTTTTCTTTCGGAAATACTTTCCTGCTAGTGCTCAACATATTGCTTTGCAGAAAATTTTTAGTTTTGATCAGGAAGATGGAGAGAAATTGCCTGAAGCTTGGGCAAGATTTTGCTCTCTTATCAGAGCTCGACCTGGACATGATCTGGAAAAGCATGATTTACTTGATATATTTTATAGTGGACTAACCATTGAGTCTAGGGCATATTTGGATAGTTGTGCTGGTTGTGTTTTCAGGAAAAGAACTCCAGACGAAGCTAAAGAATTATTGGCTAAAATAGGCCGGAATCATGATGATTGGACTACACCTGAACCAGCCCCGACGCCGATATTGAAGAAGAGGGGTTTGATTAAATTAAATGATGAAGATATGAGGGAAGCCAAGAAATCTCTTAAGGAGAAAGGTATTAAATCTGAAGATGTAAAGAATTTACCTCCCATAGAAGATTTATGCGAGATAATTCCCCCTTCATCAATGATTGAGGTAAACTCCCTTCAACGCTTTACTAGGGAAGATATTCCGTATTCAAAACCTCCTGCTCAATGCTTAGATGAGTTTGATAATTATATTGTTAAGCAAAATAATTTTAATATGAGAGTAGAGAATCATTTAATGGAAAATTCTCGAGCTATTAGTGAATTGCATGGTATTGTGGAGAGAACCTCCAATGATGTTAAGATGCTTGTTAAACATTTTCATATGATTCAAACTCAAATTGATCAACTCACTAAAGTGCAAAATGACTTGTTAAAAAATAGTTCTAAAGAAAAACATGCTTATGAAGTAACAACTAGAGGCGGTGTTTCTACTCAGGATCCTCTATATCCTGAGGGGCATCCCAAAAGAGTTGAACAAGATTCTCAACGAATTGAAACTAGTGCTCCTTCTAAGAAAAAGAAGAAGAAACATAAAAATGTTGTAGAATCCTCTGAGCCTGTTAATGATCCTAATAGTATTTCTATTTCTGATGCTGAAACTGAAAGTGGTAATGAACATGATAAAGATAATGATAAGAATGATGCTTCTGATAAAGAAGAGGTTGAAGATGAACCTGAAAAGCATGCTAAAAATAAAAAGTTTACTAAAGAAGATTTTATTGCTAAGAAACATGGTAATGAAAGAGAACCTTGGGTTCAAAAGCAAATGCCTTTTCCTGCTAAGAAACTAAAATCAAAGGAAGAAGAACACTATAATAAATTTTGTGATTGGATGAAACCTTTATTCTTGCAAATACCTTTGACTGATGCTATTAAATTGCCTCCTTATTCAAAGTATATGAAAGATATTGTCTCTAACAAAAGGAAAATTCCTAATGAGGAGATTTCCACTATGCTTGCTAATTACTCTTTCAATGGCAAAGTTCCAAAGAAGTTGGGCGACCCAGGTATACCGACTATTCCTTGTTCTATTAAGAATAATTATGTTAGAACTGCTCTATGTGATTTGGGAGCAGGTGTTAGTGTTATGCCTTTTTCCTTTATAAGAGAATTTATTTAGATAAGTTGATACCGACTGATATATCTTTGCAAATGGCTGATAAATCCACTGCTATTCCTGTTGGTATATGTGAGGATGTTCCTGTTCAAGTTACTAATAAGCTTGATATTAACTGATTTTGTTGTGTTGCAAATGCCTGAAGATGATAATATGTCTATTATTCTTGGGAGACCTTTTCTTAACACCGCAGGGGGTGTTATTGATTGCAATCAAGGAAAAGTTACTTTCAATGTTGATGACAAGGAGCATACTGTTTATTTTCCCAAGACTATGTGGAGTTAATACAATTTCTAATGTGAGAACTATCAAAGTGGGAGCTATTGATTGTCCTATATATGAGCATAAAGAGGGATATCAAAATATTATGATTGGATCCATATCAATTCAATACAAGGTAACATGATTGATTTGAGGTTTATTTCATCTCATGCTATGTAAAATTTATTTGGTGGCAAGACTTGATCAACCTTGTTAACAAATACATTTTATATGCATAGAGGAACTAAACAACATTTCTTTCTTCCTCCACTTGTTCTACTTGCTGTAGCATTTTTGTTTTGCAAAGTTCTTTAGTTGTATAGAGATTTCAAAATCTTTTCTGCCCAGTAATAATAAATTAAATACCCAGAAATGTGCATTTTTCAAAGTTTTCAAAAATTTACAAAAATTATACCGTTGGTCTTATTTTTCGAAGAGGCACCTGGGAGCACCTGGGGATGACCAGTGGGGCACCCCAGGGTGGCACCCCACTGCCGGCGCGGCCAGCAAGGGGGGGTGCGCCACCCTGTTGTGTGGGCCCCTCCTTGCCCCCCACTTCTTCATCTCTTTCTCCCATCTCACTCTCTCTCCCGAAAAAACTCGCACCAGTTTTCTCTCACTCGCGTTTCTGCTCAAGAGCTCAAGATTTCTCGATCTCTTTGCTCAGCCCAGATTTCTGTCTGAAATTTGGCACATTTGCTCTTCGGTATGTGACTCCTCCGATTATCCAAGTAGAATTTTGTTTGGTTGAGTATATCTTGAATATTTTGCTGCTGTAGGTAACATGTTTAGTGAGCTTGCATGCTTGTTCTAAGTTGTAAAAATTAGTTTTGATGCATGTTTAGTACTCTAGCAAGTTCCTATAGTAGTTTCCCTCAATTATATGTCACCAAATCAAATTTTGTAATGTTTGTTGAAAAATTTCAGAAAAGGAAGATGGATAACTATAACTTTGGAGAAGTGTTTGAAAGAGAGACGACAAGCACGGGGAGGCCCTCTAGGACCGCCACTCGATTCAGGCGATCCTATAATGAGGATGTCCTCGCACCGAGCTTCGAAGCCGAAGAGGACAATGGAGTCCCTAACGCTTCATCTTTCCCATGTTATAACTTTTTGAGTAATGCAGGGTTGCTGGATGCACCATTCAGCGCGGCAAGATAAGAAACATTCAACTCCCTGCCATTAGATATTTCGCTTACTATCTTGCTACTAGCATTCTTGGTAGGGAGAACACTAGCAATATTTCTAGTTATCATCTTGCTTTCTTAGTTGCTGCACTTACTGGAGAGACACCTTATCATCTTGGTGCTCTTGTTGCTCGCCGCTTGTCTAACAAGGGGCCTATTTTTGGAGGAATTGTTGCATCACGCATTTTAGAATATCTAGATCTTCCTCTTGACCCTACTGATGTGAAATTAACTCCTATAAGGCTTGATATTGCTGCTATGAAGAGTCACCAATTTGTTACAACTAACTCTAGTTTAGATAATATTGTCTATAGAATGTTGTTTACTGACGGGGATGAGAGGGAAATCCCTTTGCCGCAGCCAGATTTGTTCAGTATTCACAGGAAACCGTGGTCGCGCTCTAAGGAGGAGGTGGATGAGCAGCTGAAGATACATGGCTTCCACCAGCAGCATGACTCCGAGGACGCCGAGCCCTTCCACGATGATACGTCTCAAACGTATCTATAATTTCTTATGTTCCATGCTACTTTTATGATGATACTCACATGTTTTATACACATTATATGTCATTATTATGCATTTTCCGGCACTAACCTATTAACGAGATGCCGAAGAGCCGCTGTCTGTTTTTGGTTTCGTAAATCCTAGTAAGGAAATATTCTCGAATTGGACGAAATCAACGCCCAGGTCCCTATTTTTCCACGAAGCTTCCACACCTGAGGGGGAAAGGAAGTGGGGCCACGAGGTGGCCACACCACCGTGCAGGCGGCCTGGCCCCGGCGCGCGGCCGTGGTGTGGCCCCTCGGGCACCCCTTGACCTAATTCTTTCGCCCACTTAAAGCCTTCGTCGCAAACCCGGACCGAGAGCCACGATACGAGAAAACATACCGAGACGCCGTCGCCAATCCCATCTCTGGGACTCGAGAACACCTCCACTGGCCGAGGGGAATCATCTCCTGGAGGACTCTACACCGCCATGGTCGCCTCCGGATTGATGAGTGAGTAGTTCACCCTGGACTATGGGTCCATAGCAGTAGCTAGATGGTTGTATTCTCCCCATTGTGCTTCATTGTCGGATCTTGTGAGCTGCCTATCATGATCAAGATCATCTATTTGTAATGCTACATGTGTGTTTGTTGGGATCCGATGAATAGAGAATACTATGTTATGTTGATTATCAATCTATCTATGTGTTGTTTATGATCTTGCATGCTCTCCGTTGCTAGTAGAGGCTCTGGCCAAGTCATTGCTTGTAACTCCAAGAGGGAGTATTTATGCTCGATAGTGGGTTCATGCCTGCATTGACACCTGGGACAGTGACAGAAAGTTCTAAGGTTGTGTTGTGCTGTTGCCACTAGGGATAAAACATTGATGCTATGTCCGAGGATGTAGTTATTGATTACATTACGCACCATACTTAATGCGATTGTCTGTTGTTTGCAACTTAATACTGGAAGGGGTTCGGATGATAACCCGAAAGTGGACTTTTTAGGCATAGATGCATGCTGGATAGCGGTCTATGTACTTTGTCGTAATGCCCAATTAAATCTCACAATACTCATCATGTCATGTATGTGCATTGTCATGCCCTCTCTATTTGTCAATTGCCCAACTGTAATTTGTTTACCCAATATGCTATTTCTTATGGGAGAGACACCTCTAGTGAACCTGTGGACCCCGGTCCATTCTTTTACATCGAATACAATCTACTGCAATACTTTACTGTTTTCTGCAAACAATCATCATCCACACTATACATCTAATCCTTTGTTACACAAGCCGGTGAGATTGACAACCTCACTTTCGTTGGGGCAAAGTACTTTGGTTGTGTTGTGCAGGTTCCACGTTGGCGCCGGAATCCCTGGTGTTGCGCCGCACTACATCTCGCCGCCATCAACCTTCAATGTGCTTCTTGGCTCCTACTGGTTCGATAAACCTTGGTTTCTTACTGAGGAAAACTTGCTGCTGTACGACATCATACCTTCCTCTTGGGGTTCCCAACGGACGAGTGCTTTACCGTCACAAGGAAGCTACTACGCCCACGTCAACTACGCGCCAGCAGCTCTTTTTCTGGCGCCGTTGCCGGGGAGATCAAGACACGCTGCAAGGGAGTCTCCACATCGCAATCTCTTTACTTTGTTTTTGTCTTGCTTTATTTTATTTACTACTTTGTTTGCTGCACTAAAACAAAACACAAAAAAATTAGTTGCTAGTTTTACTTTATTTACTATCTTGTTTGCTATATCAAAAACACAAAAAAATTAGTTACTTGTTTTACTTTACTTAATATCATGCATGTTTTTATTTCACTAGTTAAGCATAATGGAAAACAACAAAAATATGAGAGATCTTTATGAACTTTATCTTGAATTAGGACATGATGTGTTTGAAGAGAGAATTAAAAAACCCATGGAACTTTATATGCATGCTAATGGGAATGTTATTACTATGAATGCTTTGAACACCATTGTTGCTAATGCTATGGAAAATTCTAAGCTTGGGGAAGCTGGCTCTGATGAGCATGATCTTTTTAGTCCCCCAAGAATTGAGGAGAAAATTTTCTTTTATGATTACAATATGCCTCCTATATATTATGATAGCCACTTTGTTGAATTTGCTCCCACTACAACTAATAAAATTGATTATGCTTATGTGGAGAGTAATAATTTTATGCATGAGACTCATGATAAGAATGCTTTATGTGATAGTTATATTGTTGAGTTTGCTCATGATACTACTGAAAGTTATTATGAGAGAGGAAAATATGGTTGTAGAAATTTTCATGTTACTAAAATGCCTCTCTATATGCTGAAATTTTTGAAGCTACACTTGTTTTATCTTCCTATGCTTGTCACTTTGCTCTTCATGAACTTGTTTATTTACAAAATTCCTATGCATAGGAAGCATGTTAGACTTAAATTTGTTTTGAATTTGCCTCTTCATGCTCTCTTTTGCTTCAAATACTATTTCTTGCGAGTGCATCATTAAAACTGCTGAGCCCATCTTAATGGCTATAAAGAAAGAACTTCTTGGGAGATAACCCATGTGTTTATTTTACTACAGTACTTTTTTTTATTTTTGTCTTGGAAGTTGTTACTACTGTAGCAACCTCTCCTTATCTTTATTTTATTGCATTGTTTTGCCAAGTAAAGTCTCTAATAAAAGTATGATACTAGATTTGGATTACTGCACAGAAACAGTTTTCTTTGCTGTCACGAATCTGGGTCTAATTCTCTGTAGGAAACTCAGAAAATTATGCCAATTTACGTGAGTGATCCTCAGATATGTACGCAACTTTCATTAGTTTTAAGTTTTTTCATTTGAGCAAGTCTGGTGCCTGTTAAAAATCCGTCTTTACGAACTGTTCTGTTTTGACAGATTCTGCCTTTTATTTTGCATTGCCTGTTTTGCTATGTTAGATGGATTTCTTTGTTCCATTAACTTTCAGTAGCTTTGTGCAATGTCCAGAAGTATAAAGAATGATTGTGTCACCTCTGAATATGTGAATTTTGATTATGCACTAACCCTCTAATGAGTTTGTTTTGAGTTTGGTGTGGAGGAAGTTTTCAAGGATCAAGAGAGGAGGATGATACAACATGATCAAGGAGAGTGAAAGCTCTAAGCTTGGGGATGCCCCGGTGGTTCACCCCAGCATATATTAAGAAGACTCAAGCGTCTAAGCTTGGGGATGCCCAAGGCATCCCCTTCTTCATCGACAACATTATCAGGTTCCTCCCCTGAAACTATATTTTTATTCCGTCACATCTTATGCACTTTGCTTGGAGCGTCTGTTTGTTTTTATTTTTGTTTTGTTTGAATAAAATGGATCCTAACATTCATTGTATGGGAGAGAGACACGCTCCGCTGTTGCATATGGACAAGTATGTCCTTAGGCTTCACTCATAGTATTCATGGCGAAGTTTCTTCTTCGTTAAATTGTTATATGGTTGGAATTGGAAAATGATATATGTGGTAATTGGTATAACATGTTGAATAATGTGATACTTGGCAATTGTTGTGCTCATGTTTAAGCTCTTGCATCATATACTTTGCACCTATTAATGAAGAAATACATAGAGCATGCTAAAATCTGATTTGCATGTTTGGTTTCTCTAAGGTCTAGATAATTTCTAGTATTGAGTTTGAACAACAAGGAAGACGGTATAGAGTCTTATAATGTTTACAATATGTCTTTTATGTGAGTTTTGCTGCACGGTTCATCCTTGTGTTTGTTTCAAATAACCTTGCTAGCCTAAACCTTGTATCGAGAGGAATACTTCTCATGCATCCAAAATCCTTGAGCCAACCACTATGCCATTTGTGTCCACCATACCTACCTACCACATGGTATTTCTCCGCCATTCCAAAGTATATTGCTTGAGTGCTACCTTTAAAATTTCCATTCTCTACCTTTACAATATATAGCTCATGGGACAAATAGCGTAAAAACTATTGTGGTATTGAATATGTACTTATGCACTTTATCTCTTATTAAGTTGCTTGTTGTGCGATAACCATGTTTCTGCGGACGCCATCAATTATCTTTGTTGAATATCATGTGAGTTGCTATGCATGTTCGTCTTGTCTGAAGCAAGAGTGATTTATCATGATCAAATGGTTTGAGTATGCATATTGTTAGAGAAGAACATTGGGCCGCTAACTAAAGCCATGATCCATGGTGGAAGTTTCAGTTTGGACAACAAACCTCACTCTCTTATGAGAATATATCTGTTGAATGCTTATGCATTAAAGAGGAGTCCATTATCTGTTGTCTATGTTGTCCCGGTATGGATGTCTAAGTTGAGAATAATCAAAAGCGAGAAATCCAATGCGAGCTTTCTCCTTAGACCTTTGTACAGGCGGCATAGAGGTACCCCATTGTGACACTTGGTTGAAACATGTGCTATGCTATGATAATCCATGTAAATCCAAGCTAATTAGGACAAGATGCGGGCACTATTACTATACTATGCATGAGGCTTGCAACTTGTAGGATATAACTTACATAACTCATATGCTTTATTAGTACCGTTGACAAAATTGTTTCTTGTTTTCAAAATAAAAGCTCTAGCACAAATATAGCAATCGATGCTTTCCTCTTTGAAGGACCATTCTTCTACTTTTATTGATTGAGTCAGTTCACCTATTTCTCTCCACCTTAAGAAGCAAACACTTGTGTGAACTGTGCATTGATTCCTACATACTTGCATATTGCACTTGTTATATTACTCTATGTTGACAATATCCATGAGATATACATGTTACAAGTTGAAAGCAACCGCTGAAACTTAATCTTCCTTTGTGTTGCTTCAATACTTTTACTTTGAATTATTGCTTTATGAGTTAACTCTTATGCAAGACTTATTGATGCTTGTCTTTAAGTACTATTCATGAAAAGTCTTTGCTTTATGATTCAGTTGTTTACTCATGTCATTTACCATTGTTTTGATCGCTGCATTCATTACATGTGCTTACAATAGTATGATCAAGATTATTTGGTAGCATTGTCACTTAAGAAATTATCTTTGTTATCGTTTACCTACTCGGGACGAGTAGGAACTAAGCTTGGGGATGCTTGATACGTCTCAAACGTATCTATAATTTCTTATGTTCCATGCTACTTTTATGATGATACTCACATGTTTTATACACATTATATGTCATTATTATGCATTTTCCGCACTAACCTATTAACGAGATGCCGAAGAGCCTTTGCTTTTGCTGTTTTTTGTTTCAAATCCTAGTAAGGAAATATTCTCGATTGGACGAAATCAACGCCCGGGTCCCTATTTTTCCACGAAGCTTCCAGAACACCAAGGGAAAGGAAGTGGGGCCACGAGGTGGCCACACCACAGCGGCGGCGAGGCCCTGGCCGCGCCGGCCTGTGGTGTGGGCCCCTCGGGCACCCCCTTGACCTAATTCTTTCGCCTACTTAAAGCCTTCGTCGCGAAACCCCCAGTACCGAGAGCCACGATACGAGAAAACATACTGAGACGCCGCCGTCGCCAATCCCATCTCGGGGGATTCTGGAGAACACCTCCGGCACCCTGCCGGAGAGGGGAATCATCTCCCGGAGGACTCTACACCGCCATGGTCGCCTCCGGATTGATGAGTGAGTAGTTCACCCCTGGACTATGTCCATAGCAGTAGCTAGATAGTTGTCTTCTCCCGATTGTGCTTCATTGTCTGATCTTGTGAGTTGCCTATCATGATCAAGATCATCTATTTGTAATGCTACATGTGTGTTTGTTGGGATCCGATGAATAGAGAATACTATGTTATGTTGATTATCAATCTATCTATGTGTTGTTTATGATCTTGCATGCTCTCTGTTGCTAGTAGAGGCTCTGGCCAAGTCATTGCTTGTAACTCCAAGAGGGAGTATTTATGCTCGATAGTGGGTTCATGCCCTCTGACACCTGGGACAGTGAGAAAGTTCTAAGGTTGTGTTGTGCTGTTGCCACTAGGGATAAAACATTGATGCTATGTCCGAGGATGTAGTTATTGATTACATTACGCACCATACTTAATGCAATTGTCTGTTGTTTACAACTTAATACCGGAAGGGGTTCGGATGATAACCTGAAAGTGGACTTTTTAGGCATAGATGCATGCTGGATAGCGGTCTATGTACTTTGTCGTAATGCCCAATTAAATCTCACAATACTCATCATGTCATGTATGTGCATTGTCATGCCCTCTCTATTTGTCAATTGCCCAACTGTAATTTGTTTACCCAATATGCTATTTCTTATGGGAGAGACACCTCTAGTGAACTGTGGACCCCGGTCCATTCTTTTACATCGAATACAATCTACTGCAATACTGTTCTACTGTTTTCTGCAAACAATCATCATCCACACTATACATCTAATCCTTTGTTACACAAGCCGGTGAGATTGACAACCTCACTGTTTCGTTGGGGCAAAGTACTTTGGTGTGTTGTGCAGGTTCCACGTTGGCGCCGGAATCCCCGGTGTTGCGCCGCACTACATCTCGCCGCCATCAACCCTCAACGTGCTTCTTGGCTCCTACTGGTTCGATAAACCTTGGTTTCTTACTGAGGGAAACTTGCTGCTGTACGACATCATACCTTCCTCTTGGGGTTCCCAACGGACGAGTGCTTTACCGTCACAAGGAAGCTACTACGCCCACGTCAACTACGCGCCAGCACACGACTACAGCGTCACGTATCCTGGTGCGTCTTCCAGCACATACCCGGAACAGGATCCATTTTCGTCGTATTACGGAGGTGCTACTTCATGGGCACCATGGGATTGATCTCCACTTAGGCCAAAAGCCTAAGCTTGGGGGGAGGTATACCGTCATCACTCATTCTTTGCATATTTTAGTTTTTGGATACTTGTACATACTTGTTTAGCTTCTTAAAGTGGTTTTCTAATAAGAGGGAGATGATATTTGGGGAAGTGCTGCCTGAAAACAGATTCTGGACTGATACCAAAAAAATTCTCAAAAACATCCAGAACGTTATTTTGCGAATCCAATTTTGTGCATGTTCCCCAGGTTGTTATCTAACTTTCATTAGTTTAACACTTTTCGAGCTGAGCAGCGGAAGAATTTCTTAAAAATCGATTACTGTACTGCTGTCAAGTTTGACGAATTCCTGCTGCTTTGTGTTTATGTGACTCTTATAGTTTTCATTTTCTTGTTTTTGCTTTGTTTCTTTCCTAAAACACAAAAAGACCAAAAATATTTCTGTTGTTTCTCTTCACCATTTGTTTATTTTGGTTTCTTGCTTTTACTTTGCTTTATTTGCTATCGTTGGTTTGCTATAAGAAAATCCAAAAAGATTTTGCTTTGTTTGCTTGTTTCCTTTTGTTCTTGTTTCCAATTCGAAAACACCAAAAATATTTGCTGTTCTTCTTTGGTTTTGTAAAGTTCATTATGGAGTTCAATGGTCTTCGGTGGCTGGAGCGTGGTTTTCATTCCATATTATTCAAGCTACACAAGTGAAAGGCAATAATGACGATCTACGACAATCTCGATTGTGGTGAGAGGCTGGTATGAACTCTATTTGTTTTCATTTTTGTACATATACTCATCCATGTGAGCATGCTTAGTTGGTTCATGTGAGGTATATGCCATTTAAGAAAGTCTAGTAGTTCATGATCTCTCATGTTTAGCCCAATTTATTAATATGAGTAGCATGTCATAGATGTTTGCTTGCATTGTCTTATTCATAAATAGGTATGACATTGTGGTATCCTCCTCTGAATAATTCACTTGAATCGACTTGGCACATGCTCACGCATGCATATGACTGAACAAAAGTCAATTAAGCCTCAATGATTTACTTTTCCTCAGAGTTCTTGTATCACTTTTATGCATCCGTTAATTTATTTTGCCGCAAGCATGATTATGACTGCTCTCTTGATTCGCTCCCTAGTCTATTGCTAGCCTTCACTTGTACTGAGCGGGAACGCTGCTCGTGCTTCCAAACCCCTGAAAACCAAGTTATTCCAAAGTGTCCACCATAAATACCTATGCATGGCATTTCAAACCATTCCAAGTAAATTCTCATGCGCTACCTTTAAACCTTCAAAATGATTCTCAATTTGTGTCAATGTTTTATAGCTCATGAGGAAGTATGTGGTGTTTATCTTTCAACCTTGTCATTTACTTTTGACAGACTTTCATAATGGACTAGTGGCACATCCGCTTATCCAATAATTTTGCAAAAAGAGTGGCAATGGGTTCCCAGCCCCAATTAATTAACTTTCATTAATAATTCTCTTCACATGTTTTGCCCTGATTCATCAGTAAGCAACTTAATTTTGTAAATAGACACTCCTCCATGGTATGAGATTGATTGGAAGGTACCCGAGGATTCGGTTAGCCATGGCTTGTGTAAACAAAAGAGAAGGGGGATGATCTACCTTGCTGGTAGAAATAATGTCCTTCATGGGAGCCGCTCTTGAAAGTCTGGTTGATGAGGTTGTTGGAGTACCCATTACCATTCGTTGACAACAACAAACACCTCTCAAAATAATTTTACTCCTGATTTAAAAATGAAAAGCTCTAGCGCATGTTAATCCTGCTTCCTGCGAAGGGTCAATCTTTTATTTTTACA
The DNA here is from genome assembly GCA_030979885.1 of Lolium multiflorum. NCBI lineage: Eukaryota > Viridiplantae > Streptophyta > Magnoliopsida > Poales > Poaceae > Lolium > Lolium multiflorum. Next base: position 228,381,035 of record CM061752.1, read on the forward strand.
TTGAGTCACTATCCTTTCTTTGAGCACTTTCTTGAGAGCACAACTGTCATTCTTAGTATAATATGCTTGTCCCAAAATGTGATTAACTGTGGTATAACTTTGATGCTTTTATCTTTGACAATCTCTACTTCTAGTCTTTCCATGAACTTCAGAGGTGTTCGAGCATTTATGTTTTGCTGTACAAATACGGGCAAGCGAGATACCACTTTATCATATCCTTTTATGAACATTGCAATCCTGCTGATAGATATGATTCATGATGCTTATTATTAATTTGTTGGTACCTTTTCCATGATTGACACAGCTATTAGATGATCTTATTTGCATGTATCTTATTATGAATTGCCTGAGTACTTGTCCATATCATGAGAATATTTACATCATATGAACAAATATGTTCGTGAAAGTTCTTTTATCGCACTCAGTCATTAACTGAATTGCTTGAGGACAAGCAATCTAAGCTTGGGGGAGTTGATACGTCCAAAACGTATCTACTTTCCGAACACTTTCATTGTTTGCTTCTAATTTGTGTATTTTGGATACAACTAACACGGACTAACGCTGTTTTCACAGAATTGCTCGTGTCTCGTTTTTGTGCAGAAATTCAACTTTCGGGAAAATCCCGGAATTTATATCGAAGGGCTTATTTTCCGAGAAGATTCACGGAGCCGAGAAGGGCAAGCCAGGCGGGGCCCAGGGCCCCCACACACTAGGGGGCGCGCGCCTGTAGGACGCCGCCCTCTGTGGTGGCCGCCTCGCCTCACGCCCCTCTGGACTATTTAGGGTTTCGATCTAAAAACGCGAGGAGAAGGTCAGTCGCCGAACCATCCGAACGCCACCATCGCAAACTCCGTCTCGGGACCGAAACTCCGTTCGGCACTCGGATCTGGGAATTGGAGGAGATCATCGCCGCCATCACCACCGATGCCTCTCCATCGACCAGCCATGTTCCCCCATCCATGTGTGAGTAATTCCCCCGTTGTAGGCTGAAGGGGATGGTAGGGATTGGATGAGATTGTCATGTAATAGCATAAGATTGTTAGGGCATAGTGCCTAGTGTCCGTATTTGGTACTTTGATGATATTGTTGCAACTTGTTATGCTTAATGCTTGTCACTAGGGCCCGAGTGCCATGATCTCAGATCTGAACATGTTATTGTTTCATGACGATATTCATTGTTTTATGATCTTACCTGCAAGTTGTATACACATGTCGTTGTCCGGAACCCAAGGCCCCAAAGTGAGAAATTGGGACAACCGGAGGGAAGGCGGTGATGTGAGGATCACATGTGTTCACGGAGTGTTAATGTTTTGCTCTGCTCTATTAAAAGGAGTACCTTAATTTCCAGTAGATTCCCTAGAGGCCCCCACCGGCTGGTAGGACAATAGATGTTGTGCAAGTTTCTCATTGCGAGCACGTACGACTAAATATGGAACACATGCCTATGGATTGTTTAGTACTTGGATACTGTTTTATTACTATCTGCAAATGCCCAACTTTGATTGTTACATGAGTTTCTCTCATTGCTGACGTGGGAGTTGACGTGGGATTGCAACGTCGCCAGAAAGTAGCTTCCTTGTGATGGTAAAGCACTCGTCCGTTGGGAACCCCAAGAGGAAGGTGTGATGCGTACAGCGGCAAGTTTCCCTCAGTAAGAAACCAAGGTTTATCGAACCAGTAGGAGCCAAGAAGCACGTTGAAGGTTGATGGCGGCGAAGTGTAGTGCGGCGCAACACCAGACGCGCCAACGTGGAACCTGCACAACACAACCAAATTAATTTGCCCCAACGTGACAGTGAGGTTGTCAATCTCACCGCTTGCGTAACAAAGGATTAGATGTATAGTGTGGATGATGTTTGCAGAAAAAACGAGAACGAGTATTGCAGTAGATTGTATTTGATGTAAAAGAATGGACCGGGGTCCACAGTTCACTAGTGGTGTCTCTCCCATAAGATAAATAGCATGTTGGGTGAACAAATTACAGTTGGGCAATTGACAAATAAAGAGGGCATGACAATGCACATACATGTTATGATGAGTAGTGTGAGATTCAATTGGGCATTACGACAAAGTACATAGACCTCTATCCAGCATGCATCTATGCCTAAAAAGTCCACCTTCAGGTTATCATCCGAACCCCCTCCCGTATTAAGTTGCAAACAACAGACAATTGCATTAAGTATGGTGCGTAATGTAATCAACAAATACATCCTTAGACATAGCATTGATGTTTTATCCCTAGTGGCAACACATCCACAACCTTAGAACTTTCTGTCACTGTCCTAGATTTAATGGAGGCATGAACCCACTATCTAGCATAAATACTCCCTCTTGGAGTTACAAGTAACGACTTGGCCAGAGCCTCTACTAATAACGAAGATCATGCAAGATCATAAACAACACATAGATGATAGATTGATAATCAACATAGCATAGTATTCCATATTCATCGGATCCCAACAAACGCAACATGTAGCATTACAAATAGATGATCTTGATCATGTTAGGCAGCTCACAAGATCGAACAATGATAGCACAATTAGGAGAAGACGACCATCTAGCTACTGCTATGGACCCATAGTCCAGGGGTGAACTACTCACACATCACTCCGAGCGACCATGGCGGCGAAGAGTCCGGGAGATGATCTCCCCTAGGTGCCGAGGCGATCTCCGAATCCCCCAAGATGGGATTTGGCGGCGGCGTCTCGAAGGTTTTCCGTATCGTGGCTCTCGATCGGGGGTTTCGCGAAAGGCTTCTTATAGTCGGAGAGGTAGGTTTAGGGCGACGCGAGAGCCCACTGCCAAAGCCGCGGCCAGGGCGGGCCGCGCCGCTGTTGTGTGCCGTCGTCGCCCACTTGCTTCCTTTCGACTTCTGGAAGCTTCGTGGAAAAATAAGATCATGGACGTTGATTTCGTCCAATTCCGAGAATATTTCCTTACTAGGATTTCTAAAACCAAAAACAGCAGAAAACAACAACTGGCTCTTCGGCATCTCGTTAATAGGTTAGTGCCGGAAAATGCATAATATGACATAAAGTATGTATAAAACATGTGAGTATCATCATAAAAGTAGCATGGAACATAAGAAATTATAGATACGTTTGAGACGCATCAAGCATCCCCAAGCTTACCTACTCGGCGAGTAGGTAAACGATAACAAAGTTAATTTCTTAAGTGACAGGCTATCATAATCTTGATCAATACTATTGTAAGCACATGTAATGAATGCAGCGATTCGAAGCAATGGTAAATACAATGAGTAAACAATTGAATCATATAGCAAAGACTTTTCATGAATAGTACTTTCAAGACAAGCATCAATAAGTCTTGCATAAGAGTTAACTCATAAAGCAATAAATTGAAAGTAAAGGTATTGAAGCAACACAAAGGAAGATTAAGTTTCAACGGTTGCTTTCAACTTGTAACATGTATATCTCATGGATAGTTGTCAACATAAAGTAATATAATAAATGCAATATACAAGTATGTAGGAATCAATGCACAGTTAACACAAGTGTTTGCTTCTAAGATAGAAGGAAATGGGTAAACTGACTCAACATAAAAGTAGAAGAATGGCCCTTCGCAGAGGGAGGCATTGATTGCTATATTTGTGCTAGAGCTTTTATTTTGAAAACAAGAAACAATTTTGTCAATGGTAGTAATAAAGCATATGTATTATGTAAATTATATCCTACAAGTTGCAATCCTCATGCATAGTATACCAATAGTGCCCGCACCTTGTCCTAATTAGCTTGGATTTACATGGATTATCATAGCATAGCATATGTTTCAACCAAGTGTCACAAAGGGGTACCTCTATGTCGCATGTACAAAGGTCTAAGGAGAAAGTTCGCATTGGATTTCTTGCTTTTGATTATTCTCAACTTAGACATCCATACCGGGACAACATAGACAACAGATAATGGACTCTCTTAATGCATAAGCATTCAACAACAAATAATATTCTCATAAGAGATTAAGGATTGTTGTCCAAACTGAAACTTCCACCATGGATCATGGCTTTAGTTAGCGGCCCAATGTTCTTCTCTAACAATATGCATACTTGATACGCGTACAACACGCGTCCGTTGGGAACCCCAAGTGGAAGGTGTGATGCGTACAACAGCAAGTTTCCCTCAGTAAGAAACCAAGGTTTATCGAACCAGTAGGAGTCAAGAAGCATGTTGAAGGTTGATGGCGGCGAGATGTAGTGCGGCGCAACACCGGGATTGCGCCAACGTGAAACCTGCACAACACAACCAAAGTACTTTGCCCCAACGAAACAGTGAGGTTGTCAATCTCACCGGCTTGTCAGAATAAAGCATTAGATGTATAGTGGATGCTGATTGTTGCAGAGAACAGAGAACAAGTATTGTAGATTGTATTCGATTAAAAGAATGGACCGGGTCCACAGTTACTAGAGGTGTCTCTCCCATAAGATAAATAGCATGTTGGGTGAACAAATTACAGTTGGGCAATTGACAAATAGAGAGGGCATGACAATGCACATACATGATATGATGAGTATTGTGAGATTTAATTGGGCATTACGACAAAGTACATAGACCGCTATCCAGCATGCATCTATGCCTAAAAAGTCCACCTTCAGGTTATCATCCGAACCCCTTCCAGTATTAAGTTGCAAACAACAGACAATTGCATTAAGTATGGTGCGTAATGTAATCAATAAACTACATCCTCGGACATAGCATCAATGTTTTATCCCTAGTGGCAGCACATCCACAACCTTAGAACTGTCACTGTCCCAGATTTAATGGAGGCATGAACCCACTATCGAGCATAAATACTCCTCTTGGAGTTAAGAGTAAAAACTTGGCCAGAGCCTCTACTAATAACGGAGAGCATGCAAGATCATAAACAACACATAGGTAATAGATTGATAATCAACATAACATAGTATTCTATATCCATCGGATCCCAACAAACACAACATATAGCATTACAGATAGATGATCTTGATCATGTTAGGCAGCTCACAAGATCCGACAATGAAGCACATAAGGAGAAGACGACCATCTAGCTACTGCTATGGACCCATAGTCCAGGGTGAACTACTCACTCATCAATCCGGAGGCGACCATGGTGTAGAGTCCTCCGGAGATGATTCCCCTCCAGCAGGGTGCCGGAGGTGATCTCCGAATCCCCCGAGATGGGATCGGCAGCGGCGTCTCGGAAGGTTTTCCGTATCGTGGCTCTCGGTACCGGGGGTTCGCGACGAAGGCTATTTGTAGGCGGAAGGGCGAGTCGGGAGAGTCACGAGGGGCCCACACGCTAGGGCCGCACGGCCTCACCCGCCGCGCCGCCCTGTGGCCGCCTCGTGCTCCACCACGCTCTCTCTTCGGTCTTCGGAAGCTTCGTGTGAAAATAGGCCCCCGGGCGTTGATTTCGTCCAATTCCGAGAATATTTCCTTACTAGGATTTCTGAAACCAAAAACAGCAGAAAACAACAACTGGCTCTTCGCATCTCGTTAATAGGTTAGTGCCTAAAAATGCATAAATATGACATATAAGGTGTATAAAACATGTAGATATCATCAATAATGTGGCATGGAACATAAGAAATTATCGATACGTCGAGACGTATCGATCAGCTTAGTTCCTGCTCGTCCCGAGCAGGTAAACGATAACAAAGATAATTTGAGTGACATGCCATCATAACCTTGATCATACTATTGTAAGCATATGTAATGAATGCAGCGATCAAAACAATGTAAATGACATGAGTAAACAAATGAATCATAAAGCAAAGACTTTTCATGAATAGTACTTCAAGACAAGCATCAATTAGTCTTGCATAAGAGTTAACTCATAAAGCAATAATTCAAAGTAAAGGTATTGAAGCAACATAAAGGAAGATGAAGTTTCAGCGGTTGCTTTCAACTTGTAACATGTATATCTCATGGATAGTTGTCAATGCAAAGTAATATAACAAGTGCAATATGCAAGTATGTAGGAATCAATGCACAGTTCACACAAGTGTTTGCTTCTTGAGGTGGAGAGAGATAGGTGAACTGACTCAACATAAAAGTAAAAGAAAGGTCCTTCAAAGAGGAAAGCATCGATTGCTATATTTGTGCTAGAGCTTTGGTTTTGAAAACAAGAAACAATTTTGTCAACGGTAGTAATAAAGCATATGTGTATGTAAATTATATCTTACAAGTTGCAAGCCTCATGCATAGTATACTAATAGTGCCCGCACCTTGTCCTAATTAGCTCAGATTACCGGGATTATCATCGCAACACACATGTTTTAACCAAGTGTCACAAAGGGGTACCTCTATGCCGCCTGTACAAAGGTCTAAGGAGAAAGCTCGCAGTTTCGCTATTGATTATTCTCAACTTAGACATCCATACCGGGACAACATAGACAAGATAATGGACTCCTCTTTTATGCATAAGCATGTAGCAACAATTAATTTTCTCATATGAGATTGAGGATATTTGTCCACAATGAAACTTCCACCATGAATCATGGCTTTAGTTAGCGGCCCAATGTTCTTCTCTAACATTATGCATGCTCTAACCATTTTAGTGGTAAATCTCCCTTACTTCAGACAAGACGAACATGCATAGCAACTCACATGATATTCAACAAAGAGTAGTTGATGGCGTCCCCAGGAACATGGTTATCGCACAACAAGCAACTTAATAAGAGATAAAGTGCATAAGTACATATTCAATACCACAATAGTTTTTAAGCTATTTATCCCATGAGCTATATATTGTAAAGGTGAAGAAATGGAAATTTTAAAGGTAGCACTCAAGCAATTTACTTTGGAATGGCGGAGAAATACCATGTAGTAGGTAGGTATGGTGGACACAAATGGCATAGTGGTTGGCTCAAGGATTTTGGATGCATGAGAAGTATTCCTCTCGACACAAGGTTTAGGCTAGCAAGGTTATTTGAAACAAACACAAGGATGAAGCGGTGCAGCAAAACTCACATAAAAGACATATTGTAAACATTATAAGACTCTACACCGTCTTTCTTGTTGTTCAAACTCAATACTAGAAATTATCTAGACCTTAGAGAGACCAATTATAAAAAACCAAATTTTAGCATGCTCTATGTATTTCTTCATTAATAGGTGCAAAGTATATGATGCAAGAGCTTAAACATGAGCACAACAATTGCCAAGTATCAAATTATCCAAGACATTTTAGCAATTACTACATGTATCATTTTCCAATTCCAACCATATAACAATTTAACGAAGAAGAAACTTTCGCCATGAATACTATGAGTAAAGCCTAAGGACATATGTGTCCATATGCAACAGCGGAGCGTGTCTCTCTCCCACACAATGAATGCTAGGATCCATTTTATTCAAACAAAACAAAAACAAAAACAAACAGACGCTCCAAGCAAAGTACATAAGATGTGATGGAATAAAAATATAGTTTCACTAGAGAAACCTGATAATGTTGTCGATGAAGAAGGGGATGCCTTGGCATCCCCAAGCTTAGACGCTGAGTCTTCTTGATATATGCAGGGGTGAACCACCGGGCATCCCCAAGCTTAGAGCTTTCACTCTCCTTGATCATGTTGTATCATTCTCCTCTCTTGATCCTTGAAAACTTCCTCCACACCAAACTCAAAATAACTCATTAGAGGGTTAGTGCACAATCAAAATTTACATATTCAGAGGTGACACAATCATTCTTTATATTTATGGACATTGCACAAAGCTACTGAAAGTCAATGGAATCGAAAAATCCATCAAGTATGGCAAAACAGGCAATGCGAAATAAAAGGCAGAATCTGTCAAAACAGATTAGTTCGTAAATACGAATTTTATTGAGGTACCAGACTTGCTCAAATGAAAATGCTCAAATTGAATGAAAGTTGCGTACATATCTGAGGATCCCTCACGTAAATTGGCATAATTTTCTGAGTAGAGAATTAGGCCCAGATTCGTGACAACAAAGAAATCTCTGCGCAGAATCCAAATCTAGTATGAACCTTACTATCAACGATTTTACTTGGCACAACAATGCACAAAACTAAGATAAGGAGAGGTTGCTACAGTAGTAACAACTTCAAGACTCAAATATAAAATAAAAGTACTGTAGTAAAAACATGGGTTGTCTCCCATAAGCGCTTTTCTTTAACCCCTTTTAGCTAGGCGCAGAAAGTGTGTATCAAGTATTATCGAAAGATGGAGCATCTACAGCGGTGTGGAGTTTTCTCAACTATGCATTGTATCTTATCTATGTAAGTTTTGAGGCTCCCTTTCCATTACCCTTAGGCTTTCTAGTCTCATCAAACAAATCTTTAGGAACAATCCAATTAAAATTCTTTTCTAGTGCCTCGCACATTCCCAAGAGCTTGCAAGGTATTGATGTTTTAATATCCCCCTCATAATTAACTTTATTAGTGTACTTTTGTCTATCTTTTTCCATCTTTTCAAGGGTGCTAGCAAAGTTTGTTAGCAAAGTTTGTATAAAAGCCAAGCATATTATATTTAGTAAAGACCTTTCTAGCTTCTCTTGCTACATCACCAAATTCTTTAAGAAGGGTTTCTAGGACAAAGTCTTTCTTCTCTCCTTCTTCCATATCACTTAGTGTAAGGAACATATGCTGATTATAGGATTGAGATTAACAAATTTAGCTTCTATCATTTGTACTAAAGAAGCAGCAGCAATTTCATAAGTAGGAGCAAGTTCTACCAAGTGTCTATCTTCAAAATCTTCAACCATACTAACATGAGTGAAAAATTCTTCTATATTATCTCTTCCAATGATAGACCCTTGTCCTACCGGTATGTCTTTCAGAGTGAACTTAGGAGGAAACATGATGAAATAAGTAAAGTAAATGCAAGTAACTAATTTTTTGTGTGTTTTTGATATAACAAACAAGACAACAAATAAAGTAAAACTAGCAACTAATTTTTTTGTGTTTTGATTTAGTGCAAAGAAACAAAGTAGTAAATAAAATAAAGCAAGACAAAAACAAAGTAAAGAGATTGGATTGTGGAGACTCCCCTGGCGTGTCTTGATCTCCCTGCAACGGCGCATAAATTTAGCTTGATACGCGTACAACACGCGTCCGTTGGGAACCCCAAGTGGAAGGTGTGATGCGTACATCAGCAAGTTTCCCTCAGTAAGAAACCTAGGTTTATCGAACCAGTAGGAGTCAAGAAGCACGTTGAAGGTTGATGGCGGCGAGATGTAGTGCGGCGCAACACCAAGGATTCCGCGCCAACGTGGAACCTGCACAACACAACCAAAGTACTTTGCCCCAACGAAAACAGTGAGGTTGTCAATCTCACCGGCTTGCTGTAACAAAGGATTAGATGTATAGTGTGGATGATGATTGTTTGCAGAGAACAGTAGAACAAGTATTGCAGTAGATTGTATTCGATTAAAAGAATGGACCGGGTCCACAGTTCACTAGAGGTGTCTCTCCCATAAGATAAATAGCATGTTGGGTGAACAAATTACAGTTGGGCAATTGACAAATAGAGAGGGCATGACAATGCACATACATGATATGATGAGTATTGTGAGATTTAATTGGGCATTACGACAAAGTACATAGACCGCTATCCAAGATGCATCTATGCCTAAAAAGTCCACCTTCAGTTATCATCCGAACCCCTTCCAATTAAGTTGCAAACAACAGACAATTGCATTAAGTATGGTGCGTAATGTAATCAATAACTACATCCTGGACATAGCATCAATGTTTTATCCCTAGTGGCAACAAGACATCCACAACCTTAGAACTTTCTCACTGTCCCATTTAATGGAGGCATGAACACACTATCGAGCATAAATACTCCCTCTTGGAGTTAAGAGTAAAAACTTGGCCAGATCCTCTACTAATAACGGAGAGCATGCAAGATCATAAACAACACATAGGTAATAGATTGATAATCAACATAACATAGTATTCTCTATCCATCGGATCCCAACAAACACAACATATAGCATTACAGATAGATGATCTTGATCATGTTAGGCAGCTCACAAGATCCGACAATGAAGCACATAAGGAGAAGACGACCATCTAGCTACCGCTATGGACCCATAGTCCAGGGTGAACTACTCACTCATCAATCCGAGGCGACCATGGCTGTAGGGTCCCCTCCGAGATGATTCCCCTCTCCGGCAGGTGCGGAGACGATCTCCCGAATCCCCCGAGATGGGATTGGCGGCGGCGGCGTCTCCGGAAGGTTTCCGTATCGTGGCTCTCGATCGGGGTTTCGCGACGAAGGCTGTAGACGGAAGGGCAGAGTCGAGAGTCCCGAGGCCGGGCCGAGGCGGCCGGCTCCCGGCCGCGCCGCCTGGCGTGGCGCCGCCTCGTGGCCCCACTTCGTCTTCGGTCTTCCGGAAGCTTCGTGTGAAAATAGGCCCCGGGCGTTGATTTCGTCTAATTCCGAGAATATTTCCTTACTAGGATTAAACCAAAAACAGTTAAAGAACTGGCTCTTCTGCATCTCGTTAATAGGTTAGTGCCGAAAATGCATAAATATGACATATAATGTGTATAAAACATGTAGATATCATCAATAATGTGGCATGGAACATAAGAAATTATCGATACGTCGGAGATGTATCAATACTCAAACTGTTTGATCATGATAAATCACCCTTACTTCAGACAAGACGAACATGAATAGAAACTCACATGATATTCAACAAAGAATAGTTGATGGCGTCCCCAGGAACATGGTTATCGCTCAACAAGCAACTTAATAAGAAATAAGATACATAAGTACATATTCAATACCACAATAGTTTTTAGGCTATTTGTCCCATGAGCTATATATTGCAAAGACAAAGAATGGAATTTTAAAGGTAGCACTCAAGCAATTAACTTTGGAATGGCGGAGAAATACCATGTAGTAGGTAGGTATTGTGGACACAAGTGGCATAGTTTTTGGCTCACGGATTTGGATGCATGAGGAGTAATCCCTCTCAATACAAGGCTTAGGCTAGCAAGGTTATTTGAAACAAACACAAGTATGAACCGGTACAGCAAAACTCACATAAAAACATCTTGCAAACATTATAAGACTCTACACCGTCTTCCTTGTTGTTCAACCCTTACTAGAAAATATCTAGACCTTAGAGAGACCAATCATGCAAACCAAATTTTAGCAAGGTCTATGTATTTCTTCACTAATAAGTGCAAAGTATATGATGCAAGAGCTTAAACATGAGCACAACAATTGCCAAGTATCACATTATTCAAGACATTATACCAATTACCACATGTAGCATTTTCCGTTTCCAACCATAATAACAATTAACGAAGCAGTTTCAACCTTCGCCATGAACACTGTGAGTAAAGCCAAGGACATATTTGTCCATATGCAACAGCGGAGCATGTCTCTCTCCCACACAATGAATGCTAGGATCCACTTTATTCAAACAAAACAAAAACAAAAACATACAGACGCTCCAAGCAAAGCACATAAGATGTGACGGAATAAAAATATAGTTTCACTAGAGGAACCTGATAATTTGTCGATGAAGAAGGGGATGCCTTGGGCATCCCCAAGCTTATATGCTTGAGTCTTCTTGAAATATGCAGGGATGAACCACGGGGGAATCCCCAAGCTTAGAGCTTTCACTCTCCTTGATCATATTGTATCATCCTCCTCTCTTGATCCTTGAAAACTTCCTCCACACCAAACTCGAAACAAACTCATTAGAGGGTTAGTGCATAATCAAAAATTCACATATTCAGAGGTGACACAATCATTCTTAACACTTCTGGACATTGCAGAAAGCTACTGAAAGTTAATGGAATAAAGAAATCCATCAAGCATAGCAAAATAGGCAATGCGAAATAAAAGACAGAATCTATCAAAACAGAACAGTACGTAATGACGAATTTTTCTGGGGCACTAAACTTGCTCAGATGAAAATGCTCAAATTTAATGAAAGTTGCGTACATATCTGAGGATCACTCACGTAAATTGGAAGATTTTTCTGAGTTACCTACAGAGACTAATGCTCAAATTCGTGGATAAGAAACTTCTGCGCAAGAATCCAAATCTAGTATCAACTCTACTATCAAAGACTTTACTTGGCACAACAATGCAATAAAATAAAGATAAGGAGAGGTTGCTACAGTAGTAACAACTTCCAAGACTCAAATATAAAACAAAAATACTGTAGTAAAATCATGGGTTGTCTCCCATAAGCGCTTTTCTTTAACGCCTTTCAGCTAGGCGCAGAAAGTGTGAATCAAGTATTATCAAGAGATGAAGCATCAACATCATAATTTTCATAACTTGTCACAATAGGTATCTTAGATGTTCCATTATCTATAGTGGTGCTAAGGGCTTTGTCAATTTTAGGTCTATAATAGTTTTTTGGCTTAGGCACCTTAGAGACATACATGAACTTTTGCTCCTTACCCACATAAGTTTTCTCCTTAAATTTAAGAGAAGAAAAAGTTGAACCCAAGATTCCCATAGCTTCTTCAAGTTCACTAATCCTATGGGTTTGATTATCATGAGTAGCACAAGTTTATAAGATGGCAATTCTCTCATTAATTCCACCCAGAGATTTATCAAGTTTATCAGTGCTATTAAGTAATATTCCCAATTTAGTATTAATACTTGGAAGATTTTGCTCTATGGTCTCCAACTTTTTCATGACAAGAGAGATTTCAATTTTAACTTCATTAACATGTGGTATTCCAACTAGACTCTCAATAATACAACTAGCTTCCAAAGCAGGAGTGCCTAGGAAATTACCTCCCGCAAGACAATCAAGAACATACCTATTCCAGCTAGAGATACCAACATAAAAATTTCTGAGTAGGATAGTGGTGTGTTTCTTAGTGCACCTATTATGAGCATCACTAATTCTATACCAAGCATCTTTTAAACATTCTCCCCCTTGTTGCTTAAACGAACAAACTTCAACTTCAGGATTACTCATTTTAGAAATAGTAAATAAAGCAAACTAAATAAAGTAAATGCAAGTAACTATTTTTTGTGTGTTTTTAATATGGAGAACGAGACAGTAAATAAATTAAATCTAGCAACTAATTTTTTTATATTTTTGATATAGTGCAGCAAACAAAGAAGTAAATAAAATAAAGCAAGACAAAAAACAAAGTAAAGAGATTGGAAGTGGAGACTCCTCTTGCAGCGTGTCCTGATCTCCCCGGCAACGGCGCCAGAAAAAGTGCTGCTGACGTGGGAGTTGACGTGGCATTGCAACGTCGCCAGAAAGTAGCTTCCTTGTTACGGTAAAGCACTCGTCCGTTGGGAACCCCAAGAGGAAGGTGTGATGCGTACATCGGCAAGTTTTTCCTCAGTAAGAAACCAAGGTTTATCGAACCAGTAGGAGCCAAGAAGCACGTTGAAGGTTGATGGCGGCGAAGTGTAGTGCGGCGCCACACCAAGGATTCGTCAACGTGGAACCGAACAACACAACCAAATTACTTTGCCCCAACGTGATAGTGAGGTTGTCAATCTCACCTTGCTGTAACAAAGGATTAGATGTATAGTGTGGATGATGATGTTTGCAGAAAACAGTAGAACGAGTATTGCAGAGATTGTATTTGATGTAAAAGAATGGACCGGGGTCCACAGTTCACTAGTGGTGTCTCTCCCATAAGATAAATAGCATATTGGGTGAACAAATTACAGTTGGGCAATTGACAAATAAAGAGGGCATGACAATACACATACATGTTATGATGAGTAGTGTGAGATTCAATTGGGCATTGCGACAAAGTACATAGACCGCTATCCAGCATGCATCTATGCCTAAAAAGTCCACCTTCAGGTTATCATCCGAACCCCTCCGCATTAAGTTGCAAACAACATACAATTGCATTAAGTATGGTGCGTAATGTAATCAACAAATACATCCTTAGACATAGCATTGATGTTTTATCCCTAGTGGCAACAGCACATCCACAACCTTAGAGCTTTCTATCACTGTTCCAGATTTAATGGAGGCATGAACCCACTATCTAGCATAAATACTCCCTCTTGGAGTTAACGACTTGGCCGAGCCTCTACTAATAAGAGAGCATGCAAGATCATAAACAACACATAGATGATAGATTGATAATCAACATAGCATAGTATTCTATATTCATCGGATCCCAACAAACGCAACATGTAGCATTACAAATAGATGATCTTGATCATGTTAGGCAGCTCACAAGATCGAACAATGATAGCACAATTAGGAGAAGACGACCATCTAGCTATGCTATGGACCCATAGTCCAGGGTGAACTACTCACACATCTCTCCGGAGGCGACCATGGCGGTGAAGAGTCCTCCGGGAGATGATTCCCTCTCCGGCAGGTGCCGAGGCGATCTCCGAATCCCCGAGATGGGATTGGCAGGCGGCGTCTCTAGAAGGTTTTTCGTATCGTGGCTCTCATGGAGTTATTATCGACGAAGGCTTCTTATAGTCGGAGAGGTAGGTTTAGGCGACGCGGCCCACACGCCAGGGCCGCGCGGCCAGGGGCTGGGCCGCGCCGCCCTGTTGCGTGGCCGCTCGTCGCCCCACTTCGTTTCCCTTTCTCGACTTCTCGAAGCTTCGTGGAAAAATAAGATCCGCGTTGATTTCGTCCAATTCGAGAATATTTCCTTACTAGGATTTCAAACCAAAACAACAGAAAAAGAATGGCTCTTCGGCATCTCGTTAATAGGTTAGTGCCGGAAAATGCATAAATATGACATAAAGTATGTATAAAACATGTGAGTGTCATCATAAAAGTAGCATGGAACATAAGAAATTATAGATACGTTTGAGACGTATCACTCATCCATGCAACGCCCGTTCATCCATCCCTGTGCCTACAGTATTTTAATCATGTTGTTTACTATAATCACTACTGCTATCTTTGTTACACTGGTGCTGATATTTCACTACTGCTACTACTATAAACTGTTACTACTGATAAACTCTTGCGAGCAAGTCTGTCCAGTGCACTGAATTGACAACTCCGCTGTTAAGGCTTTCAAGTATTCTTTGTCTCCCTTTGTTCAATCATTAATTTACCCCCTTCCCACCCCGATCTTCCTATGCATGTCGTCTTGCCTAACTTGCTGCCGCCACTCCGTTCGGCACTGTCGCCGATCAGTTTCCGATTCCCCCTGCTCCACCGATCCCTCTCCTCCATCTCTCTTCCTTGGTTCCTCCCTCCATCTTGAACCCCTCTTCCGCACCGGCGGCGGAGAGCGATGGGTGCAGAGGGCGGCGACAAGCGCGCCAGGCAGCGAGCAGTGATCGGAAGAGAGCGGCGAGTGGGCACCGAGAGGGTGCGTCATCATCTGATCCGGCCACTGCATAGGACCCTACATCCTGAATCCTTATTTCCCACTGACCGGAATCAGAACCGCCAACGCAGGGAGTAAGAGCATCTCCAGCCATGTCCCCGGGAAGGCCCCCATCACCTCTTTTTTTCATCCGAACGGACGAAAATAGCCCAGTCACGCCCCCAGCTTCTCGTTTTCGTCCGGATTTAGGCCTAAATCCATCCGGACTCCCCAAGCCATCCTCGATTTCCCGGGGTGCTACCGGGGACTCCGGATGGAGCAAATTCCGCACTCTGGTCCGCGTGTCAGTGAAGATTCCGTCCTCTGGCCCGCGCAAATTCCCCGGGACAGCTGGAAAATGGTTGCTCCCCATGCCAAAAATAGGTCCAATCCGGACCAATTTCCATCCGGATTGTGCTCCGGGGGTCTCCAACGATCGGAGATACTCTAAATACCAGTTCCCCTCCATCCCACCGAACCATGGGCCTCCCGGATCAGGTTGCACTGGTCGTAAGGAGAGTCGGCGCCGGCCTCACCGCCGTCGTGTATCCACACCATTGCCCAGCTGTACGAGAACATGTTCAAAATTGTCCAATCGAGATTGCATCTAGGTAGTATGTGCAATTTTTTTGAGCTTCAGATCTTGGTAAGTCTGGAGCTTTTGCTCGTCGAATCATGAAACTCTGTTGTTCGGGAATTGGTTGCATGTCTAAGATGATATGTTTAGTGGAAAAAATGGCACATGCTATTGGTCTTCTAGGTAGTTTCCTAATTTGTTTGTAAATTGATGCTCCGTATGAATGGTGGTAAGGTTCATGGACTGTTGCCCTGCTAGATTCTCCAGAGTTCTCTCAGTTTGCCCGCATGAACTCATATTTCCACCCCCCCCCCCCCCAACAATTTATGATATCTTGACGTGTTTATATTTTTACGTAGCACCATGCAGTAATATGGATGGTTTATGTTATTCCAATACTGACGATTGGGCAAAAGTTTCATCTTGTTTCAAACAATGTTATTATGGCCATAGACACCCCTGTGTCATGTGGTTCTGGTGTTTCTTTTGTTTCCAAGGAACTTTTCACATGAAATTGAACGCTTGATGTTGCTTAGACCACATGGTAGTATGCGTTATATAAATTCTCCTTGGAAATTAGTTTTATCATGTTGTCATTTTATTTTAATATATTTGGCTAATGTGTTTTCTGCACAGTATTTTGTCACTAGAATAATTTTACCCTAATATTTTGTGACTGCCAGCTGCCAGGCACTCACCATGTCATACTAAAGAACCCAAAGTCAGGAGTGTTGAAGCTGATTATATTCTGTTTTGCGCGACACAGACATCTTCAATTGACTTTTCACAGAGTATGGTCAGAGAAACATTTACAAGATAGAGAAAGTTATAGGAAAAGGGTGGTATGTTCCACATTTTCGTATTCATATAATTTCAAATATCATGCTAATAGCCATCCTCTTCTTTACAAATTTTCCACTGACTTTAAAGGTCTCTTTAGTTTGATATTTTCCACTGACTTTCTTTTTCTTTTCTTTTGGTCTTGGTTGTGCTGCGGCCCCAGCGTGTTCGTTGTATCGGGTCGTTTGCTATATTAATATAGCGGGGCGAAAGCCTATTTCGAAGAAGAAGAAGGTGTTCAAAACACTCAGAACTCTGTAAAACATGCAATAAAAACAAGTACGGCTAATATTTCAGCTCCGCATCAGTTCGATATTTCCAGCTCCAAGGTATTTGATTCTTCAGTTTATTTGCATAAAATTCCAAGGTGGTGCAGTTGTGTCGTGCTCTGAACAAGATGTATACCCAGTGTACATGCGTAGTAATCCGATCTTTAGGTTAGTGGCTTGTTTGGTTCATGGATAGATCCGAAAATTTATATAACTTCAAGTGAAAGTTTTGAACATGTGCTATTTGCAATTGCTTATCCACCATCAGTGTGTGTCGGTTTTATTTGTATATCTGACGGTAGCATTGCTTCTTATTTACTTCATCATTGTCTTCAGTTCTTCTTCATGAAGTATAGCTTGGACGCCTGGGAGCCTGTGTGGAAGCATCGGTGTGTTGCCCACAAGTTCACCCTCTGGTTTTCGCCGTCGTTGCTGCTGCTCCAGGTACCCATGTTTATTCTTGAGTGTAGATTGGCCATCTCTACAGTGAGCAACAACTAAATGCTGCAATAATCGAATACCATGTTCATTACATTCCTCATTTATGACCTCGCCGACTATCTCCTTGTGATCTTTTTACAGGAGAATTTTTTCAGTATACAAGATGGCAATGCAGAAATAAGTCTTGATGTCTTCTTCGTACTTGCTTTCTAGCATGTCTCACGGCGTAGCAGTATCTTTTATCTGTGTAGACAGTTCCACATGCTCATATCTAAATATCAGTGGGTGATTTTAAGAAACCAAGTTGGCAATGGAAGTGGAGATGATCAATTTTACGTGTTTGGAAAGTTGGTCATATCTTGTTCTGATTCGCTTTTTCACTCTGAAATGTTATATTTGACCATGCATATTTGAGAGAAGTCAGCTTGTACTCCACGCTTATCTTGGTCTTTCTCCACCTCTCCATCACCCAAATCGATCCCATGCTGACGACAAAACTAGACATCCATTGCAAGTCTGATGCTTTTTTTTGCTGCTGCAACTGCAGGTTTGCAAGAAATTTACGGTTTTGGCATGTCTCACGTGTAAGACCTGGCCATGGGCAGCCCGGCCCGAAAAACTCGGGCCTGGGCCTAAGTTGGCCCGATGGTCGGGCCGGGCCGGGCCGAGCCTGGGTAGCCCGAAAAATGCATTTAACACTACGGCCGGCCCGCGGTCCGATGGGCTTCATGGGTATTTTTTTTGCGGGTAAAAGAGGATTTCATTACTCAGAAAGGGTTACAAGATGCTCCGCTTCCAGTTCCCGAATCATGATCTCAGGACCTGAACCGAGCCATACATTAGTTTGGTGCTCTGCTCTCGCGAAATTTGCGAGATAGTGACTAACCCTAATCCGCGAGCGATCCACTTCTACAAATTCGCGAGACAGTGACTAACCCTAATCTGCGAGCGATCCACTTTTACAAACTTGCACACACGATCTTGGGCTTCATGGGTATTTGGTGGGGCCAGGCAGGCTTGGGCATGATTTTCCTGCGTCGGGCTTTCCTTGGCCCGGCCCGGCCCGAGACATGGCCAGATATGCGTGTGCCTGACAAGTTTAGTGCAGCTACAAAATACACCTGATGTGGGTCTCCCCCATCAGGTGTATTTCCCCCTCATTTGTTTGAGGGCCCTCTTGCTAGTGTTCCTCTTTGGTTCCCTAGTTGATTGTTGTTGATGTGTTGTTGTTGATTGTTGTATTGTTACAGATTTGGGAGCCTTTAATTCGGTTGTGGATGTGTGCCCCAAGAACTTGTAAAGGCCCGCCTCGAGGAAATCCCTTAGTGGAAGTGGGCTAGGCCGTCGTGGCATTGCCCATAGAGATCTGAGTGAAGCTCGTGTCATAGTTTGGCTTTCGTAGCAGCCCACACTCCTCCAAACGAGACGTACCTTCTTGCAAAGGAAGGGAACTACGGGAATCATCTCCGTGTCTCCGCGTGCTCCACTCTCGGTTACCTCTATCCTATTCTATCTCTTATATTGCGTAGCTATATCTTGCTTAGTTGATTACCTTGTCATATAGGTAAATTCACTTAGTTGCATATCTAGAGAATTTACCTTTGTGTCAAGCCTAAATTGAAAAAGAACTAAAAATTGGTTAGCACATATTCACCCCCCCTCTAGGTGCGGCATACGATCCTTTCAGAGCCTGCCACCCACGCCCCAGCACCCGCTGCCACCTAGCTAGCAAGCTTAATCGGCCAGAAAAATACGGTTCCAGTGTGATTTACAGGCTAGCTCTGTTGGAGTTGCTCTAAGCTAGCATACCACATCCCCACCGGGATCTTTTCCAGTTTTGGTCTAAGAAAATGTCCTGTCTACATCGTGGCACGTATCTCGAAAGTCGATGAAGCAATACCCCATCTCAGCCTAGCAACGTCGTATATAAGCGGAGTTCGAGCCCGGATGCAGCACAAATTGGAGCCCGCTGCCACTTTCTCACCTCCACCTCCACCTACTACTGCGATGGAAGGCTCCAATTTAGTGTGTGGCGGTGCCGCGGCAACAGCTCGATGTCGCGCGCAACAGACACGGCCGCCAACTAGGCGCGGCGCACTGTGACGCAGGAATTCACGCCCCTGCATGGTTCGGGCTCCTCCCGAGCGCGAGTTCCAGTGAGGTGGGGCCATCGTCTACACTGGCGCGGGCGCATGCTTCGGCAGCGTGCGGGATCCCGCCGATCGTGCTTGACTCGAGCCCGGAGGAACGGCACATGGAGATGGGGCACCGCAACTCACTCACCACTGCTGTTACCGGCATGTGGGACAAGGTGAAGCGCGCCCGTGACGCCATGACAAGCTTGCTCATGAAATCCGCCGCGCGAAGAAAGCATCCATCTGCTCAGAAATGGCGCGACACGGGTACGTGGTAGTCGACTACTCCGACGACTCCTTCGCTTACTTCGACACATGAAGCTCCGCCGCTCTCTTCGGCAACGCCGATGGAAATCCCAAGTCCATATGATTTAGATGAATCTCGGGCTAGCTTAGTGTAGTTTTTAGGAGTATTTAGTTCCTATGCTGCCATCGTTTGTAAATTATATCGGATGGACTCGGACGAACTCATTTAAATTTCTCGTGCCAAAATTCTGAAATCTCGTTTAGGGTTCTGGATACGGAGTATGTTCTGTCGCTTCAGTTTTTCACACGAAATAGGCCGATGTAGTTAACCCCATCCGCGTAGGTTTCCAGATGGGTGGGGTCTGCTACCAGATAGCCATTCCGCCCCGCACCCGAAGAGATGCCGCATTTCATTCCATATCGCGAAACAACAATGCCTCATTGCGGCCCGGCAACGCCATAATGTGGGAGTGAGGGCTTGTTCCGCATCCATTTCCTCCTCTTCCTCCTTCCTTCCGCCGCCACCCTACTTTGATTCTTGCCATCTCTGGCTGGCGAAATCCAATCGCCGGTGTCGGTCGCCGCCTACGCACCCCCCACCACCTCCGTAGATGGTGCCGCCCAGTTTCAACCGTGGTGGCCGCGTTATTCACCGCAGGTCCTCATCAGCGAGGGTATGCACACTGAATCCCCATGTCACCTTACATATGCATAGAATAGATATTGGCTATGATATTTTATTGATAGGATTTTGTTTTGTTGAACCCTTCAAAGCTCTAATTCATCCAAAATGGATTTCTTAAGAAAAACTTCTTACGTTTGGGTTGTTGGAGTTTTACCGGTTTATTTTTAAAGATAGATCAAGCCTTTCATCATTTCATTTGATTCTATCCTTTCGTTATGTATTATAATGGTTCTATGCATGATCTTGTAGAGCTTTGAAATACCCTAAACGGCAACTGCTTGCAATAAAAAATAGACTTTGCTTAGATAGCCAACCAAACAAAGTAACACATGAATACCCATTGATGCAACTTAGGCCAGCAAACAAAGCGGAGAATATGGCCCACGACCAGTTTAGGGCGGAGGAGTGCAAAAGTCGGTCAAACCTACCAAACTCGCCCTCGTTGAATCCACATGAGTTGCCTTGCTCCCTTTGTTCTTTCTTGACAACTTATCCAGTAACGTGAGTTGCCTTCCATATCGTCCATGGGCATTGATGCCTCGTCTCGGTTCACCATGGATCAACCTCCACATGCTTGTGAGTGCTGGAACATCAAACCCTGGTAAAGTTGTGGTGAAGCTTCTCCTAATCACAACATGAATCAAATAGAGAAAGACAAAGCGGGGCGTCAACAAAAAAAAAAAACAAAGTAAGATTTTGCATAACCAGGAAAATACGTAATAGGCAATGTGAACAACGGCTCACAAGTGGTAAACTCGACTAGAAGAAATAGCAAACGAGAGACGGAAAGAAAAGAACTAGCGAAAATGTCAAGAAAACAGA
Source organism: Lolium multiflorum (assembly GCA_030979885.1). Classification (NCBI taxonomy): domain Eukaryota; kingdom Viridiplantae; phylum Streptophyta; class Magnoliopsida; order Poales; family Poaceae; genus Lolium; species Lolium multiflorum. The sequence goes on from CM061752.1 coordinate 228,402,321, forward strand.
GAGGAAGTCTTTCCCTTTGCTTAGCGTGCACAGCTTGCTCAAGTTGCCACCCCACGTTATGCGGTGCACATCGCAGGCGAACTTGTCCACCGCACGCAAGGTTGTGGACCGAGCCACGGCGGCGCTGGCGCGCGGGCCTCGCTAGACGCCAGTCGCAACGTTCTCGTGCACCAGGTGCAGGCACACGAGATGGTTCTGCTTACCTACGTGGCAGCTTTAGCTGGGCTCCCGTTTCCGTTTCCCCGAGGGCAGGACAAGATGCGACCTGGTGAACCCCGTCGTCCTGCTTGCAAGGGTAGAACCGGAACTTCGAGAACGTGAATAGAGAAATGACTAGTGTCAGGTTTCGAAGCAAACGGTCGTCGAGCGAATCGTGGCAGGTTTGGTGGGTCTAGTTTCATTAAGCTCCTGTCTGGGCGCACCCCGACGTCAGATGTGCCATCGTGTTTGAATCGGATGGCCGTAGCGAATCAGGTGCTAGTAGTACAAGTGCTCTGCCTACTTTTTAATTAGTCTTTTTTTCATTTTTTAATAAATAAAAATATATTACTATCGCGAAGATATCGACTGCATCTACCATATGCAACAACACAATATCCTAAGTAGCAGTAAATAAAAAAGAAACTAAAAAGGAGAAGTCCTCCTAGTGTTCCTGGCTTCCAGTCCTTGTAGCAATAGCCTAAACTCCACTAAGACAACATCCGAAGTTCAAGTTCTCCAAAAGCACCCCCTTAAGAAGGAAAAATGCATAAGCACTTTTGTTGGTGTCGATTTTATCTTTTTTTAATGGTTTGGGTCTATTGGATTTTTCTTAAAAACGTGTAGTTCTTGTCCAATTCAAGTCTCAAGTAGAATTAAAATTGTCATGATCCAAACGGATCACAAATTCTCGATAAAATCAAATTACCAACAGGTTCAAAATCCCTAATTTTGTTGTGGAATAATGTTGGCTTTAGGCATTGGTGTGTCACCTCTAAAAAGAAAGACATTGTTGTATCATGTATGTGGCATGTTGAGGGGTGGGGGTGGGGGGCGATCAAGACAAAGCATGATGTGGGAAGAGAAGCCGCCAATATGTGGCAAACATATGAAAGTACTTCAGAGAGAGGATAAAAGAAGTAGTTGCGGGTTCTAATGGACATCAATCAAGTTAATAGTCATGTGTTGTCGACGTGGAGTTGGCTTCAACCTTTTTTTGCCGTTATACGCATTCGGCTTAATCTTGCGTAAACTCATTTATTTTCCTTACTATACTTTGTCATAACGATAGACCGAAATATTTTGTTCTAAGCAAGCCAATTATGCCGTGAAGTAATTTTACCCCATGGGCTCATAGGGCAATTTATATTTTGTTATCGTAAATATTAACTGAATTGAGTGATTGTACTCCCTCCGATTCATATTAATTAACTTCAATATGGATTTATCTGGAATTGAAATGTGTCTAGATATATCCATATTAGTGTTAATTAATATGAACCGGAGGGAGTATTTTTTTTAACTCGACATGTAATTGCGAATATCTTAAATTTGGACATGACTATACGATTAAAACATTTGACAAAAGTTACCTGGTTTCCATTCGTAGGAAACCTTGATATTCTTATAGGTTTTGGTTTAAACCCGACATATGATTCATATAAGCACGTTCTTGAGTATTATAAACCCATTATCTACTGACTTATTTGGATCTACCCTAAAATTCAAATTCAAATGGAGATCTAACTTATACATTGTAACCTTGATTGAGACAAAGCATGATATGTGGCAAGAGAAGCCGTCAATATGTGGAGATCTAACTTATATCTTGTATGTCTTGATCAAGACAAAGCATCATGTGGCAAGAGAAGCCGCCAATATGTGACAAATATATGAAAGTACTTTTGAGGGATGAGAACAAAAGTAGTTCAGGGTTCCAATGGACATCGATCAAGTTAATGGTCATGTGCTGTCAACTTGGGAGTTGGCTTAAACCTTTTTTGTCGTTATACACAGTTGGCTTAATCTTGTGTAAACTTATTTTTTTGTCCTTACTAGACTTTGTCATAAAGCTATACCAGAAGATTTTGTTCTAAGCAAGTCATTTATGTTGTGAAGTAATTTTACCCCATTGGCTCGTAGTGCAATTTATATTTTGTTATCGTAAATATTAATTGAACTGAGTGACCGTATTTTTCAACTCAAGAAGATGTAATTGCGAGTATCTTACATTTGGACGTGAGTATACAACCAATATATTTGACAAAAGTTAGTTTTTTCTTCTTCTAATACTCAAGACAAAAATTATCTGGTCGCCATTCCTGGGAAATCTTGATATTCTTATAGGTTGTTGGTTTAAAACCGACATATGATTCACAGAAGCAGAGTTCTTGAGTATTAGAAACCCCATTATCTACCGACTCGATATGTTTGGGTCTACCGTAACCAAATTCAAATGGAGATCTAACCTATATCCTGCATAAGAGCATCTCCACTCGTCTCCCCGCAGAGCCCCCCACGGCCACTTTTTTTCATCCGGACGGCGAAACTCGGGCCAGTTCCTCGTTTTGATCCGGATTTGAGCCTATTTTCGTCCGGACCATGCCATCCCCGACCGTGGGACTCGGATGAAGCTAAACCAACCGCCCACGCCACGTGTCTCCTCTTTCGTCCGATTCCCGAGCCGCCCTCTTTTTCCGAGAACGCCTTGGAGACACGACGGAATATATCGCCACGCCAAATCTTCCTCCAATCCGGATAAAAATTTCGCCGGATTTGGGCGTGGGGAGCGCCAACGAGTGATGCTCTAAGCCCGATTGAATCTTACTACACGGCACACACCCGATCTCCTCCGAATAAAACTATCCCTAATCTAGCCGTTTACGCGTTTGCCCTCCACACGTTAGCAAATACAGGACACATGAGGGACAGATCTACAAAACCCCGCCCACGCATTCAAAATCGCAAAGTTTTAAATAGTCCAGATCGGGCCACAGTTCGAACGGACCAGGCGTCCCGGTGGGGCCCGCGACAATTCCTCCAACCTCTGTCCCCTGGGCCCCACCCGCCTTGAACGCGCCGGGCCCACCTCCGCCACGCACGCGAAAACGACGCCTCAGTTCAAATTCCGGTGCCACGTCGGCGAGGCGTTTTTGCAGTGAACACCTCGGGGTTCTAGCTATTTCCGCTTCCCTAACCCTTTTCGGCCGCTAGTAGAGAGAGCGCACGAGGAAGAAGCGCCAAGCCGAAGCAAAAAATTTCGGGCAGAGTCGAGTCCAACCCAGCGGCGCTCTAGTCCGGGGCTCCGATAAGGCGCACGCGAGCGCTCGCCGCCCGAACCGCGCGCGCGCGCGCGCCTCGTGCTCGCCGCCGCCGCCGGCGGCAGACGCAGTGAGGCGGAGGGCGCTAGGGCTGGGAGGGGCCGCGGGGCCGTTCCCCCCGCTAGGGTTTCGGCGGGATGAGCTACCGGAAGGGGTCCAAGGTCTGGGTGGAGGAGAAGGGGGAGGGGTGGCTCGAGGCGGAGGTGGTCGACGCCAGGGACCGCGCCGTCGTCGTGCTCACGAGCCAGCGGAAGAAGGTGCCGCGAATCCCCTCCTTATCCCCCCTCCTATGTCGCTGTCGCCCCCATTCCGTGCGGTCGAAGTTTGCCTTGTGCCGTTTTGATTTTTTCGTGGATGCGGATGTGAGCAGGGGTCATCTGGGGTTGGTTTGATTCGTGTTAGATTTGAGTTTGTTGGAGAATAGTGTTCTAGTGTTGGTTTGATTTAAAAAATATCTACTAGCGTACCGAGGTAATTCAAATTTTTAGCCCACTTTTTTGATAGAAATGGTCTCAGAGTTGTTTTTTTGTGTGTAAATTGCGCCTGCGAGGCGTAGTCAATTCGAATTGGCGGAAGTAGTCCCAGCGGGTAATTAATTTTTGATTGGCCTTGGCGGAGGTCGTGGAGCTCCCGCATTGCATTATAAGAAGAAGAAGAAGAGCTGGTCCCCTTAATAAGGGAAACCAGACCAAACCATACAAGACACGGTTAATAAAGGAAAACTGGTGAAAACCACACACACCCGACTAGCAATCAAGGCACATCGCCCGAACTCTTAATTTGAAGCTGTTGCTTTTGTAGGTACAATATTGTACATGGTTCTGAATGTGCAGTGGGTAGTTCGAGGGGGAAATTATGATTCCATATTGCAGTATTCAGCTCAGACGCGGTGTGCTGTATCAGCTAACTGTCCAGACTGCTGCATTCAGACTTTGAAATCCTTAGCTGTTTAGATAGATTTGATGTCGTTGAGTTGTTACTTGCGGTAGAAATAGCTCCAAGCTTCAGCAAGAGTACCTTTAGGTAATTGCATGGTCTTTTGAACTCATTCGGTGTGCTGTGCAAGTTACGCTAGATTGCTCCTGCTGTTAAACTTAATTTGCGATGTAGGCAGCTAGGGATAACTTCAAACTCTTGAAATATTCTTGACAGTTCGGCCAGATTTACAATCCCTTCTGCAATCAGCTTAGTTCATCTCCCTGAGCTCCGCTTGAGTTGTGCAGCTTGTTTGTTTTGATCTTATGCCTGATTTATTTGAAATTAGATTCCGTTGACTTATTGAGACACCCTTTGAGCTGTCTGAGAGTTGCATTTGGTTAGAATTTGTGTCCTGTCAAACACATAGATTATGCTGAAACAATTCATTATGTGGTCTTTTTTTTTATGCCAGGAATTCTTGCTTAATTGGAATTTTACGAAGATCTGGTTTTCTTTATCCTGATGGAAAATTTATCAGATTACTTTATTTATACTCTTTTTATGTTCACAGATTTCAGTGTTGCCAGAGAAATTGCTGCCTAGGGACACAGATGAAGATCTCGGTGGGGGGCATGTTGATGACATGACCAAACTGACCTATCTTAATGAACCAGGTGTTTTGTACAATCTGAAGCGGAGATATGCATTGAATGAGATATATGTAAGTTGTTCACCAGCAATATTTTTATCTGATGGAAAGGATAGTCACCTTAACCTGGCACCTGCTAAATTAATTGAAATTAAGACTGAAATATATGCAGTATTACAAAGATGACCAGTAGGGAAAACTTCTTATCAATTTGAATATAAAATTTGCAGTACATCTAGGTGCAACTAAATTTAGTTAGTCACTGTAAATGATAAAATCTTTTTCATTTTTAGATTGCTATGTAATTCTATATGGAATGTGTGAAGGATGAAAATCATTGGCACAGTGTGTAAGTTACGATGAATTACTTGGGACAAATACCTGTTCCTCTGATTTGTCGAGTTTAAGCATTAACTGCATTATATTTTTTCTTCATTTCTTGGCATGACTTAGCAAATATGTGTACTTCTGTTTTTCTGCTTCAGCCTTTCTATGACATTTTTTTCACTTGTCTTGTGATAGACATACACTGGAAGCATCTTGATTGCTGTTAATCCTTTCATGAGGCTTCCTCACCTGTATAATGAGTACATGATGGAGCAATATAAGGATGTCCGATTAGGCGATCTGAGTCCGCATGTTTTTGCGGTTGCTGATGCATCATACAGGTGGGTGCTACATTCTGATTCAGTTGTTACACTCTGTTACTGTAACCCACATATGTACACTATTTGTTTGTTGACATTTATCAAGGTAATGCAGGGCTATGGTGAATGATTCCCGGAGCCAGTCGATCTTAGTAAGTGGTGAAAGTGGTGCTGGCAAGACTGAAACAACAAAGCTTATCATGCGATATCTTACGTATGTTGGTGGCAGAGCTGTTCTTGATGATCGATCAGTTGAGCAACAGGTTCTTGAAGTAAGTTTCACCAGTTATCACATATGTTTTTGACTGTCATATGGAAACTAATGGCCTTTCTGTTTTTGTTTTTTTGTGAAATATTTGATTTCTCTGTGTTATTGTTGAAGGCGTCAATCTTATAATGGCATTTGTTTCCTCACAGTCTAACCCTCTTCTGGAGGCATTTGGGAATGCAAAGACAATTAGAAATGACAACTCAAGGTGAGGTTTCACTTTTACAGTGCTTAATGATTTGGATGTGTTTTTCCCTCAGAAAATAACAGATAACTTGCATATCACAGTAAATTCTAGAACATCTCATGTCTTTACTAGTTTTTAGAACTCAACATTTTTGATGTTTCTTTATTAAATCTCAACTTATGATTCTTTCTTGGTTGCAGCCGGTTTGGAAAATTTGTCGAGATCCAGTTTGATAAAACTGGTAGAATATCCGGAGCTGCAATTAGGACCTATCTTCTGGAAAGATCTCGTGTTGTGCAAATTACTGACCCTGAAAGAAACTTTCATTGTTTTTATCAGTTATGTGCATCAGGAAAGGTATGTCTACCCAGTACCAACTATTGCTATTTGTTTAATTGTTATCTTCTTGTACATTGCATGTTTCATTGCTATTTAACATATCTTTGAAAATTTCTATGAAGTTAGTAAAGCCCACAATTTTTTGACCGGAAGGTCAAGCCCACCATAATTATTGAAGGACATGGACTTCTATAGTCATAGTCAATGAAATTTCATCTCGACAGTTCTCTGTTTCACTATTTATTGATTCAGTTAGGGTGTGTTTGGTAACCTGGGTGGGCTATCTGACTTAATACAAGCTGAGTCCAGCTAAGTGTGTTTTATTGTGTTGTGTTTGGTAGGTTGTATGAGCTGAGCTGAGCTCAGTTGAGATCCTGTTTGGTGTCCTGTATGACTTGAGCCATGTGATACGAAAATAAAAAGCAAACGGGTCCCTGAGTACAAAACAGAAAAGCGATCAGGTCCCTAGGAGCGTTGGGCTCAGGCTCTGGCGCCGCCGCCGGCAAGAGTAGCTGCTGCCAGAAGGCCAACTGGCTGAGCCCCTCTGGCTCCGTGCGCAGTGAGGCCGAGCTGCTCCTCATGCTCATGCGCAGTGAGGCGCGCAGTGTGGCCGGTCGAGGGCTCCTCCCCCCGCTCAGTTCGCTGGTGAGGCCGAGCTCGTCCTGCCGCTCGGGCTGGACGAGGTCAGGAGAGGCGGCGCGGACTGCCGGCTGCTCGGTTGCTGGTGTAGAGCTTGGGAGAGGGTCAGATGGGGCAGTTGCAGGGCAGTGGACGGGAGAGAGAGAGAGAGAGAGAGAGAGAGAGAGAGAGAACGGGATGGGGGCTGGGGGGAAATGGGAGAGACGAAGTCATGCGGTCCGGTGACCCCTAGCGGGCCGAAGCGCGTGCGTGGAACATTTTCCGGATGGACTCAGCTCAGCTGAGTTGGGAACCTCGATTTGAGCTTCCCAAGTGGGCATGGCTGAGGGTCTCTTTTCGTATGAGGTGGGGATAGCTCAACCAAGCTGACCTGACCTAACAAACAACAAATAGTGGGATGAGGTGGGAATATCTGAGTTGAGCCGACCTACGAAACACACCCTTAGTTTTTACTTACAATGCCATGCACTTTCATCACAGACTGTTGGACTTGCAAGGTTCAATAATTTGGTATTTCATTCGAGTATAATGCTGCGGAGATATGTGTAAACTAGCCAAATTCACAGTAACCAAAGGTTTTGGATGTTTGGTTGGTCGAGAAGTATTCAAGCTGTATCTGTTCTGTATCGGGATTACTATATGTTACTTTGCTGCAGAGAAGGATCTGTTCTAGAGATATTTAAAAATGCTTCTAATTGTCATCTTTCCAAAACAAGTGCCACATTATACATTGACATGGTCTCGATATAGAATTGTGGCAATTAATGCTGAGAGATATGGCTAATGACAGATTGGCTAATTCTTCTTTCATGTGACTCATGAAATAGTATATTGGTGGTAAATATTTAATAAGTTTCATTGTGCGCATTCCAAGACCGACTCCTATTTAAGGATGAAAGGCATAGTATTCTAGAGTCCGTATATATTAAATACTGGGCTGTAGTCTATCAATTTTTGTGTTGGTGCCGTGAAGCAGTTAGGTTAAATTTGATTTTGTGTTGTTTCTGAAGGATGCAGAGTTATACAAGCTTGGCCATGCAAGTACTTTTCATTACTTGAATCAAAGCAAGACATATGAATTGGAAGGGACAAATAATGAAGATGAGTACTGGAAGACGAAAAGGGCAATGGATATTGTCGGCATCAGCAGAAGTGATCAGGTTTCTAGCATGATGTGTACATACACAGATGTTATCTGGAAATAAGATACTAACAAAAAACTTGCTGTACAGTACTTACAGTGCGTAGCTTTGCCTTTTTTTTATGTAAAAATGAATCTGTACACTGTACTTTATACAGGATGCTATATTTCGGACATTGGCAGCCATTCTCCATCTTGGAAATATTGAGTTTTCTCCAGGAAAGGAATCTGATTCGTCGAAAATTAAAGATTCAACATCAAATTTTCACCTCCAGATGACAGCTACACTACTCATGTATGCTTTTTTTAATGTACATGTCCGTCCTCATCTGTCTGTAGTAATCTTCACTACAGTAATTTATGTTGGTTCCTAAGTTTTTTAACTGTTTTATCTAAATGATCTGTCTGTTGAGGTAGTGAATGTAGAGGAATTGGTGATTAGGGCATCTTTGGTTCATGCCCTATCTAGCCCTACCACATGGTTGCAAGAATTGGCTTGCCATTTTTTGGCTAAGGAATTCTCCACCTACACTTGACTAACTATTTGGCAAGAATCTGTGAGAGGAATGGGAGGGGATTCATTGGCAACCAAATTTTTGGCAACAAACCAAACATAGAGCAAAATATACTAGGCTACCAATTTTTTGGCGGGGCTAATGAACCAAACGCAGCTAGTTTTTTGCTGCCGAGCAGAGGATACCCTTTCTGCCCTATGTTGGCCGATACCCAAATACGTGAATGGAAGAAGCTACAATAATAATTAGAATCTTTAGTTCTATGGTCACTGTGCATGCTGTATGTATATTCAATTTAAACTCATTATACGTGCTTGTATGTAAGTATCATTTCTCTGGTTCTGTGCATAATGTGTATTCCTTGGTGAAGACCGAATCTAGCATCAGCGAAGTTTACAACGTTAAACTAGCTGCACTTGTTGTTTTAGCTCTCACACCAGTTCTGTAGAAGGATAAATGGACCACAGTTTCATGAGTGCTCTGTTACACGCAAAATATTATTGGTTACCATGAATCTTCATGCATGCACAAATATATCTCATATTCTTCCGTGTAATGTTCTGTTACATGTGTAATATTATTGGTTACCATGAATCTTATGCTTTGTAGCATATGTCAGTATTTATGTCAATTTCTGATAAGTGTCGGTGATTTAGTACAACTTTAGTACAAAGTTGTACTAAACTACCAACGTTTATTATGGATCGGAGGGAGTACCTTTCTGCAACTTTTTCTTAATGAAAACAATTCTTTAATGTCAACTCTGCTATTTGAATTAGGTGCGATCCAGATCTGTTGGTCTCATCTTTATGTAGCCGGTCTATACACACCACTGAAGGAATAATTATAAAAGCATTAGATTGTGCTGCAGCGGTGGCTAATCGTGATACCTTAGCAAAGACTGTATATGCAAGATTATTTGACTGGTATTTTCTCTCTCATTTTTTATAAATTTCGTATGCTTTCATAATGCTCACATATATAACACCTTTAATATTTTCAGGCTTGTTCAGAATATTAACAAGTCAATTGGTCAAGATGTTGATTCGAAAGCACAAATTGGTGTTTTGGATATCTATGGCTTCGAAAGCTTCAAACACAACAGGTCTCTAAATAGCTGATACTATCTCTCGCTCTCAGCCGATACTGACTTTATATCACATGTAGTAGTTTTTTAATATTCAATAAAAAATACATAGTATTAATTCTTTCGCTGTTTGCTAGTTGCAGTAAAGGGCACTATCAATTATTTTATTCTTTGCATTTTTAAAATATTTTCCCCTTTTTTTATTTGAAATGCTATTTATCTTCAGTTCTCATCTGATTGCTGATCTTTTCATATAAGTATTAGTTTGGTTTGGATCTCTCTATCTCTACTTAGCTACTCTTTATTTTTCACATATTATAGTTACCTATTGTGGAAATGTTGGTAAAAGTATGCAATAGTTTGCCACCAGCTATCACATTAAAATTATTGATTTTGCCCTTCTGTTCTTTCCTTAACAGTATTCCTTTTTTATTTATGTCTGTAGCTTTGAACAGTTTTGCATTAACTTTGCGAATGAAAAGCTTCAGCAACATTTTAACGAGGTATATTCTAGTTCTACTGTCAGATGTAGAGTGACATGTGTCTTTAATGGATGACAAGTAGGCAACATATTTTGCTGTTGCATGCTTAATTTACTTGTTTTCGTTGACATTAAATTGTATGAATGTGTTTTCGCAGCATGTATTCAAGATGGAGCAAGAGGAGTACAAAAGCGAGAAAATAAATTGGAGCTACATTGAATTTATTGACAATCAAGATATGTTGGATTTGATTGAAAAGGTTGTTTCATTGCGTTACTTATTAGTTTAGTAAGAAGTGGTCGTTGATCAATCTATGCTTTATACTTTTGATTTACTGCGATAAATACGTGAATTTTTTTGGGCCCTGTTTTGAATGCAGGAAAGAAAAATACAGGAATAGTAAAAAACAAAAGAATAGAAAAAGACTGTATGTGTCTAACTTAGGAATGAAAACCGCAGGAAAAAATACATTCATTAGGGTATGGAACACAGGAAGCAAATACATGGGACTAGGTATCAATCACAGCTAAGCAGACGAACTAAACAATTTGGAACGACCAGGCCAATATGGTTCTTTGTTGACCAGCTTTATGGATGAATCTAGACTACATATGCCATCCCTGTCCAGTAACATGTCCTTCGATTGGTCCAGCGACTTAGTCCACCCACTTAGACTATTCTAAGGAATTGGGAAGGCTGCCTTTTCTAAGGAATTGGGAGTGTTGTTTCCTTTGTTCGGAACACTCCCAACAGAAAATTTCCACAGGAAACCAAACCTGCAAATTCCTTTGAGTTTCCTTTTTTTTTTCTGAACGCTGCCTTATTTTTGTGAACTTTGTTACTCCCTCCGGTCGGGTTTATTGCGTGCGTAATGCAACGCAGCGCGGCCAAGGTGCCAGGATACAGGACAAGGGAGATATTATCGGGCGAAAATTTCAGCCAATCAGGTTCCAATTTTCCTCTCTATCCTCTCCTTAAAACCCTCATTTAAACGACAAGTTAATCGAGGGCATGCAACTACATGCAGGATCATGTTTGCATGCAGAACCCCCTCACTACTACATACGATATTAAGGGGGAGAGGTTGTGGCTGAGAGTGTTGAGCAGGAGGCCTACTCTGCCTAATTAAACGGCGCATTAAATTCTAATTGTGCCTAAACAGCCGAATCGTCTAGTTTTCACCAGGCTTTCAATAAATCTGGGCAGACTTATCTCAGTTTTTAAGTGGTCAGTCATTACCTTGCATTTAGTTGTCTGCACCTGGATTGAATGACCCCTTTACAACTTATTAAGGCAAGTATTTAGATGGCGTCATGTTTGCCATTTGTGTCACCAGTGCTGAGATCTGTTAGTGCTCTTATGCCTTGAGCATCAGTGCATGTTTGATAACTGGGCGTCGCTCGGTCGGATAACAGTGCCGGTGCGCACACTGCCAACCCTTGTTCGAATCCTAGCTTCCACAGGGTGCCTCAGGTTGATTTCTTTCTACAAAAAGATACCAAGGCCTAGTCCCTTATTGCCTATTGGTCTCACTTTTTAATGATAAGTGTTGACCGTTTGCTGATTGCAACCATGGACCTGACATCATATGCCCTCATCACCATCTAATTATATTGAAATCACTATTGGTGCCCTCAATACCCTTCTAATAAGTTTTTGGTGAAGAAAATAATCATCAATCTAAATTGTAACACCTGTTGTACACAGCATGCTTTCCATACTCCCAAGATTTTGGTCTAGCCAATCTATGATGTTGGGAACTGTATAGGATGTATGGTGTTAAATAGATGCATATTTCAAGTCTTGCTCTCATGTAATAAATAGTATCATTGTTTGTGTGGTCAATGCTCTGTATGCATGACAATGCTAAGTTGACTTAAGTGTGTGTTACTGACATGCCAGTGTTTTCTAAAAGATGGTTAAACATGCTTATTCTGCAAGCTGTTAATATCTGCAATATTATTGCTGTTTGGCCCAGGTAGCAAATACAAATTTTCTTAATGTGTGACTTATAAATAGTTTGTGCATTTTGGTCTGGAGTTGTGCATGCTTACACTAGATGTTGCTTTGTTGCATCATCTGGGCTTCAATAATTGATACTATTTGGGATGGATTGAAATACTGTTTTGCTGTCTTTCTGCCCATTATTTGCTGTGGATAACATTATGCAATGTTGCTCATCTGAGACTAATTCTGTTATATATTCTCCAACCAGAAACCTATTGGAATTATTGCACTGCTGGATGAGGCTTGGTAAATACTTGGTTTTATCTTTCCTAGAAAATGTTAGTTCTATACTTATACAAGCAAATTAATATTCTCAGTTATCCTTTGTTAATTTTGCAGCATGTTTCCAAAATCTACTCATGTAACCTTCGCAACAAAGATGTTCAGAAACTTGTCTTCCCATCCTAGGCTTGAGAAGACCAAGTTCTCAGAAACAGATTTTAGTATCTCTCACTACGCTGGGAAGGTAAGCCAGCAGCCAGGTTATTCAATTATTTATTTCGTGTGTTGACTTGACTATGATAAAATCTACCTTTTGTAGGTGACATATCAAACAGATTCTTTTCTGGAGAAGAATCGGGATTACATTGTTGCAGAGCACTGCAATCTTTTATCATCTTCAAGATGTCCACTTCTTTCTGGACTTTTTACTTCTTTGCCGGAAGAGTCAGTAAGATCGTCATATAAATTCTCATCAGTTGCTTCCCGATTTAAGGTATCAATCAATGTGCAGTTGATTCTGTTTACTTCTGGTCTTTGAAATCTACCATTTCTTTGATTTTTCATCTGGTTGCTATGCCTTGGCAATTTATGTGCGCCAGAAAGTTAGAAGACTAGAATATTTTGACTCTTCTGACTTGTATTTTATATTCATTGTCTTATAGCAACAACTTCAAGCCCTCATGGAAACGCTGAGCACAACAGAACCTCATTATGTACGCTGTGTGAAGCCTAACTCTGTTAATCGGCCTCAGCTTTTTGAAAATCAAAGTGTTTTGCACCAACTACGTTGTGGAGTAAGAACTTCCACCTTAAGCATACAATAGTGTATTTCTTTCTCAATTTTTTTGTCATCAGCAGTTCAGCACATCTTCCCATATAAAAATGTCATTGCTGTTTGTGCCTCTGCTTTAAATCATTTTTTTTGCAATAGATGAATCAACCTCACGCCAAATTCTTTGTTAGTGTTATGCCAACGTTTGTCAATCTATTGGTTGGTCTGGTCTTACATTGTACCTGAATGTGACTTGGGGAGGCCTACAGTCTCAAACTAGTTAGTGTTGGATAAGTTAACTGGCACCACATTCATGAGATCACTTAAAAATCGACCATTATTTATCCTTCAGTGTGTATGCTTTATATTGCCCTTTTAAGCTATGTATCATGAACTTATTTAAAATATGCCCTTTTGCTTCCATATGTTGATACATGCATGCATGATTTACTAGCGATATTTTCCTTAAGATTGTAATTTGTTTGTGGCACAGGGTGTTTTAGAGGCTGTTCGCATTAGTCTTGCTGGCTATCCTACCAGAAGGACATATGCTGAATTTGTTGATCGGTTTGGTGTCCTAGTTCCTGAGTTGATGCTCGGAAGGTACCTAATATATGCACTATGCAGCTGGTTTGGTTTAAGTTGTTTGCTTCACAATGTGCACTATTGGCAACACCGCTTTGTAAACAATAACACTACTCATTTTGTGCTAATGGGGTTGGTGATCCTTATCAGAACTACAAAAACCTTATTCATTGTGGATATGTAAGCGATGCTTGTTCAACTGTTTAGTTTGAACTGACTCTATAGATGGCCTTGGTCTGTATGGGCAAACTTTTTAGTTTGAATCTAGTTTGATATCTTTATAGTTTAAATCTAGTTTGTTTAATTTACTAATTCACACTCTCAAATGGTTTGTGTGGCATTGAATGGAGCCACATTGATACAATATGCCCTTGTTAGTTACAACTTACAACTGACTTAAGGTGAAACCAATTCTTGCATTTTAATAACAGTTTCTATCAACTCTTTTTTGTTTATGGAATAGTTTAGTACTGTCTTCAAATAATATATGAATCAGCATGTAGCCATATGTATGGATTAACTCAACACTCCACGCCATTTCAAATGGTTGCCAATGTAATAGTGCCCACAAATTATAGTAGTTTATATGATGCCCTGTGGAAATTGTTGTTAGTTTATCTGGGCTGTTTGTGGAAATAATAGTTGCTTATTGGATATCTTTCGTACTTATATACTTATAAAGATTTGAGTTGGTGGTAGTCCATTCACTCCTTTTCCAACCGTTCTCACTTAACCCCCCCCCCCCCCCCCCCCCCCAATCCCCTCCTGCCACCTTGCATCGCCCTATTCCCCCCTTGCAGTATCCTGTTGCTACCAGCCTGGTTCTAAATTCAAACCTAACAAAGGATACCTCCATTTGTGCGGAAGTTCATTTGACTTTGAGAGCGAACCTTGGTATCCTAGCCTACCAAGGTTCGTCTGGCCTATAGACCTTGCCCATTTCCCCTTGCAGGTAATAGTAGCTAACTAGGTTGCGCCGATATGTGGATTCGGGGATACGCCCGATACGTCAATTCTCAAAAAACAAGGATACGGGGATGCGTTTATATATATATTAATTCGCATAGAATAGCATAACTTAGGCTCAGTATCACAAATAAAAGCAGAATTCCACAACCATAATTTGAAGTAACGAAATAAAGTGAGCAGTTCGACATCCACTACTCGTCTATTCTCTGTCATGAGCATCTAATGCCTGAAGATCATGAAGCAAGCTCTCACTTCTGGTTATATCGAACGAGCACTGTAGGGTTTCCCGTATCAGAGAAATATCGGCGGTGTATCCCAGCCATATCTATACTAAATTATTATTTTTAAAAATTGGAAAATCAAGGGATACGTGCAAAGTAAGTATCGGGCCATATCCGGGCGTACGGACCAGTGTATCCGTATCCGTGCTTCTGATAGCTACATGCTTTGTCCTATAAGCGAAAATACTAGAATGAATTAGTTAAAGATATCATTTGAGTAAACTATGTTCCATCTTGTTTTTTGGTTCTGTAGCGTAGCAAAGGTGTCTTATTAGTTACTAATAATTATGCAGTTACGATGAAAGGGTGTTAACAGAGTCAATCCTTGAAAAAATGAAGCTCGACAATTTCCAAGTAAGCTTATTTGCATTATTAGCATTTCATTATATGTTTTATGATGTGAAGGATTCATACTCCCTTGATTAGTCTTTATTTTTGATTTTCTTATTGATTATGTAATTTTAAAAAAGTGGCGTTGCAGTTTTCAACATACACTATCATTTTTCCCTCTTGAAGTATCATTTGATAGTTTTGCACTTCCGTTTGCCTGATAGCTTGGTAGAACAAAGGTGTTCCTTAGAGCTGGTCAAATCGCGATACTGGATGTGCGTCGTGCTGAGGTTTTGGACAATGCTGCACGCCGCATCCAAGGTCGTTTCAGAACATTCATCGCCCGCAAAGAGTTCATGAAAACAAAGGAGGCTTCAATTTCAGTTCAAGCATATTGTAGAGGTAAACATGTGTCCTGAATCGTGTTGCTCTCCTTATTATCTTGTACAAGTCAATCTGGAATCCGATTTCGGGTAGACATATACAGTTTCATGCCATCAACCTAATTAGAAGAAATTATGTCCTAAAATATCAAACTTTGATTGCATGCTTGCCACAGTGATAAAACTTTGTGACTAATTGGATGTACTAATTGTGTGCTGGTACATGATAGTTAACTATCTGTTGTTGACTGTTCAGAAATAATTAGGCTCTGTACTCTTGTGCCTGGCATGTTCATGGGCCTGCAAATTATAATGATCTTATCCTGTAGTTGTATAAGCATTCTGGCGTATTCTGATAGTGGGTCCATTACTCTATATGAACTGTATTATCTTTTGTAATTTCTGTTGCATCCTGATCGTTTATTTCCTATGATCCTGCAGGTTGTTTTGCAAGGAAGATGTATACAATCATGAGAGAAACAGCAGCTGCCATAATTCTTCAGAAGCATGTAAGAAGGTTGATATTACAGCGGAATTACCAGGAAGCATGTTCAGCAGCTCTGCTAATTCAATCCTGTATACGGGGGTTTATTGCTCGTCGCTATTTCTCAACCATCAGAGAGCAGAAGGCTGCTTTAGTGATACAGGTTCTCCTCCTCACCTCCTCCACCCCAACACCTCCACCCCATGCATCAAGAAACCAAGCGAACTTAAATCAAGTGTACATTTCTGTGGATGATAAGTTAGGTTGAAAGTTGAAACATGATTATCTGAGATTTTTCTCTCCATGGTAGTAAGCAATTAGTTGAAATTTTAACGTGTAAGATCCTGGGCACAGCATGAACTTGCTACTTTTTTTTGGCCGTCTAGCTCTAGAAAATTACTGTATTAGGAATGTATCAGAGGTTATATTGTAGTGGGTCCATTACTTGCTTAAGACTTTGTATTGTTGAATTTATGTAACATCAGATTTTATTGCAACATTGTAGTCCTTCTGGAGAAAACGGAAGGTTGCCATGCTTTTCCAGCATTACAAGCAAGCTACTATAGCAATTCAGTGTGCTTGGAGACAAAAACTTGCAAGAAAGGAGCTAAGGAAACTCAGAATGGTATTTTTCTGTTGCAATTCTTTATTTTATTTATGCATAATAAAATCAATTCACATTTTCTAGCAGTGCTGAAAATGACAATGATTTGCTGGTACCCAGTTTAGGTATTTTGAAATGATTTATTTTCTTAGAACAAAGAGCATCTCTGCCATTTCCTTTCATGTTGTCAACTCATGTTGGGGAGACCACCTACCAGCACTGTGACAAGCAGCAGCTATGTGGCTTAATCTGCGTTAGACATGGCTGAGATCTTGGCAGAGTAAAGTCAAAGAAGCGAGGGTCGTCTAAAAAAATATTTCTTCCTCCACATGCCTATAAGGCATACATGTTGAATTTTCATGTCTAAACCGGTCATCTGAAGACAGGGGTATGGCTTTGAGGAAGTGTGGCTTTGGCTGGTTACGTCACTGAGGTTGAGAGGGAGAGACAAGAGGAAGAGCCTAGCACCTTTTGTGATTAGGATTATCTCATTGCTTAGTGATGAATGATGTGCGTGATCTCTTTAATGTTTAGAGCTGATCCTAACAACCATATCTACTTAAAAGAGAAAGCATCCTAATCTAATGTTATCTTTGATTTCTGTTGCCAGTGTTACTCTTCATGCTTCCTCAGCTTGTGTGTCATCTTTGTTTGATTAGTGTGCATCTAGAGTATTCTTATGTTATGATTGCTTCTTTAGACTGCAAATGAAGCTGGTGCACTCCGGGAAGCGAAGAATAAGCTTGAGAAAAAGTTGGATGATCTTACTTTAAGACTTACTTTGGAAAGAAGAATGCGGGTATGTTTTTCTCTGTATTGCTTTTGTATTTTATTGTGATTTATTAATATTGAACTTGCTACCCTTCATGTCGTGTATTTGAGATAGTTGTGATTGTTCCTGCCAGTTTAACACAGTTAGATGTTTCTCTGAATATTTCTGCCATTGTTGTCCTGCATTAGACGCCATATTAATATAATAGAATCATAGGTGTTGCAGCGTTCATACTTCAGAGTTTATGATATTTTCCCCTTATTCTGTTTCTGATGATAGTGTTTTTTTGCTCCTTGACGCATGTATTTTCAAATGTAGGCTGCTGGCGAGGAAACAAAGTTGGTGGAAATATCAAAGCGGGACAAAATAATAGAAACATTAAGCGCAGAATGTGCTGCAGCTAAATCATCTGCCCGAACTGAACATGACAAAAATCTGCTTCTCCAGAGGCAATTGAATGATTCTTTGGAAGAGATAGCTATGTTGCGCAGTAACAAGATTCTGAAAGCAGAAGAAGAAAAACAGAACTCTAATCTAAAGGTTTGAAGGCTTCTCTTCTCCCTTTTACTATTTTATCATAAGTATGCTTGTTTTGCCCCCATTTTTAGTTTTCAACTTTTATGGTCGTTTCTTTCCTTCATCTTTTTATGATGTCAGATTTGATTTACTAAATATTCAAGTTTGGAAATAAATGTCAGGTTTCCTTATACTTCAGTCTTGTAGGTGCTCTTTTAGTTTTCTTCTAAGCGTTCTTTTCTCTCCTTGCACTGCTGTAATAAATGCAGATCTCTGCATGATCTTAACTCATTTGTTTTTCATATCATGGTTCCTTATAACACTTTTTCATGGAACAGCTATTGTAATTTGTTGTTGGATCTTTTATGTTGCGTCATCACCTTTTTTGAAAATGAATTATAGTGACACTTTTTGGGACTTGTTGACTGATGCTAAGCTTTCATGTTTTCGCTCATAGTTATTTAGTTTTGCTAATGCAGTTGTTTGTTGCTTTGACAGAACATAGTCAAATCATTATCGGAGAAGAATTCGTTATTGGAAAATGAACTTAGCACAGCTCGTAAAAGTAGCGACGATACAATGGAGAAACTGAAAGATGTGGAGGGGAAATGCACCCACCTCCAGGAAAATCTGGAAAAGTATGTTTCCGTTCCTCATACAAATGACTGCAGGATGCTGGAATTGTCCATTAGTGGTTTTTGACTGCTCTTTCATTTTCTAAGCATAGTATCTAACAGTTGGCATTCCTGCTTTCAGATTGCAGGAGAAACTGACGAACTTGGAAAATGAAAACCATGTTCTAAGGAATAAGGCGTTTAACATTTCTCCAAAAACAGTGTCTGAGGTTCTTCCCTTCTATAACCCACTCAAATTTTCTGTTTTTTTGGTCCCAGCACTTTACATTTTTTCTAAGTGATATTTGTAGCTGTAAGATTGAGTACTAACCTTGCCGCAATGCACTTTTTGCTTTGTTAACTGACTTGTTCATTTGAATACAGAAGTTTTCTGCTTCAATTGGTCTTCCGAACAGCGAGCAGAAGCATATATTTGTAAGCTCTTTTGGTTCAAGTTGGATACTGGAGTGTTTTATTCTTATCTAACTGCTTAAAACTGTGAAAACTAAAATTGTAGGAAACCCCAACATCTACAAAACATCTGGCTGCTATTCCACATAGTACTGGGACGAGGAGACAAAAGTTGCCTGTTGAAAGGCATGAGGTGAGTTCATTGCTCCTAAGCTGACATTATTTTTCTGTATAGAGATCAGTCGATGCCTTCAGAGAGATTTTTAATAGATTGTTCGTGATTCTTTGGTATTCTGTCAAGAATTTATTTCTGTGGTATCTTAATGATGGTATTGTATTGTTTCATGCAGGGAAACCATGAGATCTTATCAAGATGCATAAAAGAAAATTTAGGGTTCAAGGATGGCAAACCAGTTGCTGCATGTATCATCTATAAATGCCTTCTACACTGGCGTGCTTTTGAATCAGAGAGGACTGCGATTTTTGACCATGTAATTGAAGCCATAAATGGTGTTCTCAAGGTAAATTCATTTAAAGCCCATTTGTTTTGTTGTTCACCCCACAAAATTTCATTTGTGGAAGTCAATAAGTTTGGTTTTTTCATGTATGTTTGTATTCCAGGCAAAGGAAGCAGATGGTAGACTACCTTATTGGCTGTCCAATACTTCTGCACTGCTATGCCTTCTGCAGAAGAATCTGCGGTCAAATGGATTTTTTGGTACACCTTCTCGCCGCTCTGCTGGATCTGTAGGGCTTGGTGGGAGGATAGGCCAAGTAAGGAACCCAGCTTGCCAGTTATTTTCCCTGCCAGTAATAAATGCAGTTTAGTATATTTCTGAAGACCCTTCTAGAACTGGATGTTAGCTGGTGTATTTTGCTCTATGACATCCATTTTATACTCGCATGTGCTTGTGCTCCGTTTCTAAGGGAAAGTTCACATATAGCTATTGAGAAAGAAGAGAAAAGTAAACATCACACACTTTCTAAAATAACATTCTTCCGCTGTACTGTATGGCTGAATTATGGCTATACTGTCTTAAAATTATGCGTGGATACATAGATAGCAAGTGCTGTATAACAACAAAGCTATAAACATTGTATATAGCTTTTTCTAAATACTACTCCCACTGTCCCAAAATAACTAGCTCAACTTTTTTCTAAATACAGATGTATCTATAACTAAAATGTGTCTATATGCATCCGTATCTAGACAAAATGGAGCAAGTTATTTTGGGACGGAGGGAGTATTATTAATCTAGTTATTGTTTGTAGTTTTTGTGCGAATCTCTGTACAAGGGAAAACCAATGATATAGCTTTCTGCCTGACACTGAGATTGCCTTCATAGCTTGTAGGGCGTGGTGATACTCTGGCACAGGTGGATGCTAGGTATCCGGCGATACTGTTCAAACAGCAGTTGACCGCATGTGTTGAAAAGATATTCGGGCAGCTCAGGGATAATCTAAAAAAGGAAATATCGCCTCTTCTTAGTGTCTGCATTCAGGTATACCTTATCTCCTTTGAATTTTTGTTACATTCAACTGCATTGCACAAGTGGATCATTTTGTAACCTCTGGAAAATTGCATGCCAGGCTCCAAAGTCAACACGAGCACAAGCTGGAAAAGCTTCCAAATCACCAGGGGTTGGTGCACAACAGCCATCAAACTCCCACTGGGACAACATTGTCAATTTTCTAAACTTGCTTATGGACACTTTACGTGAAAATTATGTAAGCTTTTCATTTAGCTCACCCTATTTTAGCTCATCTACATCTTTTGCCAGCTTCATTATGAACAAGTTGATAATTTTGTCCAAGCGATTCTAATAACCTTAGCTGTTTCTGCTGCAGGTGCCGTCCTTCTTCATACGTAAACTTATCACTCAGCTATTCTCTTTCATCAATATACAACTTTTCAACAGGTAGTTTCTTGTTTGTAGAAATTGTATAATTGGTATCTGTGTGCTAAGAACATGCAAACGACAGACATTTTTGCCAGTTCCATGTGTTCGAACAAATAACCGGAAATACCTTAATATTATTACTCCCTCCGTTCCAAATTAGTTGACTTAGATTTTTCTAGATTCACATGTATCTAAATGTGTTTTAGTGTGTAGATACATGCGAATCTAGACGAATTTGCGTCAACTAATTTGGAACGGAGGGAGTAACAAACAATGTAACTCTTCAGTGAATAATAAAATAATGTTTTCTTAATTTGTAAATAGATCATTTAGCTGTAATTCTTGGTTGAGGAAAGGGTCTGTTTTGTCGCTGAAGAAATCGGATTCTATGGGTTAACTTGTAGGTGATGGGGACACTGACACTTCAGAAAATGCTTTTTTATTATGGTGCAGATAAACATAGAAGCACAAGCGGAATAATGAGATACCAATTCACTTTCACAGTGATACTAACATTCTTTTTTGTTTCATCAGTCTTCTTCTTCGGCGTGAATGTTGTACATTCTCGAATGGAGAGTATGTTAAAGCTGGTCTGTCTTCGCTAGAGAAATGGATTACTGATGTTACGGAGGAGGTAAGTGCCAGTACTGCGTTTTACTTGTCAGGCTGGTATACAGTTCAGGAATGCACAATTGGAAACCCTGATAATGTGGTTCAGCTTGTTTCATTTCCAATGTTTCTTCCATGTTTCCAGCTGTATCTCGTGTTTTAGAAAACAAACACCTGCACATCACCATTTCCTGTGTGTTAGTTTTGTTCTGTTCACATTTTTATTATCCATTGTACTTTCAGTTTGCAGGAACATCTTGGCATGAGCTTAATTATATCAGACAAGCTGTTGGTTTTTTGGTAATTTCTTGTGCAAGCTGCGTTTTCTCTGTTTTTTCTTCTGCTGCATCCTCTATACCTTGGAGCAATTTCTCAATACTTATAATGTAGGTTATACACCAAAAAAGGAAGAAGACGCTTGAAGAGATCAGCCAAGATCTTTGCCCGGTAAGGCTATGTGTATAACTTCAGTTTGCAGTTGGTCATCATTTTACTGCAGAATATATAACTAACCCCCCCTTTGCATGTAGTCTTTGAGTATTAGGCAAATCTACAGGATCTGCTCGATGTACTGGGACGACAAATACAATACTCAGGGAATATCAGAAGCGGTATGCCTTTTTAGCTTTTGTAGCTTCCATCTTCTGGATCTTTTTTATTTATTTTGTGTTACTAGTTCTGAAATTATTATTATTTTACAGGTTGTATCTGCAATGCGGGAAATGGTCAACAAAGATACTGCAAACCTCGTGTCAAATTCCTTTTTGCTGGATGATGATTTAAGGTAGCTGCAGTTTCTTGTCAGCAATACTGTTTGGCAGATGGTGGATATGGTGCTTTCATAGTATTTGAAGTGTAGCAATATATTTGCTTAGTTCGGAGCATGCTTAATTGAATTTACACTTGTATGTGATGCTTTCTTTGTACAGTATACCATTTTCCACCGAGGATTTATCGATGGCCATCCCAGCAACAGACTATGCTGATGTGGAGCTTCCGGAATGTCTTCATCAGCATCCATCAGTGCAGTTTCTGCTCAAGGCCTCGTGATCCACAGCCTGTCCGAGAGAGAGGTGTGGTCCAGGTTGCCATGAAAACTCGTTGATCCCCAGTTTTTTTATGGGGTTACACCCCTTCAGCGATGTTGTATTGTTAGTTTGTAGAGCAGATTCGTTGTAGGGTAGAAAGGTAAGTTGATAGCCTATGCAGTTCTGAAGCAACAATTGTTGCTGGATGCTGAACGGTCGTGGATTGTCCACTACGCTGGCTTCTGTCCATGATGTACAAAGAAAACTGTAGAAAGTGTGAATTGTTTTGATAAAATTGATTGCATCTGTGGCAAAATTCCTGCTTGGTGCTGACACGTTTCGCCGGGGAGTCCGATGGGTGGATAGACTTGTTGATCGTATCAGTGCCACAACGATAGTTTACAGATGTTGATGAAACATTGCCGATAGTCTTTCTGTTTGCACCCATTGGACATGGTTGTGAACCTGCTGGTGTGTGCGGGAACACTGACATCAGAGGTGTTGGTATCCCTTTTCAAAGATTTGGCGAGGGGTGGCAAGTATGTTTTGAATCTCGAACTAGCTGCAAAAATTTAAAAGATATACCCAGGTTTAGGCTGTCCGGAGGCTAACTGCCCTACATCTTGTGTGTTTGATATTTACTGCTTTGCTTTGGGAGGTGTAAGAACTAGAGGATTACAAGGTGCGAGGTGTCTCGCCGGATACTTTTTTGAGGCTTATAACTGTGGTTTTTTTATTAACTTTTAAATAAGTTATATACAAAATCAAGTTGCTAGAGAGAAGCAACAGATGGCTATCTAAGAGGCAATAAGCCCAAAGTATGAGAAAAAGAAAACATTGAACCTCTCAACCCAAGATTTGAGTCCACTGTAAGATTTCCTAGAAGCCTTATGTAACAAAAGAGTTAGCTCATCCTTGAACTTCTTTTTGTATCTATGAAGAAATGGAGGAATACCATTAAATATGGGATCATTCCTGGACTAGGCAGTCAGCATAATTAGTTCCATAAAGAATGGATAATGTAAAGCTGTCTTCAGACTATCCAAAATGTAAGGGGAAATCCAGGTGGGGAAAAAGGTATTGGCAACATGATGGGGATATGCCCATAGGGGGTGGGTCGCCAGTCCCACTCGCCACAAGGACGAAGGCCCAGGAAGACTGCCAGTCGCCTAGCCGACTGGACCCGGAGGCGACTGGGCCGGAGCCCCAAGGAGGAGATCCGTACGGCCGGATAAGAAGATTACTTGTAGAAGGGTGATGTATCCCGGATTAGTAGCACTGATATAATTCGGAGTTATCTCCTTGTAACCCTAGACCGGGGTGGATATATAAACCCCGGGCTAAACCCTAGAGGGACACAACATCCGAGATCCGATCTCCCTTGTAAGCTCTTGGCTCATCGCGACGAGCCCCCATTGTAATTCTCCACCGAGCAATACGATCTAGCAGGACGTAGGTCTTTACCTCCGAGGGGCTGAACCTGGGTAAAACCTTGCCCCTTGCACCTCGACCCGAGATGGCAATGTTCCCTTGCCCCCGCATCAACGAAGTGCTACCCCTGTAGCATCTGCCGTGGTCATACCACGAGTGGCGCCCACCGTGGGGCATGGGACATCAAGCCTCCGAGCTGCGGCGAGGCCCTATTCGCGTGCGGCGGCCGGTCGGCAGGATGATCGCCACCGGCAGCTTATTCCACATCCAGCCAAGCACCCACCCCGCCTCGTCACCCTCAAGCACGCCTGGATGGTGCCGATCGGCTCGATCAACCTCTTTGTTGGGCTCGCCGGCGTCAGCGGTCCCACCGAGCCCCGCCCCGGCCGATCGCACGACCCCTTAGCGCCGGGCCAACTCCTCACCGCCACTCGCACAGTCACCGGCGAGGTGTACGCGGAGGCCGAGTCGGCCCTGGAGGATGACGCCGACTCGGCGGCCGTGGCGCCGATCGCCGATCCCATTATCACGGCGTCAGCCGCCAACTCCGTCGCTGCAACCTCAGCCGCCGACTCCGGCGTCGCGGCGTTCGACGCCGATCCAACCGCCACGGCATCAGTCGCCGGGTCCACCGCTGTGTCCCCGACCGCCGGCTCCATCGCCACGGCGTCGTTTAAAGACTCCATCTCCTTGGTCTCTCACCCAAGCGACTTCGAGGATGACTCCGTCCTCTCCCTCTTCGGCAGCGATTCCGCTTCGGACTCCGTCGAGGCCCCACGTTACCGCTACCCAACCGCCGTCTTCATGGCAGGAGGCGAGGAGGAGCCTCCGATTGACGCCTTCACCACCCCTCTCCCTGCAACCGCCACCGCGACCGAGATCGAGGCGCACCGGGCGGCCCTCGAAGAGCAGAGGAAGAAGGAGCTCGCCGAACGGCAGAAATTTCGCCTCGAGCAAGACGAAGTGAGAGCCGTGTCCCACTATCGCCAGCAGCGCAATCGCCTGCGCATGGAGCGTGCCCATGCACACGACTTCCCCAGCGCGCGTCTCAACTTTGACGATCCGGACGGAGAAGTTCGGATCGCCCGAGTCCAGAACCCCGACGCCCCGGAAGGAAGTCGGGCCGTCGCCGATAGGGCGGCGCATGGAGCACCGCCACCACCACCACCACCACCCGAAGTTCCTCGGGCGGAAGTTGACGCTAATGGCCTGCCACTACACTCATCTCCAGCTGACAATGTCGCGGCCGCCCAAGCCGTTCTTGCGAGACTCCCCGAAACGAGACGGCGCGATCCTCGTCCAGCACGCCAAGGCCCTGGTCGCCAAGGCGTTGGAGCAGCAACACGCCGCCGCCGACTCGCAAGGGCGACTCTATTCGCGCACGTCCGCCAGTCGCGCGGCGTCCTCCGGCGCGGCAAACCGCGCAGTCGCCAACGCCAACAATTGTCCGCCGCCAGCACCGCGTGGGGCCCACTCGACCAAAAACCGAATCGAGCCGCACCCCGCGCGAGTGATGGTCACCGCAAATGGGCAACCTGTTGATGCGCGCACCCACATCGTCAACGATCAAGAATGGCGGGCGCGAAACCGGCTGAATGACCGCTACGCTGATGAAGCCCCGCGCGAAAGCGCGTTCACTCGAGTTGGCCCCGCCTGCTTCGGGCCAATGATCAGAGGCGAGCCGTACCCTGCTGGGTTTAAGGGGCCCCGCGACATCGAGAAGTACGATACACACATCGACCCCACGGTTTGGATCGATTTGTACGCCATGGCAATGGGCATCCAAGGCCATTCTGAGTTACTCGCGGCACGCTACCTGCCTCTCATGATGGACGGCGTAAACCGCCACTGGTTCAACACCCTCACCGCCAACAGCATCGATTCTTGGGAAGAAGCCCGCGCCGCATTTATCCAGCACTTCGCCAGCGCGTACACTCGCGCAACAACTATAGAAGACATGGATCGCTGAGTCCAGGGCCCGCGCGAGTCGACTCGTCGGTGGGTGCAGCGCTGGCAAGATATTTGGACGACCTCCAACGGCATTAGCACCGAACACGGCGATCTACTGCTTCCGGCGGTGCTGCCGGTACGAACCGCTAAGCGCCAAGCTCTGCCGCGTCAGCAGAGATAACATCTCAATCTCCGAGCTCTTCGACATCGCCACCCGCTACGCCGACGAAGACCCTGCAGTCGACTCGGACGACGAGTACGGCCAGCGGCGCAATCGCCGCCCCGTTCACACAGAGTCTCGACGCGGCGACTACCGATTCGGCGGCCGATCTAACAACGGCAAGCGCCGCGCCGACGGAGGACACAACGAGCTCGTCGCCAACGCCGACTACGAGCAGCGCGGGCCTAAATCCTTCCGACGCGACAACCGTGCGCCGCGGGAGGACTGGCCTCAGCCTAAGCGCTTCGATGCCCGCAGCCTCCTGGATGCCCCGTGCATCTACCACAGCAGGGAGGGCAAGCCCTCAACACACACGACGGGAAACTGCTACTCCCTGAAGTAGATAGAGAAGGCCCGCCGCGCCAAGGAAAACGACGGCGGCAATCAGCACAAAGACCACGCCAAGGACCCAGATCAGCACAAGGGAGAAGGGTTCGGTCGCAGTGCTGGCTCGCTCCACACCTTCACCGGGGTCGGTGATTGTCGGGACAGGAAGGTCCTCGCAAGGGCAGTGGCAGTACACGCGGTCGTCCTTGACGTGCCCCGGTGGCTCAACTGGTCCGAGCAAAGCATCACCTGGAGTCGCGAAGACCACGCTCCCCGCATCGAGTACCCCGGCCGAGTGGCGCTGGTCGTCAGGCCCAAGGTAGCCGACTACTGGCTGCCGAAAACCTTGATGGACGGAAGAAGCTCCATCAACATTCTGTACTACGAAACCTTCCAGCGACTTGGCTTACCAGACTCACGCCTTGAGAACACCAAGGTCACATTCCATGGCATCGTCCCCGGGCGGAAGGCCTTCCCGATCGGCAAGGTCACGCTACCAGTCACCTTCGGCACACCCGTGAACTACCGCACCGAGCGGATAACATTCGAGGTGGTCAACTTCCGCAGCTCCTATCACTGCGTGCTCGGCCGTCAGGCGTTCGCCCGGTTCATGGCCGCACCTCATTACGCCTACAACATGATGAAGATGCCAGGGCCTCGTGGCGTCATCACCGTCCACGGCGACCCGGAGATGGCACTGGAGTGCGAGGACGTCAGCGCCAAGCTCGCCGACGCCGTCATCACCGACGAACATGACAACTCCACCGAGCTCGCCAAGTACCCAGTCGACCGCAACGACCCCGCTATCCTGGAGAAGCCGACCGAGCTCGACTCGTCCGCAGCAACTTTCAAGCCTACAACCGACACTCGCCAAGTAGATCTTGTAGAGGATGATTCAAGTAGGCAAATTACCATTGGGACGGGCCTGTCCGCCCAATAGGAAAGCGCTCATCAAGTTCCTCCGTGAGAATCGAGATATCTTTGCATGGAAACCGTCTGACATGCCGGGTGTCCCGAGAGAACTTGCTGAGCACAAACTACACGTCGACCCCTCCGCACGCCCCGTTAGGCAGACAATGCGCCCCGTAGGAGAAGAGCGACGACGCGCAATCGCCGAAGAAGTGAACCGGCTGCTCGCCGCCGGCTTCATCATTGAAATCAAGCACCCCAAATGGCTGGCAAACCCAGTCCTAGTGCTAAAGAAGAACAAGACATGGCGTATGTGTATCGATTACACTAGCCTCAATCACGCATGCCCCAAGGATCCATTCGTCCTGCCGCGAATCGACTAGATTATCGACGCGGTCGCCGGGTCCGAGTCGCTGTGCTTCCTCGACGCTTATTCCGGGTACAATCAAATAAAGATGGCCAAAGAAGACCAAGAGAAGACAGCATTCATCACGCCCTTGGGTGCCTACTGCTACACATCCATGACCTTCGGCCTCAAAAACGCCGGAGCGACATACCAACGATGCATGAACAGCTGCATAGAGAGCCAAATCGGCCGCAACGTACACGTCTACATCGACGACGTGGTAGTCAAGTCGACTCGCCAGGCCGACCTCATCACCGACCTCGCCGAGATATTCGCCAACTTACGACGATACAAGATCAAGCTCGCCCCTCTGAAGTGCACCTTCGGGGTCCCCTCAGGACAGCTGCTCGGTTACGTCGTCTCCAAGCGCGGCATCGAGCCCAACCGGGAGAAAACACTGGCGGTCATGCGAACCAAGCAGCCAACCCGCCTGGTTGACGCACAAAAACTCGCCGGCCGGGTCGCAGCCCTCAGTCGCTTCATACCCAGGCTCGGTGACAAGGCCACGCCACTCTACCGCCTGCTCAAGAAGTCGGAATCATTCAAGTGGACAGAAGAAGCGCAACGGGCCCTGGAAGAGCTCCAACACGCCCTTCAGAATGCCCCTATCCTCGCGGCCCCCGCTGCCACAAGAGACTATGCTACTGTACGTCGCTGCGTCGAATCGCGCGATAAGCGCGGTCATGGTCGTCGAGTGCAAGGAAGAAGGAAAAGAGCAGCTGATACATCGCCCGGTCTACTACATCAGCGAGGCCTTAATCGACTCCAAGCAACGGTACCCGCACTATCAAAAGCTGGTGTACGCAGTCCTCAGGGCCCAGAGGCGACTGGCCCCTACTTCCACGAGCACCCCATCAAGGTAGTCGCCTCAACACCACTCGCCGACATTATCCGTAACCGCGACGCAACCGGACGGATCGCCAAGTGGGCAGTAGAACTCGGCGTCCACAACATCACGTCGAGTCGCGCCACGCCATCAAGTCTTAGGCACTCGCCGACTTCCTCGCCGACTGGGAAGAGGCCCAGCAACCGAGCTCTCCCGCGGACCTCAAGCATTGGACACTGCACTTCGACGGCTCCAAGAACCTCGAGGGGGCAGGCGCAGGAGTCGTCCTCACATCGCCAAAAGGCGACACCGTGAAGTACGTCCTGCAACTCCGGTTCGAGCCCTGCACCAACAACACGGCCGAATACGAGGCGCTACTACACGGCATGCGAGTAGCAAAAGAAATGGGCGCAACACGGCTGCGTTGTCTCGGTGATTCCGACCTCGTCGCCAGCCAGACTTCCGGCACCTGCGACGCCACCGACGCCAACATGATCGCGTACAAGCGCGTGGTCGACCAAGCCGGCGCCAGCTTCGCCGGTCACGTCGTCGAGTGGGTCGACAGGCGCAAGAATGAAGAAGCAGATGCGCTAGCCAGACTCGGCTCCAAGCGACTCCAACCTCCTCCAGGCGTCTTCCTCGATATCCTCAGCCACCCCTTGGTGCGCACACCTCGCGAGCTGGACATAGCCGAGCCTCCTGCGCCCGACTCCACCCTAGTCGCACTTGCCTCCGACAGCGACGACTGGACGGAGCCATACATAAGCTACCTCGAACGCCAGGTGCTGCCAATGGATGAAACAGAGGCACGAGCGATCGTACGCAGGTGTAAGTCTTTCACCATTATCAACAAAGAGTTATACAAGCGCATCGTCTCGGGGGTATTCCAGCGGTGCGTCGGCGCTGACGAAGGACGCAAGATCCTGCGCGACATCCACGCAGGGGACTGCGGCCACCATGCAGGCGCGCGCTCAATCGTCGCCAAAGCCTTCCGCCACGGCTTCTATTGGCCAACAACCCACGAAGACGCAGTCACGCTCGTCCGCTCGTGCACCGGGTGCCAAAAGTACGCAAGCCAGTCGCACATGCTGGGATCAGCACTGAAGACCATCCCCCTCACCAGGCCATTTGCCGTGTGGGGCCTGGACATGGTAGGGAAATTCAAAACAGCCCCCGGCGGGTACACTCACCTCTTAGTCGCGGTGGACAAATTCACCAAATGGGTAGAAGCAAAACCCATCAAGAAGTGCGACGGAAAGACAGCCACCAAGTTCCTACGCGAGCTTATCTACCGGTATGGCTACCCTCACAGCATCATAACCGAAAACGGCACAAATTTCGCCAGAGGAGAGATGGCCGATTTCTGCGAGGACAAAGGCATCCGACTCGATCTCGCATCAGTCGCACACCCCGAGTCGAACGGCCAAGCGGAAAGAGCAAACCAGAGCATCCTCCACGGACTTAAGCCGCGACTGATGGTGCCTCTGGAGCGCGCAGCCGGTTGCTGGGCAGAAGAACTCCCCTCCGTGTTGTGGGGCATCCGCACAACACCAAACAGGTCGACCGGCTTCACGCCCTTCTTTCTGGTATACGGTGCCGAGGTGGTCATGCCCACGGACATTGCCTACGACTCGCCACGGGTCACCAACTACGCCGAAGAAGACAACGAGCGTGCTCGCCAAGACGACATTGACCCCCTCGACGAGGCCAGGGACCTCGCACTCTCCAGGACCGCCATCTACCAGCAAGATCTCCGCCGCTACCACAACCGTCGAGTTCGGAGTCGCTCCTTCCAAGTCGGGGATCTCGTGCTCCGGCTAATCCAAGACAAGAAAGGCATGCACAAGCTGTCCCCCCATGGAAAGGACCTTTCGCCATCAGCCGCGTATTCGGCAACGACTCCTACTACCTCACTGACGTCCGCAAGGACGACAAAGGCGAACCACTCACCCGAGAGGTGGAGCGCCCCTGGAATGTCAATCTCCTCCGACGGTTTTACACCTAAGGAAAATGTGTAACCCACAAATTCATGGATTAATCAAAATCGCCGATTGCATCAATCTCCAACACCGATCGCCTCTCCGCTGCCGCCAGATAACTGCATCTCCCATCTCGGTAAACACGGGCCCAATCGCCATGGCACGCGACTTGGTACTGGGAGACCTTCGATCGCCGCTGCTGGAAGAGAAAAGTCCACGATCGGCCAAGTAGCCGGGCTAACAAGGGCATGATGGGTTACCCGGGCGCAACACCAGGCCCGGTTACCCCCCACCCCTTACGCCGTCAGGTGAAAAGGGCGACTGGAACCTACAGCAGGGTCGCATGCCCGACCAGCCCCCCGGGCCACGGCGATCGTCTAGTGCTACGCTATACATCACACCAATGCCCTCCTCTACCTTAGGCTGGTGACTTGAATGGCTAAGTACTTCGACCAGGGACCCCGCAAAACGGACACGCGGCTCGCCAAGGAACAACGCCCGCAAGAACCCCCTTTGGAGTCGCCAAGCGACTGGCTCACCGAGCCACGACGAGAGGCGCGCTACATATAAACAGCGCAAATATAACCAATCCACTACTCCACCCATGAGGCTGCTATTCGCACTACAATGACTACGTACTGCGACTGGGGACGCCCAGCTCGACAAGGAAAACAGTCAAGTCGATAGCCTTCATCGGGGTCACATGGCGACTGGCCTGTTGGCCATGGAGGGTCGGACCCAAATCACACAGAAAAGCACTACTAACGTGTCCACATATCTCAAAAGCGGTCGCCAAGTCATACTTAAGCAAAAGCTAGTACATTATTTACAACTAACATCCGCGAGTCATATACTCGCGGGAATTCAAATGGCATCGTCTGCAGGTTTACAAGGCCTTACTGGGACGGCCCCGGGGTCTCCTCTACGACCGGCTCGGCGCCGCCATCGCCATGGCGGAACTTCGAGGTATACAGGACGACCGGGTAAGTGGACAGGGAGTTGGCAGCCGCGGCATGGAACAGGCGCTCCGCAGGGAAATCCACCTGGCCAGCTTCCTTCTCCGCATCCCCGGGCGCCGACTGGCTGGCAATGTGCGTCTCCAAGTCCGCGGTCGCCAGCACCCGGTCGGCGTAGGGACGCACTGCCTCCATCAAGCGCAGCACCTCGGCGACGTCAAACTCGCCAGTCTCCGAAGGGAAGCCAGCCGTGACTTCCTCCACGTCAAACCCCTCCGAGTAGTGGGCAAGCACCATGCTCAGCGCCATGGTGATACCCACGCGGCAAGAGGAGCGGCGAAGCCAGTCGACAACAGCCGGAATGTTGGAGACGGCCTTGAAGACTGACGGCGTGTCCCGCAGAATCACCTCCCGCGGACTTAAGTACTGGAGCGCCGCCAGGATCTCCCCCGCGCAGGCGATAATGCGCGCGGTCGCAGTCGACAGACACTCCCACGGGGTTGCCGTCTCCACGAAGTCGCTTGTACCTGGAACCAACAATAAGAAGAAATCCAAGTCAGAACTCGCTCTCGAGGCCGACTCGCCACGCCCGGGGAATGGCCCCCGAGGCCGACTCGCCACGCTCGGGGACTGGCCCCCGAGGCCGACTCGCCACGCTCGGGGACTGGCCCCCGAGGCCGACTCGCCACGCTCGGGGACTGGCCCCCGCGGCCAACTCGCTACGCTCGGAGACCAGCCCCCTTAAGCGGACTCGCCCGTTCGGCAAACAACAAAAAACAACAGAGGAATGCTGGAACTTACCAAGGAGCTGCCGCGACATCTCGCGGACAAATGCCTCGAAGCTCGTCTTCTCGGCCTGCACCGCCAGGACGGTGCCCTCGGACGCCTCCTTCTCCGCGGCCAACTCCTTGGCGTGTTGCAGCTTCAAGGCCGCGACCTCCTCTCGCAGAGCTGCGGCGGCCCCCCGTGCGGCGTCCCGCGCCTCTGTCGCGGCCTCTAGTTTCCCCTTGTACTCCGCGATAACGTCCTCCAGTGTGGTGACCCTGCATACCACTGCATGTTGTAGTATGCCAGTCGTTGACATAACATTCACGAAGTACCATTTCGCAAATATTACATCCCTCAGAGTAGTACAAAACATAGCAGGTCCATAACTCATTCATTTAATATTACAAGCATATTACACATATCGTCTCGGAGCTCCTCTTGGGTCCTAAGAGGAATAATCCTGGGTTCGAGGCGAACCCAACTTAACTTACAATATAGAAGTCTCATTAAGTTATACATTTATTTCTTCGAGCAGCTAAGTATTAAGAGTTTACGCTGCTCGGCTACTACTTCTACTCGATACGTTTAGGCTTGATCTCCGGAAGCCTCCGGTTCCGTAGACTATGAGTAGTCTACGCCTTCAATACCTGAGAGGTCTGTTCTTCAGCCGATGATCTCGGCTCCTTCAGGTTGTCGTAGTCCTCCTCCAGACGATTCACAATCTAAGCAAGGGATTTAAGAGTGGGATGAGTACGAGCGTACTCAACAAGTTCATTATAGATAAGAGGTGTTTAATGCACTAGCTACGATATTAGACCAGAAAGTCTAATACCAATGCAAGTTTTGATAAACATTTCTTCAAGAGATTGCTTTTATTTCAAAGAGCTATGTCACCTTCACCGGTTTACTAGAACTTCATGGAGCTCCTTTCCGGCCGTGTTCGCAGCTCCATATCCCGGAACAGGGTGACAGGTCACTTCTTTACACTCGCAGAGGTGTGTTGCTTTACCCATAAGAGATCTTAACCTTGGTGCCAACCGGCAGCTCTCCCGTCCACACTTCCTATGTGAGGCCCGGTATAAGGTCTAGCCAATCATGTTCCTCCGCTACCTCGAACACCCACCCTTTGTTGCATGCCCGACCTGGTCCTCGTCGGTCCCATTATTCCCACTCACGGGTGGACCCCGACCACGACAACAGTTTGGGACTCGTTAACCAAACTCCTTCGCCGGTAGCTGCAACCCATCATAGACCGCAATACCGTGGGGACTTAAGGCTTCCAACCGCTTGTTCTTCGAGCGACAAGTGTCTACGGACTATGCCGTGGGGACTTAAGGCTTCCCAGCCAACCGCTTGCCTACAGATACAAGTGTCTACGTAGAGCGCATCCGTTGATGAACGAGAGGTGGAAACACTTTTGACTACTCCGTCCCACTCCGATCTTATGGTTAACACGGGTATTACGCACAAGAATCACTGGACGACATTTGTTGTTAATCCTAGATGGATATAAACCCTTGCAATGGAACCTCCACCATATCAACACAATCCATGGTTCCATTGCCCACCACATAGTCATATTCATAGTTATGAAAATAGTGGTTTTGGTTTTTATGCAATAGTGATAATCATAGTACTTTGCAAGTAATTTGATAAAGATACTCAAATAGAATGAGCAAGCGATGAACTTGCCTGAACACTGCAAAGTGTTGCAGTTGGATGGTGTGGACTGACCCTTGTCCTCTGTTGCTGAAAAATAGCATCATTGTCCGATAAGGGCAATGGTTAAAGAAGCAATTATGCATGCTTTCCATTTTTAGGGTTTGTTCCCTCCTTCCGGTGTCTTATCATTTTATGTGAGAGGTAAATACTAAGAATAATTTAGGGATTCTCTGTTTAGGGTAATATACTACCTTGAAATGTTGTCAAGGTGTTTTTAAAGTCCAAAAGAATTTATGGACTTATTTCCATTATTGAAAATATAAAGTGTGATTTGAATGATTATTATAATCATCAAATTAGGATTTAATCTTAGTTGTATTCAAAAATTCATTTTTATATTTTATTATGATAGAGAATTTTATGCTGAGTAGTTTTCATATTTTTAATTATTTTTTAGAACTCTTATCAATTTTCTATTTAATTTCTAAGTTTCTGGTTTTAAATGAAATTGTGAAAAGACTGAATTGCCCCTTGGGCCCACCTGTGAGGTGGTCGAGCTGGTTAGGTTGGACCAGCCCACTGGGCTCGGTCCAACCGACCCAGTCGCCTCCTCCGTAACCCTAATCCCCTTTCGGGCTCCCGCGACACCAAAATCGCCTCCACCGTCGCCGAATTCTTCCGGCCACCTCCGGCCATCCCCGCCGGCGAGATCGGTCGCAATCGAACGGCCGCACGACGGCGCACCGATCGGTCCGCGCCGATCTGTGTTTCATCGCCGCCACCGTTCGCCCCCAACGCCTCTGCGACACGGCCGTGGTGATTCGTGGCGTTCGTCGCCCGCCGTCGATCCAGCGCCGTGGCGTGGCCGTGTGCCTCGCCGTGTTTGCGCTGGAGCCTCTGCGCTCGGCGAAGCCTGGCTTGGCCATGGCTTGGCGCTGCCGTGGGCTGTGCCGCCGTGCCGCCACGGTGGCGCCGTGGTGCTTTGCCCGTGTGTGCCTCCTTTCTCCTTCTCTCTTCATCCTCTTCATGCACTTTTTGCTTGCGCTACCTAATGCTTTTGCCGCCTGCTGACTTTGGCCTTGGTGTGCTAACTTGCAGCTAAAGCGCCTAAGCTTGTTGTGCTACTGTATGTACCTGCTGCTGTTTCCATGGATCCTAGCTTTGTGCTGTGCTGTTCTTCTCTATATCTTACTGTTGTAGCTCATGAGCTCTTGCTCATGAGCATACTGTGATGCTTATGCTTAATTCATTTACTCCTATTGTTGCTAAATGACTCCTGCCTCTCCTGTGTGTGCAATTCCTTGCCCCTGGCTTGATCATGATGCATGATCCTTGCATTTTTTTGCAAGTGCCAGTGCTCCTGTGTGCTATCTCTTGTGCTTATATTCATGGACATGCTCAATTGAGCCTAGCTGTTGACTTGACAGCTCCATCCCTTGATGGAGTGCTTCTGGATACAATTGTAATGCTTTTATTTACTTATCTGTGATACATTTGTTCATGTCCTGTGGCTGATTTAAGTATCTGTCCATGTGTTGATACTAGAATGGATTCTAGCTTGCTGTAGCAAGCTTCGATGATCTTGTGATCATCAGTTGCTTGTAAAAGCTTTGGCTCATCGTGCCTTACTGCGTCAACTGTGATGTGTGTGTGTGTCACATGTGCGGTGTGTGTCTGGTGCTTGCTCAAGCATCGCTGATGCTTGCAGTGATCCCTCCTGGATCATGTGCAAGTGTTCCAATGTCGGTGACTTATGTATTTCATTTATCTGTATAGCTTGTCATTGTTTATTGGATAAATGAGATGAACTGCTTGCAGTGATGACTCTTACAGTTATCTTGATTGAGCTAGAGGGATGCCAACAGTTGTTGGGGACCCTAGCTCCTCTTTGAACCCATCTGGGTGATGATACAAGTGCTTGGCTTGATGGTTTGGGCTGTTTCGTGGTTGAGGTGACCCTAGCAGAATCATATCTGCTTCTAGGTAGCTCCCCTCTTGTTGGCTTGCTGTGGCTCACTAGATGCTTTCGGGTGATCCTTTTGTTGGATTGCCAGTTTTGATGTTGACAAACAAAAATAGACACAATTTGTCTATCTGTCTGATGGTGTAGTGGTCATAGGTGCTAAGTAATTCTGGCTAGCTATATAGGATCATTTCCTTGCTGGATATCTTTGATTATGCCATTGTGTTGGCATAATCAATGTTCCCAGGGTGACTTCCTATTGGTTTCTCTCTTTTACTTGCACCAATTGGTGTTAGCCATATGATGACTCACACAGGGTTTCTACCCTTTCTCTGTTGTTGTGATTATGCATATGCTTGTTTTATGAGCAAAACTTTGGCTTGCTCATGTTCATCATGTGTATACTCACTCCAGCTCCTAGTATGAGTTGTTGGTGTAGAGGATTGCTTCTGGTTGATTTGGTTTGCTTGCCCTGCTCCTCCTTGCAAGCTTGTGAATCTTGGTTGGTTTCTGGTGGTTGCTGGAATAGGTGGAGCAGCTCTTGCTTTCACCTGTTCTAGCTGTTCTTGATGTGTTCTTGCTGTTCTTACCGATGCTCCTTGTCGATGGAATGATTAGGGTTTGGCTATGAACAGCTTATGTATGTCTCTCTCTCGCTTCTCTGGTCGACAGAAGGTTGGTCCTTTTGGTGACTCTCCCAGGCTTGTGTGCTGTGAGGCATGCACACTAGCTAGTGAGCTGCCTGTGTGTTTGCGCTTGGTACTTGGTCCAGTGGTGGATCAGCTCGGCTGATCATGGTCATATCCTCTCATTTTCACTTTTCTTGCTAACTGCCAGTGGCTTTGCCACTTGGCTTAATCCTTGTTTGGTCTTTGTGTGTGTGTGCAGGGACAATGTGATGATCAAGATGAAGATCAAGATCTTCTTGAGCAAGAATTACATGATGATCAACAATGTAGTTTAGGACATTTAATTGACTTGTAATTTTCCTATTTCTTTTTCCTTTTATTCAATTCATGTAATGTGTTGTAATATTTTATAATTCAATTCTGAATATTGTAAATGACAATGTATCATGTGTGATTATCAATAAAGCTCCAATTTTCCTTAATGAGCTTTGTATAATTGTTGTATTACTTATAATCTTGATTAATGATAATTGTTTATTAAATTATCTCAAGTTTGAATTATGTGATAACCATTTGATGTTTGAATTTGAAATTCAAATTCAAATTTGGTTTGAATTCAATCATACAACTTAATTTAGAATTCAATCATGCAACTTAAGATTGTGATGCATCTTCTCTTCTCTCTTCTCAAACCCTAATCTAGTTAAGTAAGAACAAGTTCATCGCACTCGAAACCCTAACTGTAGGTGTCGAGAGAGAAACCTGTTCCCTTCGATGCGCTTTTGTTTTAAAAGCGCGAAATTTTCCCGTAGTTACGATGCAATGCACATCCCTTTCTGAAATCTACCCCTCGATCGTCTCTAAACTGGGACATTACAGCCTTTCCCCCTTAAAGAAAACTTGTCCAGTTGTGGTTGTAATACCTGAAGAGTTCGGGGTATGTTTTCCTCAGGTCTTCCTCCTTTTCCCAGGTGGCTTCTCTCGGATGATGCTTCCATTGTATCTTGCAGTATTTTATAGCTCGATTCCTGAGTTGTTTCCAGTTCTCCTCGAGAATCTTCGCTGGCTTCTCGATGTAGGTCAAATCTGGCTGAGCTCTTCATGTGATACTGGTTCATCTCTGGGTCTTTAAACACTTTCTGAGTTGCGATACATGGAATACGTTGTGAACCTGAGATAACCTTCCTGGTTCCAATTCAAAGGCTAACCCTCGGTTTTGACTCAGAATCTTGAAAGGTCCGATGTACCTAGGGCTTAGCTTTCCTTTTACTCCAAACCTCTGAAGTCCTTTCATCGGGCTCACCTTGAGATATACCATGTCTCCAACTTGTGGCTCCCATGTTCTTCTTTTCTGATCGGCATAACTCTTTTGCCGACTTTGAGCTATCTTCAACCTATCTATACCTAATAATAAAGGAGCTAACGTTTCCGTGGTTTGGTCCGTCTTATATGCGCTTTCGTCCAACCTTAATACGTCTTCTTAAGTTGACCGTGGCGAAGGTATTTTTTGTGCGTGGTTACCCATAGCCCGTCGAGTCTATCGCCTCGACTTGCCTTAGCCCAATCACATCGTTCGCCGCAGGAGCCGTACGAGGAGAAAACTCCTGGTTCCTTCGTTCTGTTTGGCCATCCACGTAGTCTCGTCAATATATGAGTTATGACCGTATCGATCGGGTATAGGTTTCCTTCCTCCCGCCCCTGGTTCTCTATATATACACGTGAGTTTAGGAGACGAGAGATCCACCACCAGGAAAACTACCCGATGCCTGCCCTAACCCACGCGTTGCTGCAGATCTTCGTCCATTGGCCGGGCGTCTACAGCGCTGCGCGGGGGCACCTTTTGAAGCTCGCCCGATCCGACGTTCCAACGTCGTGGCCTGCTGGCCGCCTGTATGTGGTGCGTGAGGTGAGGTCTACCAGGCGCAGGAGGAACGGCCGCCCAGTCCTTCGTCCTTGGATCGCATCGTCGCGGTGACGCCGGCCAGAGCTTGCCGGCTCAGCTCCCCACGAGGCCACAATCTCTATTGCGGTGTATGGCGGCGGTAGATGACGGGCGGCCAGTTCCAGGCGTGCCTCCGCGCCGCTCATGCATGTCGAACTCGAACTCATCTCTCAGCTCTGCCGTCCCTGCCGGAGGTCCCCCGACCCAGGCCAGCGCCCAGCGCACGCGCGAGATCCCGTCTCACATGGATAGCGCCCTGATCTCGGGTAGGCTCACAGGACGGACGGGCAAGGAGTCTCTGCATGTATACGACACGATCGTTCCGTCTGGATGCGCCCGCGTGCAGCCACAACGACCTGGTCGACGCCGGCAGCCCTCACTTCACGTCGATGCAGGTCGATCACCACATCGTGCCCGGGCTGGACCATAACAAGTGCATGGTCGACCTTCTAGGCCAAGTTGGACGCCACCGTGTGGAAGTGGCTGCTCGGCGTGTGCCGGACACGCGGAGCTCGTTGAGCATGCAACCGTGATGGTGTGTAAGTGGACACGAATACACAAATGGAGTGCGTCCTAGGCCAGTGGGTCGTACGCAATGCGGTTGAACGAAAGGAGGAGCGACTACTGCCAGGCGTACGTGGGCAAAATCATACCTTACAGTCCTACACATGCTCTTGCATGAATCGGCCCTCCGTCAGTGGTACCGCCGTGATGGCAATCCGCGCGGAGCTGCTTGGCCATGCATGCCGGCTGTTTTGTGCCATGATACTGCAGAGCAACATTGTTGCACTGGACATATATAGCATATTAGCATATGACTTGCTCTGATTGGACATCAGGGATGGATGCATGACCTTCTTGAATTCGAAGGCGAGGACGGCGCGCCGGTGTCAGAAGGAAGAAACTTCGTATATACATGTTTGCTCTCAGTATGTTCCCAACTCTAGAGTCCCGGCTTGACCTCAAGCCGATCACGATCTCTTCGGTTTTGTCTACTGCACCCGTCATTCAACAGGCACGGGGGCAGCTTCCTGGTTTTTGTCGATGTTGAATTGGCAGAAATTATGTATATTTGCTCTCAGTACGAGTTGTAGGCATGAACGGAGAGACCTCACAAATAGCAAAAGAAGATAGTCTTCAGTCATTATATTATTTATTTATGCACTTCAAGTCTTCAACCATTTAGCATTTGGAAGATCAAACGTTCCAAAGTAATGGACATTATTACAGATATGCTACACTTTTCTCTATTATTCCTCCGCTCTAAATTAATATGTGCTTTTTTCATGCTTTCAGAATTTATGTTGTAATATATCAGTGCTTAAAATTTCACATGATTGCAATGTCTCGAACATGTTTTCAGGTTTGTTTTCAGATTCATAAGATGACAGTGTCCCAATGAATTTGGTTGTGACTTGTGAATACTACATTGCATATGTCACCTTCGGGAACACATGCATCTCGGGCATATCATGCACTTCCCGGTTGTCTGACATGTCTATCTACTCGTGCATCCAAGGCTAAGGGTCACATAACGAAAAATAGCACGATGACCTTTTGAAGAACGAAACAAGATGCTAAAGGAGGCTCAGGAACGGCTCAAATTAATCCGTAGCAACGCACGGGCAATTTTCCTAGTCTCTTATAATGTCGATGATTTGTTGCTTTTCCTTGACATAATCAGGATTGAACTCTTTGCTTGCTCGAGCTTCATACCAACATATGGGTGATATACACTTCCTTCCATACAGAGCTTCGAACGGTGCCATCTTGATGCTGCTTTGATAGCTATTATTGTATGAAAACTCTGCTAGTGGCAAGTGCTCCTCCCATGATCCTCCGAAGTCTAGGGCACAAGCCCTAAGCATATCCTCTAGGATCTCATTAGTTCTTTCCGTTTGTCCACCTGTCCGAGGATGATAGGCGGTACTATAGTCCAACTTGGATCCTAAAGCTTCGTGTAGTTGCCTCCAAAATGCTGACGTGAACATGGATCCTTGATCCGACACGATCTTCTTGGGCACTCCATGTTTACTCACGATCTCTTTGATGTAAAGATCGATGAGTTTCTCTCCTTTATCTTGCTGGTTTACTGCTAAGAAGTATGCACTTTTCGTCAACCGGTCCACGATTACCCATATCATGTCCTTCTTTTTATTGGTATGGTAGTCCGGTGATGAAATCCATTCCTATCTCCTCCCATTTCCATTCTGGAATGGGTAAAGGTTGTAACTTTCCTGCCGGACTCTGGTGTTCAGCCTTCACTCTTCTGGCAGGTATGGCATTCCGCCACGTATTGTGCTATTTCTCTCTTCATATTATTCCATCAGAATAACTCCTTGAGATCCATGTACATCTTGGTACTTCCCGGATGTATGGAGTATGGTGTTTGGTGGGCTTCCCTGAGTATTACCCCTTGATCTCAGCAATATCCGGAACGCAAATCCTCTTTGAAACCATAGTGATCCCTGATTCTCTGTGAAATTCTCGATGGTCTCCCTCATCTATCCTTCTCTATCTCCTCTACGATGAATGGATCGTCCAACTCGACCCATCATTATCTCATTCTTCAGGTTAACATTTAGCTCATCGGCTACTTGCAAAGCCGATAGTCCTTCATGAGCTTCTCTTCTCCCAAAGTTGTATCTGGGCTTGACTTAATTCCTTCCTCAACTCCGGTGATAACTCTTGTTCCACTCCGCCAGTGCTCTTCCTACTTAAGGCATCTGCTACAACATTGGCCTTTCCTGGAGTATAATTGATGGTCAAATCATAATCCTTGATCAGTTCAAGCCATTTTGCCTCATATTGAGTTCCTGAGTGAGAAGTATTTGAGACTCATATGATGTATAGAGTTCACACTTGGCTCCATAGAAAAAATGTCTCCATGTTTGGTGCAACCGCTGCTAATTCTAAATCATGTGTTGGATAGTTCACTTCATGAGGTCTGAGTTGCCTCGATCCATAAGATATCACTTTCCGATCTTGCATAAGTACGCAACCCAATCCATGCTTGGATGTGTCACAGTACACGGTGTAATCCTTGCCAACTTCTGCAACACTGGTGCTGTGGTCATCCTTCAGATTTGAAAAACTCTAGACCACAATAAAGGAAACTTTCTTGAAGCAGAAAACAGGTTCGCTATCTTGGAGAATCCTTCAATGAATCCGGAAATCCTGCCATTCCTAGGAATCCCGGATTTCCTTGATACTTGGGTGCTTCCCATTCTAGAACTGCTGCTACCTTGCTCGGGTTAACAGCTATTCCATCTTTACTAATGACATGACCAAGAAATTCCACTTGATCTAGCCAAAATTCACACTTGCTGAATTTGGCATAGAGTTGATGTTCTCTTAGTGTTTGCAACACTAACCTCGATGTTCAGCATGTTCGGCTTTGTCTTTGGAATAGATCAAGATATCATCAATGAATACGATGACAAACTTGTCTAGATATGGCATGAAGATCTTATTCATGAGATTCATGAAAATTGCTGGGGCATTGGTTAATCCAAAAGGCACTACAAGGTATTCATGATGTCCATACCTTGAGACAAAGGCTGTTTTCAGAACATCTTCCTTCTTGATCTTAATCTGATGATAACCGGATCTTAGATCAATTTTGGAGAAGACTCCCGCGCCTCTAACTTGATCGAATAAATCTTGTATTCTTGGAAGTGGATACTTGTTCTTGATTGTGACATTGTTCAAATTCCTGTAGTCTCCGCACATCCTTCTACCTCCATCTCTTTTATCTACAAGATCACAGGTGATCCCCATGGTGAAACACTTTCTTGTATGAATCCTTTTTGTTCCAAGTCATCCAATTGCTCCTTAAGTTCTTTCAACTCCTTAGGCCCCATCTTATATGGTGCTTTAGCAATCGGAGCTGTTCCTGGAATTAGGTCGATAGTGAATTCTATCTCCCTATCCGTGGCATTCCGTAATTCCTTAGGAAACACATCCTAAAATTCATTCACTACGGTGTATATCCTCCAACCTCACCTCCTTCATGCTGTTCAGCTGTAGCTCGACTTCGATCTGTGTATGCTTGTCTCCTTGGTATTTCATTCTACTTCCATCAGGGCTTTTCAAAGACACGGTCTTGTTCACACAGTCGATCAATGCTCCGTTAGCTTCTAACCAGTTCATACCAAGAATGACATCAATGTCCTTCATCGGTAAAATGAACAGTCCGCGTCAAACGCGCACTTATTGATCATGATGACTTGTTTTTGTTTGGTATGGGTTACTACTATCGTTCTCCCGCGGAAAGTATAGTTATGGGTGTATCTAACTTAGTGCAACTAATCCCATGTTTGATGATGAATTGCTGAGAAATGAATGATGTAGTTGCACCAATATCAAAAGTACTTTGCCAGATGAGTGAGTATCTGGAGCGTACCTATCACCGCTGATCGGAGTTGACCACCTCCTCCGGACTGGTGCGTTCAATCCGGAAGGTTTCTTATTCTTCCGCCTCCTCCTCGCTTCCTCCTCCTCCCGACTGACCTCCTCCATTTCTCTTGGGGCAGTCCTTCAGCATGTGCCCCTCCTGGCGACAACCAAAGCATATAATCCTTGGCTTCTTGCAATCCTTGGCAAAATGCCCTGGAAGTCCACAGCTTCGGCAAACCATTGGATTGGCAGTCTGAAACGCTTGGTTCCTCCTACTATTGTAGTAGTTGCTGTTGTTGTTGTTATTGTTGTTGTTGTTGTTGTTGTTGTTGTTGTTGTTGTTGTTGTTGTTGTTGTTGTTGTTGTTGTTGTTGTTGTTGTTGTTGTTGTTGTTGTTGTTGTTGTTGTTGTTGTTGTTGTTGTTGTTGTTGTTGTTGTTGTTGTTGTTGTTGTTGTTGTTGTTGTTGTTGTTGTTGTTGTTGTTGTTGTTGTTGTTGTTGTTGTTGTTGTTGTTGTTGTTGTTGTTGTTGTTGTTGTTGTTGTTGTTGTTGTTGTTGTTGTTGTTGTTGTTGTTGTTGTTGTTGTTGTTGTTGTTGTTGTTGTTGTTGTTGTTGTTGTTGTTGTTGTTGTTGTTGTTGTTGTTGTTGTTGTTGTTGTTGTTGTTGTTGTTGTTGTTGTTGTTGTTGTTGTTGTTGTTGTTGTTGTTGTTGTTGTTGTTGTTGTTGTTGTTGTTGTTGTTGTTGTTGTTGTTGTTGTTGTTGTTGTTGTTGTTGTTGTTGTTGTTGTTGTTGTTGTTGTTGTTGTTGTTGTTGTTGTTGTTGTTGTTGTTGTTGTTGTTGTTGTTGTTGTTGTTGTTGTTGTTGTTGTTGTTGTTGTTGTTGTTGTTGTTGTTGTTGTTGTTGTTGTTGTTGTTGTTGTTGTTGTTGTTGTTGTTGTTGTTGTTGTTGTTGTTGTTGTTGTTGTTGTTGTTGTTGTTGTTGTTGTTGTTGTTGTTGTTGTTGTTGTACCTTGGTTTGAAACTCAAGCTTGTATTATGTTACTAACAAACCTCTTAGAGCATCTCCACTGTGCTCCCAGAGGCCCCGAGCGACGCTTTTCCCATCCTGACGGCGAAATTCGGCCCGGGCGCCCCGTTTCTCGTTTCCGGATTTGGTCCTTCATCCATCCGTTAGCACGCCACCCGGGGAGCGCTGGGACTCGGACGAGTGAAAAGCGGGAAGGGCCCGATCTGTCGGTGACTCGACGACGAACCCCACCACCACGTCGCTCAAAATCTCCCACCTCAGATCTCTCGCCCCAAGCACCACCCCGCCGGCTTGTTGCCCGCATTCCCCGCCCCTCCTTCCCCACCGCCATATTCCGCCGTCTTTGGACGACGGCCTATCCGTCGCTCTTCCGCCGCCTTCGCCCGCTTGCTCTCGTCGCTCGCGCTCGGTTGCCTCGACCACGCCCGGCTGTTCGTCCATCCTCGCCGGCCATGGACTCGGACGAAGGAGGAGCGGA
Source organism: Lolium multiflorum (assembly GCA_030979885.1). Lineage (NCBI taxonomy): Eukaryota > Viridiplantae > Streptophyta > Magnoliopsida > Poales > Poaceae > Lolium > Lolium multiflorum. The sequence continues at coordinate 228,446,849 of CM061752.1, forward strand.
TGTTCATCGAGCTTATGCAAGAAGAGATGCAGCCGCCAAGACGACGAGCACATGATGATCCTCGGTTGCTTGGCAAGCATGTACGCCGGACCGGCAACTGGTCGACGTGGTGGGTCGGCACGGGTCGCCGGAAGTGCAAGCCGAGACAGCGAATGGAGGGCTACATGTTGTACGCCGACTACTTCGCCGACAATCCATTGCAGTGAGAGTGTTTTCCGGCGTCTCAGGATGAAAGCTACTGCGCAAATTGTGTATGCCATCGCCACTTTGATCCCTACTTCGATGCAAGGCGGATTGCACTGTTTGGTTGGATTTCGCCAACTGCGAAGTGCACGGTGGCTATGAGGATAGGCGTATGGAGCTCCGGCGATACCGAGATGACTATCTTCGGATGGCGGAGTCCACCGCTCTTGATTGTTTCTACCGGTTCTCCAGGGCCGTCATAGCAGTGTTCGGGGACTATTTCTTGAGATCACCCACTGTCGAAGACACTCTGAGGATCCTTGCAACAAATGAAGTAGTTTTCCAGGGATGCTTGGAAGCATTGAGCGCATGCATTGGCAATGGAAGAACTGTCCGTTTGCGTGGGGAATGTACAAGGGTCACAAAAAGGTGCACTTTGTGATACTTGAAGCATGGCTACCCATGATCTCTGGATTTGGCACTCTTTCTTTGGTATGCCTGGATCCAACAATGACATCAACGTCCTAAACTGCTCCCCGGTCTTTTCCAAGCTTGTTGAGGGTCATGCTCCCCGGTGGACTATGTGATCAATGGTCGGCACTACAACAAAGGATACTACCTGGCAGAATCTATCCAAAGTGGGCAACATTTGTGAAGACTATCTCCAACCCTAGCACCCCCAAACTTTGCGAGTTTGTCAAGAAACAAGAAGCTTGCCGAAAAGACGTCGAGCGTGCATTTGGTGTCCAGCAGAGATTTGCTGTCGTCCGGTTCCCGCTATGACTTGGTCCAAAGATCGATGTGGGAGGTGATGAACTGTTGTGTGTGCCTACACAATATGATTATTGAAGATGAGCGAAAGCATCCGGTTCCTCTGGCTGAGCAAGAAACACCATATGAGAGAGAGGGTCCTCTTGCCAGCCTAATCACCAGTGCCTCCATCATGGGCCGCCTTCTTTGCTATGCGCCAGGAGATTCGAGACTCTACAATGCATCACAGCTGCAAGATGATCTGGTGGAGCACATATGGAGGCTCCGAGGCAACGCCAACGCCGACGCCAACTAGTCTGTCTTAATTTGTTTGAAAAATTGTGAAATTGTGTGCTTCATTTGTTTGCACTTGTTAAACATTGTACTGATTATCGCCGAATTTGTTTCAGCAATTTTCATACTCTTGGTCGCCGAACTTGTTAAATTTTATGTTGAATTTGTTTGAAATATGTCAAATGGTCGAGGTTGGGGTTCTCCGGGGGAACGGAACTTCGCGCTCCCACGCAAATCTTCCTCCAATCCGGACGAAAATTTCGCCGGATTTGGGCGTGGGGAGCGCCAACGAGTGGGGATGCTCTTAGGCTCAAACTTGGGCTTCTTCCTCTTCTCTTCTTGCAGTTGCTTGAAATCATCTTCAAGAGTGATGGCTGCATCCACCAACTCTTGGAACTGCATTGCTCTCATCATTCGGAGTGTACCTTGAACTGGGGACTTAACCCCCTCAAGAACCTCTTCTTTTTCTTGTCCTCGGTGTTGACTTCTTCAACAGCGTACCGGGACAGTTTGAGAATTCCCTGACATAAGTCAGGATGGGCTTGTCCTTCCGCTCGAGACTTTCAAATTCTTATTTAATTCCACAATACTTTCAGGGACATTGGATTCCCGAACTTCGCAAACCTCCTGTAAACACTTTTCCAGCCGGATAAACGGCTACGATGTTGTCCCACCATGATGCGGTGGGTCCACACAAGTGTGTAGCATAACGAACCTTCTCCCGGTCGTTGCAACCAACAGTATTGAGCTTCCGCTCGGTGTCCATAAGCCGCTTCCGCGTCCATTGGCTCGGGCGCGTATGCGAAAGATATAGGCTTTGTGTTCTGGAAGTCTGATAAGGTGACTCCCCGATTCTCGGGTCTCTCCACCGGCCTCCTGCGCAGCTCCTGGAAGAATTTATTCTGCTGCTCCAACGTGACACGTTGCCTCTCTTCCATCATTTGCATATACAAGCGGTGCGTCATGGGTGGTGGTGGGGTGGAAATGATTCTAGCGCTTTCGGCCTCTTCCTTTTGCTTCGCTCACGCTCCATGCGCTCGCTTCCTCCTCTCCTACCGGTCCTGACATAACCCCTAGTTCTGCAACACAAGATACTCATAATTACTCCATGCGCAAGTTTTCTGAGCTCAACATTGTGCACAGAACTAGTCACGCAATGGAAATCAAGAAGCAAATCCAAATCATACAAAACATATACCATGTATATACATACTTAAGTGGTCTTATTACAATACTCAAGTCGTGTGAGTATGCAAACTCACTTATTAAAGTATATGTACAAATTTCTACAAATATTACACACTACAATACACGTGGTACTTGTGTATTGTAGTCCCGCCTCCTTGGTGGACTCTAGTCGATCTTCACTTCCCGAGTACATCCAGGCTTCCATCCGGTCGAACGTGTCGTCCTCTCCGATAGACCTGGAACATAAGGTTTCCCGTCGGCTGGTAGTCGAATCAGATGATGACCCTAGGGAGAAATCAGTGTTCACGAACTGGTCATTCTGCATCATAGTCCACCCATCGGGTGTACTCCCGTAGCTCCACCATAGGTGTTTCCAACATTCGTATCCGACTCAACTGTGTGGTTACCCCCAACTTCTTCCCATTCCACGGATAACTCGGTGTCGGGTCGTGGCGTCCTCATTCATCTCCCGTCATAATACACTGAAGTACTATGAGTTCCAGTATCATACCCCCAACGCCAACCTGTGGAGTTTTCTATAGGAGTCACGGAACGCTGATTGTTTCCGGATGCCTCTCCACCCTCATAGCCTCTATAGGAACTATTAAAATAGTTCCCAGGTGTAACAGGTGTAGTTTCACGGTCAGGGTGGTCAATACTAATGTAGTCACCACTGAGTAAACTGGTGTGTGCACCACATTCTCCATAGGTTCTTTCCCCTAGTCTCCTCCTTGGGTTCAGTAAACTCCTCTAGCATTGTATCAATTGCTCCCGTCAAATGACGGTTCAACTGAAAGAACAATGATAGTAAGTTGCGGCTATTGTCCATGTATTATGCGGCTCTGCTGGTTTGCGTTTGCATATTTGAAGTGGTTAAGCATGGGATCATCTTCCTCACGCATGGAGGAATGTGGGTGAATTCGGAACCCATAAGCTCTTTCGTCTTATGCTCCCGAATATCGGTTATGGCTCTCATAACGACTATATGGTAGGCTGTGTTGATAGTTCTGGCTCACCTGCTGGCATTACTACGCTCATTCCCAAAGATTCGGGAAGTCGCAGCCCTACCCTACACTTTGCCAATACAGTACCATCATAGTACATGTATTTCTTTACTTGGATCTGGGGATCACACCCAAATTCAAGTAACATGGCACGAAGAATATCTGTGAGTCCTCCTTCATATTCACTCAGTGTGGAATCCATCACTTTCACGTTCCCCGTGAACTTGCCATTGTTGGCTGTAGAAACAGAAGAATATAAGATTAGTAATAATGCATCATAATAGAGATAATAAAGAATTATCGCACTAAAAGATATGATTGTTGTATTCTCAATTGAATATTCACCATATTTTTAGAGAATTCTTTACTAGTCCTATTTGACTCCTAACGTTCAGTCCCATTTACTAGGTTCCAACCTAAGGTCAAAGCTTTTGGATACCAATGGTGACCCGCATACCACGCATGTTGTAGTATGCAGTCGTTGACATAACATTCACAAGTACCATTTCTAAATATTACATCCCTTAGAGTAGTACAACAGAACATAGCAGGTCCATAACTCATTCATTTAATATTACAAGCATATTACACATATCGTCTAGGAGCTCCTCTTGGGTCCTAAGAGGAATACTCCTGGGTTCGAGGCGAACCCAACTTAACTTACAATATAGAAGTCTCATTAAGTTATACATTTATTTCTTCGAGCAGCTAAGTATTAAGAGTTTACGCTGCTCGGCTACTACTTCTACTCGATACGTTTAGGCTTGATCTCCTCCGGAAGCCTCCCCGGTTCCGTAGACTATGAGGTAGTCTACACCTTCAATACCTCCAGAGAGGTCTGGTTCTTCAGCCGATGATCTCGGCTCCTTCGGGTTGTCGTAGTCCTCCTCCAGACGATTCAGACAATCTAAGCAAGGGATTTAAGAGTGGGATGAGTACGAGCGTACTCAACAAGTTCATTATAGATAAGAGGTGTTTAATGCACTAGCTACGATATTAGACCATAAAGTCTAATACCAATGCAAGTTTTGATAAACATTTCTTCAAGAGATTGCTTTTATTTCAAAGAGCTATATCCGTCAGCCTTCACGGTTTACTAGAACTTCATGGAGCTCCTTTCCCGCGTCAGTTCCATATCCCGAACAGGGAGTGATAGGTCACGGTTCTTACACTATGCAGAGGTGTGTTGCTTTACCCATAAGAGATCTTAACCTTGGTGCCAACCGGGCAGCTCTCCCGTTCACACTTCCTATGGTGTGAGGCCCGGTATAAGGTCTAGCCAATCATGTTCCTCCGCTACCTCGAACACCCACCCTTTGTTGCATGCCCCGACCACGGGTCCTCGCCGGTCCCATTATTCCCACTCACGGGTGGACCCCGACCACGACAACAGTTTGGGACTCGTTAACCAAACTCCTTCGCGGGCTGCAACCCATCATAGACCGCAATACCGTGGGGACTTAAGGCTTCCCCAGCCAACCGCTTGTTCTTCGAGCGACAAGTGTCTACGGACTATGCCGTGGGGACTTAAGGCTTCCCCAGCCAACCGCTTGCTCGACAGATACAAGTGTCTACGGTAAAGCGCATCCGTTGATGAACGAGAGGTGGAAACACTTTTGACTACTCCGTCCCCCTCCGGATCTTATGGTTAACACGGGTATTACGGCACAAGAATCACTGGACGACATTTGTTGTTAATCCTAGATGGATATAAACCCTTGCAATGGAACCTCCACCATATCAACACAATCCATGGTTCCATTGCCCACCACATAGTCAGGTGGTCGAGCTGGTTAGGTTGGAACAGCCCACTGGGCTCGGTCCAACCGACCCAGTCGCGTCGTCTTCCTCCTCTCCGTAACCCTAATCCCCTTTCGGGCTCCCGCGACACCAAAACGCTCCACCGTCACCGACTCTTCCGCCACCTCCGCCATCATCCCCGCGCGAGTTCGGTCGCATCGAACGGCCGCACGCCGGCGCACCGATCGGTCCGCGCCGATCTGTGTTTCATCGCCGCCACCGTTCGCCCCCAACGCCTCTGCGACACGGCCGTGGTGATTCGTGGCGCTTTCGTCGCCCGCCGCCGATCCGGCGCCGTGGCGTGGCCGTGTGCCTCGCCGTGTTTGCGCTGGAGCCTCTGCGCTCGGCGAACGCCTGGCTTGGCATGGTGGCGCCGCTGTGGCCAGGTGCCACCACTGGCGCCGTGGTGCTTTGCTCCAGGTTTGTCGCCTCCTTCTCCTGTCTTCTCTACCTCCTCTCCTTTCTCTGGATGCCTTGGCATCCACCTTGCTGTGCTTCGCTGCTGCGCCTCTGTGCTTTGCGCCGCTGCCCTGTGCTGCCTTGATGTGCTAACTGCTGCTGCCTACCTGCGCCATTATTCTAGCTGTGCTTGTGCTACTGCTATGCGTATGCTGCTGCTGTGCTGCTGCCATGGATCCTAGCTGCTGTGCTGTGCTGTTCTTCTCTATATCTTACTGTTGTAGCTCATGAGCTCTTGCTCATGAGCATACTGTGATGCTTATGCTTAATTCATTTACTCCTGTTGTTGCTAAATGACTCCTGCCTCTCCTGTGTGTGCAATTCCTTGCCCCTGGCTTGATCATGATGCATGATCCTTGCATTTTTTTGCAAGTGTGTGCTATCTCTTGTGCTTATATTCATGGACATGCTCAATTGAGCCTAGCTGTTGACTTGACAGCTCCATCCCTTGATGGTGTGCTTCTGGATACAATTGTAATGCTTTTATTTACTTATCTGTGATACATTTGTTCATGTCCTGTGGCTGATTTAAGTATCTGTCCATGTGTTGATACTAGAATGGATTCTAGCATGCTGTAGCAAGCTTCTGATGATCTTGTGATCATCAGTTGCTTGTAAAAGCTGTTGTGCTCATTACTGTGCCTTACTGCTGCTCAATCTGTGATGTGTGTGTCACAGACATGTGCGTGTGTGCTGGTGCTTGCTCAAGCATCTGATGCTTGCAGTGATCCTCTGGATCATGCGCAAGTGTTCCAGTTGCTGGTGACTTATGTATTTCATTTATCTGTATAGCTTGTCATTGTTTATTGGATAAATGAGATGAACTGCTTGCAGTGATGACTCTTACAGTTATCTTGATTGAGCTAGAGGGATGCCAACAGTTGTTGGGGACCCTAGCTCCTCTTTGAACCCATCTGGGTGATGATACAAGTGCTTGGCTTGATGGTTTGGGCTGTTTCAGTGGTTGAGGTGACCCTAGCAGTAATCATATACTGCTTCTAGGTAGCTCCCCTCTTGTTGGCTTGCTGTGGCTCACTAGATGCTTTCTGGGTGATCCTTTTGTTGGATTGCCAGTAGCTTTTGATGTTGACAAACAAAAATAGACACAATTTGTCTATCTGTCTGATGGTGTAGTGGTCATAGGTGCTAAGTAATTCTGGCTAGCTATATAGGATCATTTCCTTGCTGGATATCTTTGATTATGCCATTGTGTTGGCATAATCAATGTTCCCAGGGTGACTTCCTATTGGTTTCTCTCTTTTTTACTTGCACCAATTGGCTGTTAGCCATATGATGACTCACACAGGGTTTCTACCCTTTTCTGTTGCTGTGATTATGCATATGCTTGTTTTATGAGCAAAACTTTGGCTTGCTCATGTTCATCAGTGTATACCTCACTCCAGCTCCTAGTATGAGTTGTTGGTGTAGAGGATTGCTTCTGGTTGATTTGGTTTGCTTGCCCTGCTCCTCCTTGCAAGCTTGTGAATCTTGGTTGGTTTCTGGTGGTTGCTGGAATAGGTGGAGCAGCTCTTGCTGTTCACCTGTTCTAGCTGTTCTTGATGTGTTCTTGCTGTTCTTACCCTGATGCTCCTTGTCGATGGAATGATTAGGGTTTGGCTGTGAACAGCTTATGTATGCCTCTCCTCTGCTTCTCTGGTCGACAGCAAGGCCTGGTCCTTTTTGGTGACTCTCCCAGGCTTGTGTGCTGTGAGGCATGCACACTAGCTAGTGAGCTGCCTGTGTGTTTGCTGCTTGGTACTTGGTCCAGTGAGTGGATCAGCTCGGCTGATCATGGTCATATCCTCTCATTTTCACTTTTCTTGTTAACCTGCCAAGTGGCTTTGCCACTTGGCTTAATCCTTGTTTGGTCTTTGTGTGTGTGCAGGGACAATGTGATGATCAAGATGAAGATCGAGATCTTCTTGAGCAAGAATTACATGATGATCAACAATGTAGTTTAGGACATTTAATTGACTTGTAATTTTCCTATTTCTTTTTCCTTTTATTCAATTCATGTAATGTGTTGTAATATTTTATAATTCAATTCTGAATATTGTAAATGACAATGTATCATGTGTGATTATCAATAAAGCTCCAATTTTCCTTAATGAGCTTTGTATAATTGTTGTATTACTTATAATCTTGATTAATGATAATTGTTTATTAAATTATCTCAAGTTTGAATTCTGTGATAACCATTTGATGTTTGAATTTGAAATTCAAATTCAAATTTGGTTTGAATTCAATCATACAACTTAATTTAGAATTCAATCATGCAACTTAAGATTGTGATGCATCTTCTCTTCTTCTCTCAAACCCTAATCTAGTTAAGTAAGAACAAGTTCATCGCACTCTCGAAACCCTAACCCTGTAAGGTGTCGAGAGAGAAACCTGTTCCCCTTCGATGCAGTTTTGTTTTAAAAGCGCGAAATTTCCCCGTAATTTACGATGCAATGCACATCCCTTTCTGAAATCTACCCCTCGATCGTTTCTAAACCTGGGACATTACATCCAGCTCCCGACTCTTGTCCTCCAGGACCTTCGTCAGGTCCGCCACTTCCGCCTTCGCCTTCTTCCGTGCCTCTTCGGCCTGCTTCGCTCGGAACTCGGCTTCACGGTAGAAGGACTCCTTCACGAATCCTTCCCGGGCTTCGGCAAGCGCCTTCGCCTGCGCCTCTGCTACAGGAAAAGGGATGATGAGAACAGAGGACAACACGCATACGCGCGACAAGGAAGGGGAGACAAGTGAGCACGACTTACTGCCGAGGGCGATGAGCTTGCGGTTCTTCTGCGCTGCCTCCTCCACAAGCGCCGTCAATCGCTTCACCTCCGCCTGCACAACGAATGGCACGAAGGTCAGCAACAGCAGTCCAGGTCCACAAAAGAGCCTCGACTCGCCCTTTCAGGCCAACTCGACCCTCGGGGACTGGGGGAGGACCGGACTGCGAGTACAAGAATGCTTACCACATGCACTTCACCGAGCGTTGTGTGGAGCTCAGTGAAGGTCAGAGTCGAAGGCGGAGGACGACGCGACTCGGCCGCTTCACCCGCCTGCATCACCGCCTCAGTCGACGGTGCCCCTTCCGCTCGCATCTCGGGGTCGCTGGGACGGACTCGGTCCCTAGCGGCCTTGGACCAACGCTCCTTCATCGGCGCCGAAAGGCCGCCCTCCTCGGCGGTGTCTTCTTCGACCTCAGGCGCCACGACATCCGCTCCCTGGGCTTCAGTCGATCCGACGCCTGCTAACTCCTCCTCTACCATGGGGGGAGCGGCGCCTGGCCCCATCGCCGCGTTCGCCGCGCCCCCGCGACCCACGCTGGCCAAGGAGAAAGCCTCAACAGTGGGCTCGGCGCGGCTGGCGCTCGCATCCCCCGCCTTGCTCGCAGCGGCGGGCTCTTCCCAAGCCGACCCCGTGTCCACAAGGTCGGAGGGAGCCTTCTTCGTCTCAGCGGCCTTCTTCAGGTCGGCCGCCTTCTTCGCCTCGGCCGCTCTCATGGCCGCCGCCCCGATCGAGGCGGGTCTTGCCAAGACCTTCCTCTTGGACCTGCGGAGGATTGAGGCGGGTCATTCGTAAATCCCGCCCATAAGGAAACAAAGCTCGACAAGAGATACCTACTTCACCGTGGGGATCGCCTTCACGCCCGGACCGGCTCGGGCTCCAGCGTCGATGGCGTCCTTCAGAGGGCGCTGCAGCTTTATGGAACCCTCAAGGATAGTCGGGCGCAGCCGCTTGGGCTGCGGCTCGGCCCCTCCCTTCGAGGCCTTCCCGTCCTCCGGGTGTGAGGTCACCTCTTCGTCCCCGTCACCCTCCGGCGGCCTCGGCGCGCCCTGCGACGAAGACGTTGCGCCCCTCTTCACCCCGCGCGGGAGTCGGACAAAGTCCCTCGCTTCGGAGTCCGACTCGGTGCGCTCCTCCTCGTCGTCGACCTCCTCCTCCTCGCCTTCGGTCATTTACGGAGGCTCTTTCCCCGCAAGGGGGGAAGGTGATCGGCGACCTTCCGCCATCGCTGCATTTGGATCGAGAGAACGAGTTAGAAAGGGAGAAGCGCAACCTAGGCGTCCGGGGTCGCAGCAGCGGACAGTTCGATACCTGGGGCGCCGGGTTGTCCTCGGAGAAGGGCTGCAGGCCATCCTCAAAGGAAGTAAAGGCGGCCGTGGTGATCTTGGCGAGCGCCTTCCGGTACTCAGCCTCGTCCCACTCGGTCTCCGTCGACCGGGTGCAGTCGTTCTGCCCCCGGTACTCCCACATAGAGTGGGCTCGACACCGCAGAGGGATCAAGCGACGACCGAGCCAACAGTTGTACATGTTGGCCGCCGTCAAGCCGTCGTCCTTCAGCGTCTGGATCGCCTGGCGCATCCCCTTCACCACCTCCTCCTGCTCGCGCGGCAGCGACCGGACGTTGAGACGCCGCGGGACGCTGGGCTCAGGGTCGTATTGGGGGATGCAGACCTCGCCGTGGGGAGTGTACTCCTTGGCGTAGAACCAGAATCGGAACCATTGCGATTGCGCCTTCTTGGGGAGCGCCATGTCGATGAAGCTCTCCCCCGACTTCACCTGGAAGGTGATCCCGCCATTTGGGATGAGCGCCTGGTTGTTCTTGCTGACCCGGGTCGCCCGCCTGTGGAAGATTGATACCCACAGCGGGAAGTACGGCGGGCAACCCAAGTAGCACTCGCACAGTGCCACAAACAATGAGATTTGCTGCACACTGTGTGGCCCAAGGTCGCATATCTTGATGCTGTAGAAGGCCAGCAGCTGCCGGATGAAGTCGGAGGAGGGGAGCGCGAATCCGCGGTCCAAGAAGCTAAGGAAGAGCACGAACTCGCCCGGCCTCGGAAGCGGCTCCACCTCGTTCGGCGTCGGGACCCGCCAACGCTCCTGCTTGAATTCGGGAATGACCCCGGAGGCGACGTACGGGAGGTGAGACTCGCGCGTGACCTTGGATTTGCCCCAGCCTCTCGCCGCCATGATTGCGCTTGGAGCTCTCAGCAGGAAGCAGATGAGAAGAGAAGGAGGGAAGAATGCGGCGGAGTGATAAGCCCTAACCCTCGGACTCGACCTTTTATACCGCCACACTCGCTCAAGATAAGCATCAGATCCATCCGTTGATTCGCCGCGAAATCGTCGCCCTGTGATTGACGGTCGAGATTAACGACGGGTTCGGCGGAACGGTCACATCAGGCCGAACGGTCAACTGCATGCAAACGGCTCGCGCCTCGGTCAACGTGAAATCTAGCCGTTGGCTCCTCCACGTGTCCGCACACTGGGCACACGCCGGCTGGCTCTCGCCAACTGGCCCTCGCCGACTGGTTCACGCCGATTGGCCTACGCCGACTGGCTCTCACCAACTGGGCACACGCCGACTGTCATACATCGACTGGCTAATCAAGTTCAAGCGATTGGAGACTAGCGGCCAGCTGATGGTTCCTTCTTTGGGGAGCCCAGTGGCGATTCACCTTAACCCGTCCCCGTGCCTCTTCGCGACCCGCGCCGGATCCACACCTCGTCACCACCGCGCTCGGGGACTACTGATGGGGATATGCCCATAGGGGGTGGGTCGCCAGTCCCACTCGCCACAAGGACGAAGGCCCAGGAAGACTGCCAGTCGCCTAGCCGACTGGACCCGGAGGCGACTGGGCCGGAGCCCCAAGGAGGAGATCCGTACGGCCGGATAAGAAGATTACTTGTAGAAGGGTGATGTATCCCGGATTAGTAGCAACTGATATGATTCAGAGTTATGTCCTTGTAACCCTAGACCGGGGGTGGATATATAAACCCCCGGGCTAAACCCTAGAGGGACACAACATCCGAGATACGATCTCCCCCTGTAAGCTCTTGGCTCATCGCCGACAGAGCCCCCCCATTGTAATTCTCCACTGAGCAATAAGATCTAGCAGGACGTAGGCCTTTTACTCTCCGGAGGGGCTGAACCTGGGTAAAACCTTGCGTCCCTTGCACCTCGACCCGCAGATGGCAATGTTCCCTTGCCCCCGCATCAACGAAGTGCTACCCCCTGTAGCATCTGCCGTGGTCATATCCACGACACAACACATGCGAGCGAAAGGACAATGAAAGAAGAAGTGATCACTAGTTTCCAACTCACCAACCCCACACAAAATACAAGAATAATCATCCATGAAGAAATGTTTTTGCTGCAACATGGTCTTGTATTTAAGCGATTATGTATAAGGAGCCAGAAGAAAACCTTGTGTTTTTGTTGGCACTACTCCATCAGCGGTCATAAGAGAATTATAGACCTTGGAAACTTTTATAATTGTGGAGATTGCTTCATCCTTACAAAAGGAAAAGAGGTGTGTCCACATTTCTCTGAGACCCGGCCGAACTGACCAATTATCCTGCCATAGCATGATGGAGTTGCCCTAAATAAAATCACATTGTGCCATTTGCTTGTAAGTGTGCAGTAGTTTTAAGCAATTTCTCCAACAAAAAGAAATTTCCCTAGTTCTAGCATGAGGCATGGATTGGGAGTAGTATAACTCCCAAATGATCTTGTCCATGGAAGAACAACCTTATTATAAAATTTGTGTAAATTCTTCATCAAGAAACAATCATTTTGAACCGAAAGATTCAAAACCCCCAAGCCACCCTGATCTTTTGGCCAACAAACCAAATCCCAGAGATAGTGACTCCTTTTATCTCTAGAGATAGTGACTCATGTATTTATCAACATCATTTATTACCCATTGGTAAACCTGTAGAGTAGATAGAACATAGGTAGTGATGAAAGAATTGAGTTGACTACGCGAAGGTTACAACCATAATTGAGATACAAGACAGAAGCTTGTAATCTTCGCTGAACATTCTGAATAGGGCATGAAGAATTCCTTTTTGGGATTAGTAGTGCTTAAAGGCAACCACACATAAGTGATTGGTATGAGATTTGAAGGGCCTCAATAAACAGAAAACTGTCTGCAACAATACTGATTGATATGAGATTTCACTTTGCATAATTAACTCTTCATCTAGATGCATCCCCAGAATCTTGGAGTAGTTTCTGAAGATGATGTAGTTGCTACACATCAGCCTGAAGAATGACTAGTGTGTCATCTACATATTACAAAATGGGAAAGGTGACTGAACACTGTAGTGCCAACGGTCTGGTAAGAAGCCCATTGTTCATTGCCTCATTGACAAGAGACTGTAAAACATCGATATCTAACACAAAGAGAAGAGGTGAGAGAGGCCCCCTTGCCTCACCCCTCTCCTACACTTAAAAGTTGACCATGAATTCCATTAAGCAAATCAGATGAAGTAGCAGAATCAAGTATTTGCCTAATCCATGTGCACCACTGGTGACCAAAACCCTTAGCCTACAACACTGCCATAATGAAGGAGTGATCAATCTTACCAAAAGCCTTTTCAAAATCTCCTAGATTTGTGAGAATGGTGCAGGTATTCATATGCCCAGGCTAGAAAATCTTGAATTGTCCTAGTCTTAATGCACCCATACCGATTCTCATGTATAATGCACTTGATCACAGTTTGAGGCCTATTGGCCAACACTTTTGTTAACAACTTGAGGGTACAATTCAGCAAAGAGATATGTCATAAATCATGTACAGAGTCAGCAACACCTTTTATTGGCACAAGAGTGATGAAATATCTGTTAATACTTTGGAGACAAAGGGTGCCTTGATGGAATTGGTCATACGAATCATAAAAGTCATTCTTAACAATATGCCAACATTTTTGTAGAAACTCAACATTGAAACCATTTTTTCCATGGAGATTTGTTTTTAGAAAATTCCTTGACAACTGCATCAATTTCCTCATGAGAAAAAGGGGCTTCTAAAAAGGAACAATATCATTCATCCACCTCGGCCCTGCAGCTCAAGAAAAATAATAGGAAGGCACCTCTGGCTTGTTCTGAAGTAAGATGGAGCAGCAGAATTAAGGGTATGCATATGGGATATAAGGCAAGGACATGCTTTGATAAAAATTGGCTAGCTTGTGCTGTTGCGGCACCATCCATCAAACATTCTGTTGTTAGGAATCTTTGTGAGAAATTCAGTATAACAGAGACAATAGAATTTGAAGAGGAGTCCAAACACGACATTCCAGTTGTCAACTGGAACCAAGAAAAATGCATCTTCCAAAAAGAATGTCAATGCAAGTTCACAAAAGGTTCCCAAGAGGAATTGAGCCTGTTGTTTCCTTCCTCACTCTTTTGGTTTCGTTTTCTCCCTTTTGTTGGACGTGAGAAATGTTCTAAAGCCTTGTAAGATTATCTCTGGTGCTCTCCAACACCTATCAGTTAACTTTCTATATTGCCTTTTTGACTATCAGATATATCTATGTAATGGTTATTGTGAGTTTCATATAATCTTTACCCCTTGCTTGAATGTTGTTAGCTTAATGTTTGCCAGTTTGGCTCCTCTCATATTTAGTCTCCAATGCATAAGATTTTTTTTGTGGAAAGTATTGAATTGGAATATCAGGGTCTCAATGATCCGGCTAAATGGACACTGATCTTTAATAAAAAAAATTGAGAGTGTTTGTCTTATCTGTTTTCAAGATTAAAAAAGAGAGAATGTGGATACCTCTTTTCTTAGGCAATTCTATCCTAGGAATTTGGATTCATTTGCGTATGTCCCATCTGTTGGCAGATCAGGTGGGATTATCACTATCTGTGTAGTTCTGTTTTTTCTGGGATGGAAATCTTTCGTAATGGTTATGCTCTCTCTATTAAATTTCATGCAACAAAATCAGATACCTACTTGACTTTGACCAATATCTATGCTCCATGTGTTGATACTGAAAAATTAGAATTCCTTTAGTGGTTATATAATATGCATATTCCATCTGATCAAAATTGCATGTTGGTGGGTGTTTTCAACCTTATCAGATCTCACCAAGATCGAAATAAGCCAGGAAACATTAAAGGTTAGCAATTCACTTGGTTCGCTGACCCCATCCCTAAGATTTGTGTGTCCAACGACTATATGAGGCCGTAACCATTATTCGGTTGTTGTGATGAGCCAATGATTATAATTTGTCACATATTTGGTGGCATAATGATATTTTCTGACCTTGAGCATTGTATAGTTACACATGACTATGCACATCACTTGGCCAGAAAGAATCATTCATGCCGCCATATGGTTAATATGAGGCACATTAATTGCTTGATTGTGATTTGCCCTACATGGAGGGTGATTAAACGTGGAAAGCTAATAACACCACGGTGGTGCTACCCAACCTTGCACAATGCACAAGCACTACTCCTTCTGCATTGTGCTTGGTTGAATAGCATTAATTGTGGGGTTCACTGGGATTTAATTATGAGGCCTTACATGTTTTCTTCTATAATGCGTTCTTTGTGTTCGTTGGCCAATGATTGCAATGTGGCACAATGCAAGGCAAGGTATTCTTAGTAAATCTAGTCGCATGTGCAAGCACATTGCATATAGACTAGACTTGGTATGTGGACAGTCTCTTTGCATTCTGTGTGACCCTATATATGAGGCTTTCTTGTGTTCATTCTTGATGTGAGCCTATGATGCATGTCGATGTTAATTGTTGACGTTGTTGATTGCACTATAGGTGTATGATACATTTATGTTTCTTCTGCATGCTCATATCGACCTTGGCACACCGGTGGAGGTTGCCGGTGAGGGTCCTAGCAAGAGGCCTTGAGGAAGGAAGGCTAACGTCGTCCACTTCCACGAGGACGTGGGTCAAGAGAGCTTCCTCCACATCATATTAAACCGGACCATGGGCTTCTCCCAATTCCTACGAAGTTCGTGGAAGGGTTCGTACCCATCCCCGGGAAGATCACCGTTGTCACCAACACTGGGTGCAGCTGGAGGATGACCACCAAGTTCCATGAAAATAGGGCGATCATCGATCACGGGTGGGAAGTGATGTGGGCATTACCCTTCGGGTACCCAACATTGGCCTACCTCCTATGGTCCAACAAGGGATCCATGAAGATCACCACAACCCAAGATAGATCAATACGTCGGTTGCGATGGAGGAAAGGTAGAAGGAGACAGATCCTTGATGGACAAGGCAAGGAAACGTTGAATACAGAAAGGATAGATTAGATCTCATTGTAACCTAGTTGAATCCGAGCAGAACTCTCGGGACCTGGCCTCTTATATAAAGGCCAGGAGAGGGCATGCCGGAGGACATCGATTCAACCAACACAATCCCGCATACACCAAACCCTAGAAATCTTGCCTTCCGGCGAGTTCACCACAACGCAGTCCATCGGCTGCCCCATTGTAACCCTTTTTCATTGATAAATCAAGATCAGACAACCAACAGTAAGGGTTTTACCTCATCGAGGGCTCCAAACCTGGGTAAATCTCTCCTTTTGTTCGTCTGGTATCCGATGTCTCGTGCTAACATGCAGGATTCCGTCAACCCTATGCCCATCATGGTGGGCATTGCCGAGGAGCCCCTTGCCAGGAAGCCTTTGCCGTCGCCCATAAACTAGATGTTGGCCAGGTCCTGACATTCCACAAGGAGGCCCCGAGAATCTACATAGTCGTCATCTTCGATTTCACATCCACTAAGGTCATGACCAAGTGCCCGGACCACGGAGATGCCACCAGGTTGGTCGTCATGGAAGAAGAAGTTTGAAGTTTTCTTGTTATGTCTTGCTCGTGTCGATGAACTAAGGTCGTTTAAGTTGTGTCTGAAACTTGTGTGTCGTTGAACTATCATCAGTGTAGTTGTGTTCGAAACTTGGTCATGTGTGTCCATGAACTATCATCATAGTACTTGTGACTGAATCTTGACTGAATTGCAATGTTATTTTCTTATGTGCTATTCAACTATGTCTGGTAACCTCACCACAACAAAGAAGAGGTAACTAGACTCATATTTCTGGTGGCAACTAAACATGTGGCTCGCGGTATTGGGTTGCTCCATGACCTTTAAATTGAGCTACTAAACAACCTCTAGCGAAATCTCCAGCGGCAAAAGAAAACCCCTTGGTGAGTAATCAAACGGATGGCAAAATCTGTGGCTCGTTCCGAACGCACAATGAACTTTGCAGCCACTTTAGGCTACCCAACACGTTCATAATTTACCAAGAACTTGTTTTTTTTTAACAGTGTTTTTGAGTCGGTTTCTTCATGGCTCTGCATGACAATAAGGTCTTGTTGCTGCTGATGTTCCGTTAAAAAGACACATCGCAGATAACAAATGATGGGATCGAGAATACGATCACCATGGCAAGATACAAAGCAAGAGTTCTTTGCTCCTGAAAAACTAGTAACACCCTTTGCTGGGATTATCACTGTCTGTGTAGTTATGTTTTTTCTGGGATGGAAGTCTTTTGTAATGGTTATGCTCTCTCTGTTGAATTTCATGCAAAAAAATCAGATACCTACTTGACTTTGACCAATATCTATGCTCCATGTGTTGATACTGAAAAATTAGAATTCCTTCAGTGGTTACATAATATGCATATTCCATATGATGAAAATTGCATGTTGGTGGGTGTTTTCAACCTTATCAGATCTCACCAAGATCGAAATAAGCCAGGAAACATTAAAGGTTAGCAATTCACTTGGTTCGCTGACCCCATCCCTAAGATTTGTCTGTCCAACGACTATATGAGGCCGTAACCATTATTCGGTTGTTGTGATGAGCCAATGATTATAATATGGTCACCTATTGGTGGCATAATGGTATTTTCTGACCTTGAGCATTTTACAGTTACACATCACTTGGCCAGAAAGAATCATTCATGCCACCATATGGTTAATATGAGGCACATTAATTGCTTGATTGTGATTTGTTCTACATGGAGGGTGATTAAACGTGGAAAGCTAATAACACCAGGTGGTGGAGAAGATATCTAGTACTACCAGGGACATGGGTGCTACATGATTCCAGAACAATACGGGTCGTTTGATCTATTCCAAGGGACAAGATTGAATTTGACATGGAATCTTTCTGCCACCAAGGCAAATATGCACATGCGACCCTGCACTTCTCTAAATTTGTAGAGTAGAGCCACCCTGATCTTTTGGCCAACAAACCAAATCCCAGATATAGTGACTCCTTTTCTCTCTAGAGATAGTGACTCATGTATTTATCAACATCATTTATTACCCATTGGTAAACCTGCAGAGTAGATAGAACATAGGTAGTGATGAAAGAATTGAGTTGACTACGCGAAGGTTACAACCATAATTGAGATACAAGACAGAAGCTTGTAATCTTCGTTGAACATTCTAAATTAGGGGCATGAAGAATTCCTTTTTGGGATTAGTAGTGCTTAAAGGCAACCACACATAAGTGATTGGTATGAGATTTGAAGGGCCTCAATAAACAGAAAACTGTCCGCAACAATACTGATTGATATGAGATTTCACTTTGCATAATTAACTCTTAATCTAGATGCATCCCCAGAATCTTGGAGTAGTTTCTGAAGATGATGTAGTTGCTACACATCAGCCTGAAGAATGACTAGTGTGTCATCTACATATTACAAAATGGGAAAGGTGACTGAACACTGTAGTGCCAACGGTCTGGTAAGAAGCCCATTGTTCATTGCCTCATTGACAAGAGACTGTAAAACATCGATATCTAACACAAAGAGAAGAGGTGAGAGAGGCCCCCTTGCCTCACCCCTCTCCTACACTTAAAAGTTGACCATGAATTCCATTAAGCAAAGCAGATGAAGTAGCAGAATCAAGTATTTGCCTAATCCATGTGCACCACTGGTGACCAAAACCCTTAGCCTACAACACTGCCATAATGAAGGAGTGATCAATCTTACCAAAAGCCTTTTCAAAATCTCCTAGATTTGTGAGAATGGTGCAGGTATTCATATGCCCAGGCTAGAAAATCTTGAATTGTCCTAGTCTTAATGCACCCATACCGATTCTCATGTATAATGCACTTGATCACAGTTTGAGGCCTATTGGCCAACACTTTTGTTAACAACTTGAGGGTACAATTCAGCAAAGAGATATGTCATAAATCATGTACAGAGTCAGCAACACCTTTTATTGGCACAAGAGTGATGAAATATCTGTTAATACTTTGGAGACAAAGGGTGCCTTGATGGAATTGGTCATACGAATCATAAAAGTCATTCTTAACAATATGCCAACATTTTTGTAGAAACTCAACATTGAAACCATTTTTTCCATGGAGATTTGTTTTTAGAAAATTCCTTGACAACTGCATCAATTTCCTCATGAGAAAAAGGGGCTTCTAAAAAGGAACAATATCATTCATCCACCTCGGCCCTGCAGCTCAAGAAAAATAATAGGAAGGCACCTCTGGCTTGTTCTGAAGTAAGATGGAGCAGCAGAATTAAGGGTATGCATATGGGATATAAGGCAAGGACATGCTTTGATAAAAACTGGCTAGCTTGTGCTGTTGCGGCACCATCCATCAAACATTCTGTTGTTAGGAATCTTTGTGAGAAATTCAGTATAACAGAGACAATAGAATTTGAAGAGGAGTCCAAACACGACATTCCAGTTGTCAACTGGAACCAAGAAAAATGCATCTTCCAAAAAGAATGTCAATGCAAGTTCACAAAAGGTTCCCAAGAGGAATTGAGCCTGTTGTTTCCTTCCTCACTCTTTTGGTTTCGTTTTCTCCCTTTTGTTGGACGTGAGAAATGTTCTAAAGCCTTGTAAGATTATCTCTGGTGCTCTCCAACACCTATCAGTTAACTTGCTATATTGCCTTTTTGACTATCAGATATATCTATGTAATGGTTATTGTGAGTTTCCTATAATCTTTACCCCTTGCTTGAATGTTGTTAGCTTAATGTTTGTCAGTTTGGCTCCTCTCATATTTAGTCTCCAATGCATAAGATTTTTTGTGTGGAAAGTATTGAATTGGAATATCAGGGTCTCAATGATCCGGCTAAATGGACACTGATCTTTAATAAAAAAAATTGAGAGTGTTTGTCTTATCTGTTTTCAAGATTAAAAAAGAGAGAATGTGGATACCTCTTTTCTTAGGCAATTCTATCCTAGGAATTTGGATTCATTTGCGTATGTCCCATCTGTTGGCAGATCAGGTGGGATTATCACTGTCTGTGTAGTTCTGTTTTTTCTGGGATGGAAGTCTTTCGTAATGGTTATGCTCTCTCTGTTAAATTTCATGCAACAAAATCAGATACCTACTTGACTTTGACTAATATCTATGCTCCATGTGTTGATACTGAAAAATTAGAATTCCTTCAGTGGTTACATAATATGCATATTCCATCTGATCAAAATTGCATGTTGGTGGGTGTTTTCAACCTTATCAGATCTCACCAAGATCGAAATAAGCCAGGAAACATTAAAGGTTAGCAATTCACTTGGTTCGCTGACCCCATCCCTAAGATTTGTGTGTCCAACGACTATATGAGGCCGTAACCATTATTCGGTTGTTGTGATGAGCCAATGATTATAATTTGTCACATATTTGGTGGCATAATGATATTTTCTGACCTTGAGCATTGTATAGTTACACATGACTATGCACATCACTTGGCCAGAAAGAATCATTCATGCCGCCATATGGTTAATATGAGGCACATTAATTGCTTGATTGTGATTTGCCCTACATGGAGGGTGATTAAACGTGGAAAGCTAATAACACCACGGTGGTGCTACCCAACCTTGCACAATGCACAAGCACTACTCCTTCTGCATTGTGCTTGGTTGAATAGCATTAATTGTGGGGTTCACTGGGATTTAATTATGAGGCCTTACATGTTTTCTTCTATAATGCGTTCTTTGTGTTCGTTGGCCAATGATTGCAATGTGGCACAATGCAAGGCAAGGTATTCTTAGTAAATCTAGTCGCATGTGCAAGCACATTGCATATAGACTAGACTTGGTATGTGGATCCATGAAGATCACCACAACCCAAGATAGATCAATACGTTGGTTGCGATGGAGGAAAGGTAGAAGGAGACAGATCCTTGATGGACAAGGCAAGGAAACGTTGAATACAGAAAGGATAGATTAGATCTCATTGTAACCTAATTGAATCCGAGCAGAACTCTCGGGACCTGGCCTCTTATATAAAGGCCAGGAGAGGGCATGCCGGAGGACATCGATTCAACCAACACAATCCCGCATACACCAAACCCTAGAAATCTTGCCTTCCGGCGAGTTCACCACAACGCAGTCCATCGGCTGCCCCATTGTAACCCTTTTTCATTGATAAATCAAGATCAGACAACCAACAGTAAGGGTTTTACCTCATCGAGGGCTCCAAACCTGGGTAAATCTCTCCTTTTGTTCGTCTTGTATCCGATGTCTCGTGCTAACATGCAGGATTCCGTCAACCCTATGCCCATCATGGTGGGCATTGCCGAGGAGCCCCTTGTCAGGAAGCCTTTGCCGTCGCCCATAAACTAGATGTTGGCCAGGTCCTGACATTCCACAAGGAGGCCCCGAGAATCTACATAGTCGTCATCTTCGATTTCACATCCACTAAGGTCATGACCAAGTGCCCGGACCACGGAGATGCCACCAGGTTGGTCGTCATGGAAGAAGAAGTTTGAAGTTTTCTTGTTATGTCTTGCTCGTGTCGATGAACTAAGGTCGTTTAAGTTGTGTCTGAAACTTGTGTGTCGTTGAACTATCATCAGTGTAGTTGTGTTCGAAACTTGGTCATGTGTGTCCATGAACTATCATCATAGTACTTGTGACTGAATCTTAACTGAATTGCAATGTTATTTTCTTATGTGCTATTCAACTATGTCTGGTGGCAAAGAAGAGGTAACTAGACTCATATTTCTGGTGGCAACTAAACATGTGGCTCGTGGTATTGGGTTGCTCCATGACCTTTAAATTGAGCTACTAAACAACCTCTAGCGAAATCTCCAGCGGCAAAAGAAAACCCCTTGGTGAGTAACCAAACGGATGGCAAAATCCGTGGCTCGTTCCGAACGCACAATGAACTTTGCAGCCACTTTAGGCTACCCAACACGTTCATAATTTACCAAGAACTTGTTTTTTTTAACAGTGTTTTTGAGTCGGTTTCTTCATGGCTCTGCATGACAATAAGGTCTTGTTGCTGCTGATGTTCCGTTAAAAAGACACATCGCAGATAACAAATGATGGGATCGAGAATACGATCACCATGGCAAGATACAAAGCAAGAGTTCTTTGCTCCTGAAAAACTAGTAACACCCTTTGCTCTTGTGATGAAGAATTACCATCACCAAGAAAAGAATCAACGAACACGTTTACACTTCCTGCTTGACACTATGTACAGTTTCAACAATTTGGACATAAAAATAAGCACACGCGCTCACTCGAACAACTACCTACGCCCCTCTATCCCTGCTCTGCCTCGGCGAGCCGGCGCCCTCGCTTCCGGCCACCGAGCTCGCGTACGGCCGGTGCCTGCCGACCCTCTGCACGGCCATTTTCTTCATGGCCGTCGCCTCGCTGCCGCCACGGCCGTTTTCCTTGTCAGCCTCACACGTGTCAGGGACGACGTCGTCGACCGGCGGCGCGGTGTAGACGAAGGTCCCGGCGCCCAGGCCGTCGCGCATGCTGAGCAGCGGCTCGAGGGCGTCGACGACCTCGCACATGGTGGGGCGCGTCCTGGGCACGCTGCGCAGGCAGTTGTACGCCACCATGGCGGCCTTGGCCGCCGCCTCCTCCGAGTAGCTGCCCTCCAGGCTCGGGTCCATGACGCGGTGCAGCCTGTCCGGCCGCCGCAGGTAGGGGCGCGCCCAGTCGACGAGGTTCTGCTCCCGGCCCTTGCGGCGCTTGTCGACGCTGCGGCGGCCCGTGAGCAGCTCGAGGAGGACGACGCCGTAGCTGTAGACGTCGCTCTTGGCCGTGAGGTGGCCCGTGAGGATGTACTCCGGCGCCGCGTAGCCGTGGGTGCCCATGACGGCGGTGGAGACGTGCGTCTCTTCTCCCACCGGGCCCTCCTTCGCCAGCCCGAAGTCCGACAGCTTCGCCGTGTAGTCCTGCAATACGCAAGCGTCACGGTTAGTTGAGATCACATCAACGTGTATATACTGATTACGCACGCTGATTTCGTGTTTGAAAAGAATCTGATGCCGGCGTGTACGCGTGTTTAACATGATGTTCATGCACAATTCTTATTTGCTTTGCTGATAGTGGAAGTGTACCGAACTGTTTTGTTTTTGACATTTTCGCGTTGTTAACTAGCTAGTGTGTCAAGCAAGGTGGTTAGTTGACTAGGCAACTGATTTAGACATGAGCGACTATGTCATACAGTACACTTGTAGTTTCCAGACGGCGCTAATATAACCTGATCTAGGAGAATTAAGCCAACAACCAATTTTGTATTCTCAACATACCTGCTAATCGTGACAGGGACATATCCTGACTCGGTGTGAGCGATAAACCGATTCTATGCTAGCTGCTTTTGGTAAGTAGCTAGTTTTAAAATCGCAATGGTTTGTTGGCCGGCATTACGGAAGATTTAGTCCCGTAGTATAGTGTATAATAACAGAAACCGACAGGGATTTGCCAACTATAGCTAGTCTGAAACGTGCTTGCCTGTTCGTAGGATATACATGGAAACGGTTCACCATATCTATAGTCGTGCGTGCGTATACAAGTATATACTATGAAGGGAATAATGGAGCTGGTAGGTAGGTAGTAGGTACTGACCGATTCGAGCAGGATGTTGGAGGCCTTGAAGTCCCTGTAGATGACCGGCGTCTCGGCCTCGTGCAGGAAGGACAGCCCCTTGGCCGCCCCCACCGCGATCTTGAGCCTCGTCGCCCACGGCAAGGTCGACAGCACATCTGCACAACAGAAATCATCTGAAATTAGCATCCATCTATGAAAAACCTAACCGTGATTAAATCAAGGAACAAGAACTCTGTTCTTACTCTGGAAGAGGTGGTCCTCGAGGCTTCGTCGTGCCATGAACTCGTAGACGAGCATCCGGTGGTGGTCCTCGATGCAGTACCCGACGAGCTTGACGAGGTGCGGGTGGGTGAGCTGCATGCCGAGGTAGACCACCTCCGCCAGCCACTCGCGGTGTCCCTGGGGCCCGTCGGCGTCCAGGGCCTTCACGGCGACGTGCTGGGGCTCGATCCCCGGCACGATCCTGTCGTCGAGGAAGCCCTTGTAGACGGGGCCGAACCCGCCCTCGCCGACCTTGTTGGTGGCGGCGAAGTTGCGGGTGGCGAGCCGGAGCTCGGCGTAGGTGAAGGCGTGCATCCCGGAGGAGGCGAGGGTCCGGGAGAGGTCGTCGACGGGGAGGGTGCGCAGGCGCGCCGTGGAGCTCTGCACCCGCCGCATGGACCGCTTCTTGGGCTTGGTTTTGGTGCACGGCGACTTCTTGGCGGCGGCGGGGGTGGTCCCGTCGTCGTTCCCCACCGCCGCTGGGTCGACGACGGCGCCGCGCGGGGCGAAGCAGCCGAACAGCATCGCCCTCATGGTGGTGTTGCAGCTGGTTTTCTTTGTTGGAAGGTGGATGTTTCTCGCGTTCTTGTGTTTCTGAAGGAGCTTGATGGGATCAGGAATGGTGGAATTGATGGATGATGGAGTTGACAAGATCTGGAGGGGTATATATAACGGGGCAGCTGGTGTGGTGTGGACCGATCGTCGCGCGCCGTGTGGTTGGTCGGATGGGGTACGGACGTCGTCATGGGAGCGTGATGATTTGACCTGCAGGCCTGAGCGACGCGGCCGTTGCGCGCGTTAATTTAATCTGGGTGGTTTGCCTGCTGAGTGGTGACGTTGATGCCTGATGGTGGCGAAGCTTTTTTTCGTTGGCTGGATTGGTGAACGTGACTCGCTCAAACTAAACTAGTGAAGGTGAGCGCGCGACTATTCGCTCAATGGAAGAAGAAGAAGCAGCTGCCTGGATGGATGGCAGTGGCAGGACGGCATCTCACGTAGGTACGTATTACAGCGATCGGTGCATGTATATGTGATATGATATCTGAGTTCGTCACGACAGTTACAGTGTGTTGTCAATTCATTGTTTAGGCAATGCTGTGAATTCTTCGATTGCACAAAAGAATTGTTCTTTCCTGTACTATTCTTGGAAAATCGTCCCGCGCGCTGTATTAACATACTACTTCTGTTAGCTCGCCGAGTCTAGAAACGAAAGAAAATGCTGCAGTAACAAACACACGCCCAAAAGAAGAAAATAAAAAACAAAATGGAGATAGAGACGGATCGATGCATGTATGTGTGATATCTGAGTTCGTCATGACAATTACAGTGTGTTGTCAATTTGTTGTTTAGGTAGTGCTGTGAATTCTTCCACTACACACACTTCTTTCATTAGGAATTATAAGGCTGACGTATATCCCTAAACTTTTAATTTGATAAATATAAAATAAATTATACATCATAAAAATTATATTACTACTATTAGAAAGTAGAACATAGAAACGCTATTTGACTATCAGGGTGCAAAATAATTTTTTACGTTTTTTTTTGACCCTGGAAATAAAAAAAAAATTTACGTTGTTACGTCCATAATATTATTTTGTTGTATACACATAATTACGTTCGTATTGACTCACAACAAAAAAGTCGACATAAGAAACTCAATGTATGAGTCACTACAATGTAAAATACACCAAAAATACACATTTTATGTCATATTTTCGTACTTCATGTAAGTAAACTTTTTTTTTGCCATCTCTATTTTTTCTTATGTTTTACTTGACGTAACGTAAAAATCATTTATGGTTTAAAAGATACATGGTGGGTGTAGAATAACTATTTTGCACCCTAGAGGTCAAATAGTGTGACTCAAGTAGAACATATATATTTTATAATATATAAATTTTTATACATTGGTATTTACGACTTTGGTATATGCGCCAGCTTTATAATCTCTAACAGTAGCAGTAATAGCTAATTCAAAACTGATTAATGGAGAAAAGAGGGCAATGAGTACTATAACGGGTGCACCCGCCTCGTATTTTACGGGCTAGCGTGACGCAACGAAATTTAGTCGTGGCGTCGGGTTGGTCAGATCGAGCATGGATGGGTTGGGTCGGCGGACTAGACCGTACCAGCTTCGGTATGAATGCATATAGGTTGCTCCAAGTTTTATACAGTAGAAGCTTCGTGGCATCCATCTCGAATCAACAATATTTTACTGAAGCTACGTACATACGTGATTAGGTAGGTTTGTGTCAAGTCAAGTCATCGTCATAAGTTGGTTAGGTTGCAGCTCGAGAACGATCTGCATGTCCAGATGGGGTGTTGTGTTAGAGTATGTCATGGGCCTGGCTATAGCCTATTAGTCTTAGGGTTAATTAGAGATAAGAGTCGATTCTTAGGGGTCAATTAAACCTCTCTATATAAGGAAAGGAGACGTATCAATCTAATCAAGCAAGAATTAAGAAAGAAATCCCTTTCATCTTGCCACCGGCCGTGGGCAAGGCCCCCGGCCGGTCCTCTCGCGTCATCCCTTTAGCAGCACCATAACAAAACCATATACTGATACATACTGATATAGGTAAGGGAGCCGGCCAGTAATCTTTCTGCGCTCGGATAGAATGTGAAACGGATGATGTGATTTAGTTTGACCCTGACCTGAGCGGATCGAGCAGTGCGGCAGCGGTAAATTGGTCGATCCGTGTGGTTTGCGCGGCGATGTTGATGGTGAGGAAAGCTTTCTCGTTTTCATCTCGGCTGTTTCTGTTAAAGTTGAATGTGACTAGCTACTTCGCTCTGCGAAAATGGCGAACGTGTAGCTAGCTGGCTGACAAGGATATGCATGTAAACTGTACTCTTCACGTACTCTGTAGCTAGTCTCGTGTTGGACACGTGTTGCACTTGCACTTGCCCAAAAAGTTTGCGGTGTAACGTTGATGCCTGATGGATGGTGGAGGAGCTTCTTTCGTTGGCTCTGGATTGGTGAAAAGGTGAACGCGACTCTCTCAAACCGAACATGTGAAGGTGAACGACTATTCGCTCTCCATGGAACAAGATGATTGGCAGTGGCAGGACGGCATCTCATTTACGTATATGAGTTTTTTCGATAAAAGAAATATATTAACATCAGGAATACGTATGCGAATTACAGCGATCGGTGCATGTATATATGATACTGTATCAGAGTTCGTCACGATAGTTACAGCATGTTGTCAATTCATTTTTTAGGAAATGCTGTAAATTCCTGGACTACTACACCAACGACTTGTTCTTTTATACAGATCTAGGTAATTCAACGGAATTTAGTTGTCGCAGCGGGGTTGGTCTTATGGAGCATGGATGGCTTGGGCCACGGCCTGCTGGGATGTGTGGGGAATGCTTGTTCATGTATTAACTTTTCCGAAGCTGTTTCGGCATGTACAATGGGATGATGTAAGCCTTTTATTATGCTCGGTGCGTTGAATTTTTTGCTTAGTTAGAGAAAAGAGAATGAAAAAAAAAGTTATCTTCCTTTACCTAAGAGATGATCTTTTGAAAAAAAATAAGAGAATGCTACCATATGTATTCCCTGTCAACACAATTTCCCACTAAAATTAATTAATTTATAAAGATAATACTACCTCCGTCCCGGTTTAACAGGCACGCACGTAGTTTAAGACAAACTTTGACCATTGATTTAGTCAATAAAATATAATTTTTATGTCTACAAAATCAATATCATTAGATTCGTATGCAAAAAAGCTTTCCAATGATATAATTTTCGTGACATATATTTTATATTTTATTGACCAAAATAATGTTCAAAGCAATTTCTTAAACTACGTGCGCGCAATCGCAAAGCAATAATGTTTTATTGAATTTGTTACATATTCTCTCCATTTCATATTTTATATCGTGATTGTAGTTTAAGTTTGAACTAAAACCATAGCCAGAATTACAGAAAGGAGGGAGTATTTGTTTTTAAATGAGACAAAATATTTGCATTTTTTATTAATAGATAATAAGGTTTAGACACACAAAAAAAAATGCTTAGGGCAAGCCCTGGACATTTTAGGTGCCGAAGGCTACTCTGCTGGAATTACATTGCCCAAAAATTCAGCATCGGCTAAAAGTTCAGTCTCCTGCCTCGTCTTTGAGCTTTTTGATGACGTGACTGCGGGGAGGAGTGGTGGGGGAAAACTCTTGAATTGCGCTCCTTTCAAATCTCTGAAGAGACAAGCCCACCATTCGTCAACACAAGGCTCATTTGAGTATGTGAGGATTTTAAAATATGAATTAACGGTGAAAACGCAAAGGTACGGGAGCCGGTAAAGTTTCCGGGTTCAGATAGAATGTGAAACGGAGGATGAGGTATGGTTTGACCTTGGCATGAGCCGATTGAGCAGCGCGGCGGTAAATCAATCGATCCGTGTGGTTTGCGCGGCGACGTTGATGGTAGTAAGCTTTTTCGCTTTCGTCGGCTGTTTCGGCGAGTTGCTGTGTGCTGTTTCTGTTAAAGGTGAATGTGACTGGCTAGTTCGCTCTGGAAAAATGGTGAACGTGTAGCTGGCTGACAAAGATGCATGTACGTACAGTTCATCGTAGATAGTCTCATGTTGGACACGTACTGCACAGTGGGATGCACAACGCAATTTTTCGGAGCATGTTATTTTTTTTTCCTTCAAAGTAAGTACCACTACATCTCCAACAACAGTGATTGGATCGAAACATTGGCCGGGTATACACATCTGATCACACATAGAAAAAACCAAACAAATCGAGCCCTTTTTTAGCATTTGAGATGGAGAAATGTGCTTGGAAGAAACCGTGGGCGTACGTCGCCGTCAGCGTGTGGGAACTCTTCTGGGCGTCTCTCGCTTCTGGAAAGAAGCATCTGGCCGGCTACGTATTTTGTTATGCTAGTTTGCATGATCTTCTCATGGTGACGGTTAGATGGCGATCGACACGCCCATTATCCTAAGAAGTTTCTTTTTGACAAACCAGTTCGCCCGCGTATGTTTCTGACATTCGTTCTGCTCTCAACGACAATAGGGAACTTGACTGCATATATTTTAAATTTGGAAACTACATCGGAAAGTCATCTTGTTAGTTTTACCACGACATGGATGATGATGTTCACTGAATGATAAGTTTGTATTGTCAATACTATTCTCAACAACTATGGGGAACTTGACAACATATTTATTTTCTGAAAAGAGATGAAAGTGACTTCATTTATCGATAACACACATTAACACCGATGACAGCGTTTTATTGTAAACATTCGGGCGGCATGTTGTGATGACTCTGGGTGTATGCTGCAAGTGTTTGCACAACAATAGATGATGGTGTTCACCGAATGGTACATTTTTGTTGTTATTTATTCTCAACAACAATGGGGAACTAGACACCGCATTTTTTTTTTTTGGAAAGAGAGGGAAGTGACTCAATTTTTACAACCAAAATTGATGATTGTGCTCACTGAACTTAGGAGAATGCTTCGCATCAGCCGATCCCATCTATTGGTCGGTGCTCATGTACGTCTCCCCTTTCGTCCCGTAGCCCACGCTACTACCCCCTTTATCCACATGAGGGAAGATCTCGCTGCCTTGGACTCTAAGCTAGATATCAAATTGGAAGTCTCTTTGTCCCCAAGGTCTTGGAACGATCAAGACAATGATGAAGTGGTTCACGATAGTCTCTTTTCGCATGCAAGGGGCTCCTATGAGCTCGACCCTCAAAATTGAAGATTAGTGATTTTTCGATACAACAACTTGTGTGCCTTTTGTGGCAAATACTTAGGTGATATGCTGTGCTGACTTTGGGTATCTCCTATAAATATTGCATTCATGATGCAAGCGTTGGTTTGTATATTGCATGGTGCAATGATCTTTTATGGATGTTAGCATTATGTAGATCTATTGTGTATACACATTGCCTTACCTCATTAGTATTTTTGGGATATTGTGACACTGTTTTTGCATGAGTTTAATACATCGCCAGAAGAACTATTGCGACAATGTTGCAAACATATACACAAAGTGTTCCGCCGGCAAGGTGTATGTTGTAATAGTTGGATGGTCCTGACCTTGCGGTTAAGTTACATCAGGTACAGGGATATGCCATATGATAAGTTGAATTTAAGGTGATTAAGGAAAATATGCATGTCATCTTGATTGCGTGTAAGAATATCAATACTTCGTATGTTTTAGTTCAAAAACTAAACCAAATTAATCATTTAACTTCTAACAAGAGATTTTTGCGCTTGACTTTCTTAAAACTAATCTCTCGTAGCTTATATGAAATACTGACATTTTTCAAAGAGCATGCAAAAGTGTAGAAGTTTCCTTGATTGACGTTTTCTAAGAAAACAAACGGTCTTTTGCGCTAGCTTAATTGCTGCCTTAAACTTGATGGCCGAGATATTAATGAAATCAAGGAAGCATGCATGCTGCACGCGGGTGTAACATACGTGATGATCTCGTCACAACTCAAAATGTGGACCGTGGTTTCATTAATTATTTGTGCTACTACCACAACCGTTCAAAAAAGTTTTGAACCCTGAAAAAATTGTAACATATATTTTATAATAAACATTTATACTTATTTGCGTTAAACTATACTCCCAATATGTATGAACTTCTATTATTTGGATACCATAGTTAATCCATCCCAATATACCATAATATTTGTTGTAGTGTTATTTGTTATACACTTTAATGTAGATCACCGTGGAAGTTTGGTGGTGTTAAGTTTGGATTATATATTGCAATTGAAGTTTTTCTTGAGCTAATTTTTAGTGGTTGCATAATAATATATATAGATGTATTTCTGTACATGTATGTTTTCCTGCATGTATTTTTAATATCCTCAAATATTATATAGATATTATTACAACATACACTAGACCAGATATCTTGGTAGCGATTCTTGCGTATAAATAATTTAAATATAACTATAGAAAATTCTAGAATACGATTTCAACCGTTTAGAAATAATCAATGTGTCTTGAATGTCTACTTAGTAATAAGTTCAAAGCATGTGCATCCTGTGCACTTTGGTACTGAAATATCATTTCTTATAGTAATTACGATGAACATAAAAAATCCATAGATCCTACTTGGCATACATACCATCTGCTTACTTGGTATGCTCACATGAATGCACTTAGTTTCATGTGATCTATACAAGAGCGCATGCCAATTTCTCAAATAAAATGTTATGCATACAAGTAAATATCAGAATTTACTTAATACTTTTAGGGAATTCATTAGAGACACTAGCATCCTAACCTAAGTTTTAAATATCGAATATAGCCCGACATGGTATTTTGGCTCATAGATCCAAATGCACCTATTATGAAATTTTCATTTTAAATATACTTCAGCATGTCAAACAATTCTTTTAAAAAAATCCTGGGTGTACATCCAGACATACGATGTCCACATACTATGTTCGTACACTAAATTTTTGAGGGAAGAACGTTTTTTCTGGGCTGTGCAAAAATGACAAATAAATTTCTCGTGAGAAGCTAGTTTGGAGCACCAAAAGTTGTCTTTTCACACAAGTCACAAAAACTGCCATTCTTTCATGAAAATTTGTGTGCGGACATAGAATGTGCGGGTGTTATAGCTAGAATTTGTTTTTTCAGATTTTTTTGATATTTTGAAATAGGTTCTTTGAATAATGGGTGTATCTACACCTCCGAGCTAAAATGCATTTCACACTATACCCAGCTATAATCTTTTGGGATACCTCTCGCTACGGATATGCCATTTATAGGTTAAATGAGAAAACCCGCTAATATCCGGCTATAGCCCTATTTAGCCTCTAGTTTGGCCATTGAAATCCTTTTTTTTTCTTAGTGTCCCTTCTTTTCTCCTTTATATTTCCCGTTTTCTGAATTTCCTTTCAATGTGATTCGATAAAACTTGTGAGTTGAATAGTTGAATACTTGTTCATGCTGAATAGTTGAATATTTTTTTCTTATTTTCAAAAGAAGTTAAATGGATTAGCCCGCTATAGTTGTACTACAACCTTTATTAGCTTCTAAAAATGTTGCGGCTAAATGCAACAACCCACTATTTTAAACTATGATCCTAACTAAACCAATTTTTGTTGATCAGGTTTTTCTCCTATATACACTAGTAGAAAATGGGGCAACCATCTAAGCCTTTGGTACTGGTTCCCTTACGAACCGGTACTAAAGGGGTCATTTGTACCGGTTTGGGGGCTCAGGCGGGCGAGGAGCTTTGGTACCGGTTTGGGAGGGGCTTTCGTACCGGTTCGTGTTAGGAACCGGTACGAAAGGTCTTCAGCCAAAATTCAGGCGCGCGGTGGGGCCAGGGCTGAACCTTTGGTACCGGTTCAGGTTAAGAACAGGTACTAAAGGGTCCTCTATATGATTCCTGCCCCGAGCCCCAACCCGATCCTTCTCATTTTTTCCTCTCTCTCACATTTCTAAAAAATTTGCACCTTTCACACTCCAACAAATTTTCATGTTTTCTCCACCATTTTAACAATATTAACGACCTCCATCTATCCAAGGGTTAGCAATATCATCCTTTCTTCCGGTGTTCCTAATTTAGCTCATTTCTTTGGTAGTTTTAACTCGTACTATTTTTCTAGTGCTAGCAAGGTGTTTGATGAAATGCCTAAGTTAGGGATTTTATTTTTTTATATGCAATTTGAGCTCAAATTATAGTATGTTCTGTAGGTTTTAGTATCATCCCCGTCCTCACCGCCGTCGATCGCCAGCGTCGTCCCCTAGCCGGCACCGTACCACCTCGGTGAGCCTCTTCTTTTTTATAAAAAAATTAGTTGTGATGAACTTGAATATTAATTAAGTTGGTCACTCATATATCCACGATGTTGTGTAATTAATGATTTTTGATATACATATAAAATGCAGATGAGTCGACAATGGATGTACGGTGACCGGTGCCATCCCGACTTCATTAATGGCATGCATTATTTTCTCAACGTGGCTGAGGCAAACAGGCAGTCGAATGGTTTCATCTATTGTCTATGTAGTTCCTGTAAGAATATGACGGATTACTCTACCTCAAAGACCATTCACGTTCACCTGCTGGAGAACGGTTTCATGCCCAGCTATAATTGTTGGACCAAGCACGAAGAAAGAGGGGTTATAATGGAAGACAACGAAGAAGAAGAGTATAGTGACAACTATCCTATGTTCACTGAAGACGGTGATAGTAGAATGAGGGAAGACGAAGCTGAAGAAGAACCCCTCTATAACAGGGATACACCGGAGACTTTGCTAAGGTTTTTGAAGCGACAACGTGAAAAAAGGACAATACTTTGGCCTTACAACTTCCAGTGAGTGTTATTGTCTTATAACACATTATATTTTGCTCACCATATGTTAAAATATTAACTGATGACTTATATATATGACACTACATATTTAAACGTGCGCAGGTTTCACTTTATTCTTATCGTCATTAAAATGTACGAAGGAGAAGTTGAAGTCTTTGACTCACTAACCAAAGAGCCTATACTATACAAGTCTTGTTTTCTTATGCTCAAAAGGTAATTTAAATTCTTATCGGTTTTCTTGTTAATTTCCTGATATCAACTGATTGATAACTCTTTTATGCATTTTCTTTTGTTGGGCAGCGTATGGGAAACTTTCATCAAGGAAGATCAGTCCTTTCAATGGGCACCGAAGCTGATATGGCGTGCGAACAAAGTAAGTAGTACTACCTAGGTCCACACACCTTTATCATACTTGATTATTGTTTGATTGAATTATATTCTTGTACAGAAATGCGCGAAACAACCACCGGGGACCGATCTATGTGGATACTACGTTTGCGAGTACATCCACAGAATTGTCAGCGAGAGAACGAATAATGAAATAAATAAAGAGGTACGAAAACAATATTCAAGAAAGCGGGAGAAGATCTAATCGAGGAGCGCTTCAAAACAATTGGCGAGGAATTGGCGGGATTTTTCCTTCGGGAAGTCATACCACCATTCTGAGAGTACCATTATGCATAAAGATCTACATGTAACATATAGTTTGACTCGGAGTGTACCACTATGGTACATGTGATAGATAGTATGCCTCGGAGAGTACCACTATGCATGAAGATCGATCTTCATGCATGTACTACTTAATTTGCGATCTTATGCAATTACATGTGTGTTATATTATATGCACCAACTTGATATGCATCACCTTGATCTTCATGTACTACCTAAACCTAAACGCGTTTCTGGTGCATCGACGCGATATGAAACGCTCCGATACCCCTAAACCCCTCCAAAAACCCTAAACCCTGAATTCTCCGCCGCGGCAGCCAACCTTTGGTATCGGTTCGTATTACAAACCGGTACCAAAGCTCCCTCGCCATGCGCTCTCCTGGGCGCCCACGTGGAGGCCCCTTTAATACCGGTTCGTAAGGAACCGGTACGAAAGGGGGGGGGGCTTTTGTACCGGATTTTTTATACCGGTTGCGAAACCGGTGCAAATGGCCCTCTGGAACCGGTATTGATGAGCGTTTTTCTACTAGTGATAGTACATGTTGTCCGTCCGTGGTGTGGACAAGGTAATGCAAATTTGAGCTATTTTCACATACTCAATAATCAGTAGGAATAAAAAGCTAACATTAAAGTAGTCACTGCTGCTTAATATAAGCCCCGTTTCGAAATATAAGCATTTTAAAAAAGCTAACTTAGCTACGGAGTATCTAAAAAAGGCTTATATTTTAGAACAGAGCTAATTGTATCTAACCCTTCTTTCTCCGGGGACGCACTGGGTTACCCTCCCTATTAACCGGTGGCTATCATGAGGCGGATCCAGGGGGGGCGAGCGGTGGCCAGGCCCCCCCTATGCTTCGGCCACCCCCAACGTTATGTAGCAGGGGCCAAGTATATACATGCATTAGTCTTAATACTCCGGCCATTAGCCCAAGGCCTAACTCTAAATTTCTAATCCAGCTCAGGCCAAAGCAATTAGTTATTGCCCAAAGCCCACAATGCCACTTACGTACTAGCCTAGGGCCCAGGCAAAACAGAAGCCATCGTTTGATGCACGATTGCAGGTAGTGCTGATCGATTCGGTCAATCTGCTGGATTGACGATTATAGTTTTTCTCCTCGTCCGCTGTATAGCCGCACACGACTTCCTCTTCCTCGTTGGTTTAACACTGCACTAGATGACCCGTTGCGCCCCGGCGCAAAGGCAAAAGCGAGATAATATTGTAACCATAAGTTTTATCCAGGATTGTACTGTAATCATATATGATTGAGATTTCTTGGCTTTAAACCATGAGCCTCATGATAGCTTCCCTGTTTAGCTATGCATAACATACATTCTAACATATATAGGTCTGGTTCATCTAATACTGTCATAAGTGTATCACATAACACATAGCTGGTGAAATTACATTATACAGAATTCCTATGTACATTACAGAACATAGCTGGTGGAATTGCTATTGAAATATCAGCAGCCAACAACACTGCATAAAACGACCAGATGATCGGATCAGGTTGAAGCCCCTATGAATGGGTTGAAGCTCTCAGACGATTTCACAGAAATTTACTGATAATGTGATTCAAGATCAACACATGTATTATGGCATTTCCATCATTGTAATGGCACAATTTCTCCTTCTATGGATCCATCTGCATACACGGTAAAAAGGCTGTATTTATTCATCACTTTCAGCAACGTACCCAGGTAGGCAGCAAAATTACTCTAACTGAGAATCGTTATTTCGTGCAGCAGAACAGAACACACATATGCCGTAGAAGATAAGGTTTTAACACCGGTAACTAACACTGAATCAATAACCATGCTCATATCGAAAACATTTTTTTCTCAAAAGCAAAAATATACATGAAAAAGAAAGACATTGTGTGCCGACACGTATCAGCAGTAAACTGGAGGCAAGTGAGATAGCAGTAAACACGTATCAGCAGTAAAATTAATGTAAGAGTTCAACATTTTGATGATTCTAATGATACCCCACCACGGTTTTACAACCTAATTACATATCCAAAGTACTTTGGGGAGGGGGGGGTTATAACAACATTAAACTACAGCAACCTAATTACAGCATGTAACTACATCAACCTAAATATAACAGTATGAGCAAGGAAATTGCTAAAAGTTTAGAAACCAGGTGATGAAATGATGTACACATTACCACATGTAACTACAGCAACCTAACTATTTACCTCTGTTTCAGAATGTAAAACGTTTTAGTAGCATACCAGAATATTTAATATTTAGGAACGGAGGTAGTACATATCCAAAGTACCTTGCGGGGAGGGGTATACCAGCTTGCCAAGTACAGCCTACTGCAACCTGATTACCTGAACAAAGCTGAAAAAACTTTTAATTTATCCAGGGCAACATGAAGTGAACTTGCATGTCTGCTAGACTTGTTTCTGGATATTGATGCTTCGATGAACATGACAATTGCTCCGCATGATGAAATGCTCTGCATATTCCACCATTTAACTGCACATAGCACAATTTCTTTAGATTATGCAGCAATAAACAAATCCCCCAAAAAGAGAAGATATAGGTTAAAGTAAAATCATATATTATATCCTTTGTACGGCAAAAACACGTTAATATCCTAAAAAAATCTAAAGAAGTAAAACAGAACTATGGCTGCTGCTAAAACAGTTACTAAACCGTAAGTTTACAAAAAAAGCCCAAATAGATCTCATTAACAAATAGGCATCCGTGCTGACAGCCGAGCAGTAGATATCCATGTGTATCCGTGCATTCACGAGCCAGTTTGAGGGGCTTAAGATTGGGCATGCCATGGGTTGTGAATACTTAATACTTTTGACGAATGGCACTATGGAACTCCTCTAACAATATATTGCACCTATCCTACATTCCGGTTTAGATGTACACGTAATTAAAACACACCTCCGCACAGGTGGTGCCATCCCTTGTCTGCTTGTGGACATTTCCCCTAGGAAGATTTGGTCCTCTAGGCTGCAGTGGCTTGAGCGGGAGCAGAGGGCCGCCGAGGCATTAGACAGGCTGATGTTGTTGATGAGGAAGTTGGCGGCACCTCCATCTCCCACCCACCTCACGAGCACCTTGCCACAAGCCAGAAGGAGCTTACATGGTGAGGCTAGGAGATGATACTCCCTTGGAGCTCTTCAATGGATGGGGAAGAAGATGGGGACTCACAATCAAGGTCGTCGTCGCCTGCGCTCGAAATTCGCCGCCCGCCACGATTTGGCCGGCCCTGCCCCGGATCCCGCCACTCCTGCCCCGGATCCCGCCCCTCCTGCTCCGATTCTCGACCGTGGCGTCGCCGCGGCGCTGTTGCCTGGAGCCTTCCGCTACGGGGCCCGAGCCTCCCGCCCGGCAACCTCCTCCAGCGCGACCATGGTGACGGCGTCGCCCCATCTCTGGCCAACACGGGGAACGACGATGGACGGGAGCAGGTGAGCACCCAAGAGGCGGCAGATTGGTGGAGGAAGAGAGGAGGCCAGGATTGGGGGAGGAGAGGACACACGCGATTGGGGACGGGAGGAGCCTAGGGTTTTCACCCGTGAAAGGGAGGGTGAAGAAAAGCGACGGCGAATGAGAGGGCGTGGTTGTCTCTGTTAGCCGACCCCACACGCGACTGGCCCCAGATGTCATCGACTCATTCCAAAGATGAACGAGTGAGAAAGTTTTTTACCCCATCGAACGGCTGAAGTGAAAAGCGGGTTGAATTTTTTACTGTAGCGCTGCGAACGAACGAACACGATGATTTTGCCCCCGGAGATGCCTCGTATGGCCGGGTAGGCTAGCGCCCTTTTACAATAGAAATTCATGCATCAATCTACTAGGTACGCCTGCCAGTGCCAGTACCATTTCGCCGAACCAAAGTCATCGGGACATTCTACAGGTAATTACGGAGGCGAGAAGCGACTCATTCATTCACACACGTACGTCTTTGATTTGGCTACCCGAGCTGCCGAGGTCAACACAATGTACGACTGTTCTTTCTCGCCGCGGCAAATCATACTAATACTCCTGAACTCCGAGGTCAAAACTTAACATCGGCGTCTCTGTGTGTGTATAGCGAAGGTTAAACAGAAGCAACGTACACCGGCGATGATGAACACGCGCAACACGGCAGGAAAATCCGACCGAGCCGCCGCAGCAGCTCGCAAGGAAATCCATGCGCGTATACGTCGTCGATCGTGCGATGGCGTCGCGCGATCTGCCGTGTGTGCGTCTCCTCTCCCTGCAGAAGTTTCCGCTGCCGATGCCAAATCTGGAAGGATCAGGAAGTTCAGTGTAACCGGCCGGCCAGATAAATCCCCGTAGTGGGTGCACGGGTAGAACATGGAAACCGTTCATCACATCAGGCGCCACAGCGACGCGCCACCGATCAATATATGTTAGCTTGATCGATCGATCGCACTGAATTTAATTATTGGTTGGTCCTGCTTGATCATGGTCGTCCCGCTGATCGACAAACTCCCGAGTGGATATCGAGCACTGAAGCTACAATTAATTACTTCCTATGTCCGCAAATAAGTATACGTTTTTCTTTTCTAAAAATCGAATGTTCTTAAATTTGATCAAATCATGGAAGAGGCTGAGACCATTGTTCGCTCGAGTCCGCTGACATGGCCAGGCTCAACAACGCCTTGACCTGAGTCTTACCGCGCGCCCACCCGACAGGCCTTGTCAATGAGAGAGCTGTTGGTTTGACATAGGGTTGAAAACGGAACGGAAACGGACGGAAATATGTCTTATCGTTTTTGTTTCCGCCTATCTTAACGGAATCGAAAACGAAATCGGAAACCCCGGAAACGAATATGGAAACGAAAATCACCGGAAATGAATATGGAGCGGATACGGGACGGATACGTTACGAAAATGAATATTTGTCATAATAAAATGGCGGCATATTACCTTGGTATGTATACCGAAAAAGCACATATAACGAAGTAGACAATAAGACAAGGAATATCACTCAACTTCAACAAGCGGCAATTCAACATAAAGTACTACGTAACAGACATAGTGTAACACTTAGATAAGCGCAAGTTCACATAAATATTATTGCGTCGACACTAAGACTGTTCGTGGGCAGTCGCTTGGCTGCCTGATCGCTCGTCTTGTAGGAAGAAGCCGCGATCGCTTGGGAGTTGGGACTAGGTCTTGTGGAATAGTCCCAAACAGAGATGAGTCGTCGGGACTGTAGGCGGATGTCTATAATTAGTAGGTGGCCTGTAGGCCTAGTTTCATGTTTAAATGTAGGCCTACCAAGAACATGGACCTCTCTAGGTTACATTTGCGGAAACATTTCATATTTGTTTATCCGGAATTTCCTTTGCCGTTTTCGTTTCCGTTGGAAACAGCTCCCTTGTTTTCATTTCCGTTTCCTTTTATGATTCTTCCGTTTCCTTTCATTTTCCGCAAAATGCCATTTCCTTTTCCCTTTTTTGCTCTTCATTTTTCCTTTCATTTTCAACCCTAGTTTGACAGAAATTACTCCCTATGTGAAAAACGTACACTAATAGAGTAAAATACATCAAAAGTCACCGAACTTTAGTCTGTTACTCGCTTTGGTCACCGTACATAGCGATACGGGATTTACAGTCATCGAATACGCACGGAAGCCCATCTAGGTCACTCAGTTGTGGTATTGATACGTATTTGCCGATGTGACTAATGGTCAACCCGTATGTCAGCCACCATCTCTGTTTCATTTTGAGAAAATGACCAAATCTTGTTTTTCTTCACTGATTGCTCCCTCAACTCCCTACGGCAAAAAGGAAAAGTCGCAAGCTAACCGAGTAAATTACAAGGAACTACCATAATTGGGGCGAAGTGGATAAGTCAGTATCACTCTTGGTAATTTTTTCGTGTCAGTACCATTTCTGGGGCAACCAACAATAGATTGAGCAAATAGGACGCTGATAGCGTTTTAACCTCTGCGACCCCACTGTCAGTGATGACGTGGAGTAACAGCAGTTCCCTTGCCGTTTACAAGGAGCAGAATAAAGGGTGCTGATGGAGGAAGAGCGGTTCAGCGGACACGGCGGCGCGCATAGCTGAGGCGCACGGCCCCGAGCTGATGGCGGTGACAGATGGCACTACGCACGCGAGGCTGAGGCGTGGCGGTGCGAGGAGACGATGTGCGGCAACGCACGCACGGGCTCACGCGACTTAGGCACGGACGCCAGGGGGAGCTGAGGGGGAATCAGGTGGCGCACGGTGGTCGGCATGAAGGTGGAGCTGTGGAGCGCGGGCCTGCATCGACGCGCTAGAGGCCGAGCAGGCCAAGATGTGCGCCGCGCTGCGCCGGGCGCGACCTCCCCCGCCTCGCAGCGCTGCAGGCCAAGATGTGCGTCGCGTTGGGCGAGGCCTCCGCCATCTCGCCGCGCTGCCAGCCAAGATGACCGTCGTGCGCGGCATTCTCCGCCTCGCCGCGCTGTAGGCCAATATGAACTGGACACGGGCGGGCGCTGGAGCGGCACAGGCGATGCGCGCGGGCATTGGAGCGGCGCGGGAGATGCGCGTGGACGATGTACAGGCACGTGCGCTGGTGCGACGCAGGCGGTGGCGCGCGAGGGCGCTAGTGCGGCATGGGCGGCGGCGTGGGCGCTGAAGCAGCACGGGCTGCGGCGATGGTGCGACACGGGCGCGGGCACTAGGGCGGCATGGGCGTTGGAGCGGCCCAGGCGGCGGCGCGAGCAACAACGCGTGCTGGACGGGCGTGGGTGGCAGCGCGCGTGGGCGCTGGACAGGCGCGTGCTGGACGGGCAGCGGCTGGGCGCTGACGCGCGCGTGCCGCCCGCGGCAGCGCGTGAGGGTGCTAGCGTGGCACGGGCGGCGACGTGCGCTAGTGCGACGCGGGTGGCAGCGTGCGTGGGCGCTAGGCAGCAGCGTGCTGCAGCGGCGTCTCGCGGTGGCACCGGTGCGGCTGCACGCATGGGCGCTCAACGGGCGCGGGCACTGGAGGATGGCAGCTCCATTTTATTTTACATGGAACTCATCGATTTCTGCGGATTGGTCTTAACGGCAGGACAACGGCGTTAAGCCACGCCAGTCCCGACAGTGGGACTACGATGGCTAATACGCTGTTTATCAAAATTTTGCTCAATATGTTGTTGGTTGTCCCAGAAATGGTACTGACACGAAAAAATTAACAAGAGTGGTACTGACCTATCCACTTCGCCCCAATTGTGGTAGTTCCTTGTAATTTACTCAAACTAACCTCC
The DNA here is from genome assembly GCA_030979885.1 of Lolium multiflorum. Taxonomy (NCBI): domain Eukaryota; kingdom Viridiplantae; phylum Streptophyta; class Magnoliopsida; order Poales; family Poaceae; genus Lolium; species Lolium multiflorum. The sequence goes on from CM061752.1 coordinate 228,487,584, forward strand.
GGGCTCCAGCCACAAACTCGGGGACGATGGAGTGTGCCACTGACGCTGGCCTGCACGTGTATCACCGTGAATTCCAGCCGTGACCATCCACAACCTCATCTTCCTCCTCCTCACGGGGAGAAGCACCGCGCCGTGCGTGGTGGGGTCTGGCCCGCGGGAAGCAGGCCTCGACTTCCTCTTGCTCGCCGGCCGCCTCTGCTCTAGCCTCCGGCTAAATATTTTTTTATGCTAGCTTTGCATGATCTTGATCTCATGGTGACGATTAGATGGCGACAGGCCAACTGTATATTCTAAGAAGTTCCTTTTTTGACAAGAAACCAGTTCGTCCGCGTATGTTCATTCATTCTGCTGGCAAGACAGCGGAAATTTTACCATGACACGGATGATGGTGTCACTGAATTGTAAGTTTCTGCTCTCAATGCTATTCTCAACAACCACGGGGAAGTTGACAACACATATTTCTTTTTTGGAAAGAGATGAAAGTGACTTTGGTTTATACAAATAATTTAATTTAAACCGGTCATAGTGTTCACTGAACTTAGGAAAATATTTTTTTTCCGAAATGGGTATCACCCCGGCCTCTGCATCAAATAGATGCACACATCTATTTATTGATAACTTAGGAAAATATTAAGCATCAGCGTTTAAAGCCATGCAGGATACTTAGGCTTGGAGTATAGGGCAATTAATCAACCCACGTGACGAGGTCAAGACTGCCTTGCAGGTTACTTTTTTTTCGAAATGGGGGTATACTTCGGCTTCTGCATCATGATGATCACACGGCCATTTATTAAAATTAAGTTCGAAAGAAGTATAGATTACATCCCAAGTATCATCAATGATTGATACAAAAATCAACCATTGCTAAAAAAAGACATAAAAAGAGAACTCAAGAACCAAGCCTCCTAGTATGCCGCCAACCAGCCTGGCACAAGATATCCTGAGCAACCATCAGGAGTCGTGTGCACCCAGTAGCCATAGCATCCCGCTGTCCCTCCGGCGAAAGGAGAGACCAAAGCTGGACCCAATGCGCCACCATATGAATAACCTGCAAAAAGTGAAAAGAATTTTTCCTGTTAAAGATAATATCATTTCTGACCCTCCATATAGACCAACATAAAGCGGAAACCCCAATACGGATAAAAGCCTTAGATTGTCTATCTACTCCATTAAACCAATTACCAAACATATTAGTAATATTTGATGGAGGCGGAAGATCATAAGTGAAATTAACTGTATGCCAAAGCAGTTTAGCTAAAGGACACTCCACAAAAAGATGTTGAATAGTCTCCTGTTCTCCGCAGGTTACATACGAAGCTTTTGAACCAAAATACCTTGGGTTACCAAGGCCGGATGGATCGAAGGATGGGGAAACAAAAGTTCTGAAGTCCGCAAGCAAACCTGGGCAATCATACTATGGTGTAGGATGAAGTTTTATGTCTCACGCTGCAAAAGAGGTTCTAATTAAGTCGATATCCAAGCTCTACATGTCTATCTGATGGGGGTGTTTAAATTGCCTTATGGTTTGTGTGACGAGCTTATGAAACTGATAAGAAGCTATTACCGACGAGCAATACACGGTAAGCGCAAAACCCATTGGTTGGCATGGGACCATGTGATGAAATCTAAGGACCATATAGGGGATTGTGTTTCAAAGATCTACGTCTGTTTAATAGATTACCTCAATTCTAAGCTTTGTTGGCCAAGCAGGCATGGAGGCTGATACAGTACTCGAATTCCCCGTGTGCTCAACTTTTAAAAGCTAAATATTATCCTAATGACTATATTCTTGACATTGTGTTTTCACGTAATGGTTCTTCAACATGGCATGCAACGGAACATGGGATAGCTCTTCTAAAAAAGGAGTAATCTAGCGGGATTGCAACGGTGCGAACATTTGACTTTGGAGGGATCCGTGGATTCCCCAGGATGCCAACCGCAAGGCCATCTCACCTAAGCTACGCTGCCGTTTTAAATGGGTAGCAGAGTTTGTAATGGTTGATGGGACATGAAATGTTCAGAGAATGCATCAATATTCCTACCTACTGAAGCCAAAGACATCGTGAAAATCAAAACCTCTACGTGGAATGAAAATGATTTCATTGTTTGGTACCGGGAGAAAAAAAGGCATGTTCTTTGTACGCAGTGCTTACCGAATGGTGTTCGGTGAACAATTAGAAGCACATGATGCTCTAGCTACAAGCAATGAACCAGGAGGTGAAAGACCTATCTGGAGAACGATATGATATGGCAGTGCCATGTGCCTCCAAAGCTCCAGAACTTAGCATGGCGCAACTACGGTAATGGCTTAGCAACACAAGTGAATATGCATCATCATGGAATGAATACACCAGTCATATGCCAAATATGTGGACAAGCGGATGAGGACACTTTCCATGTCTTTATCCTATGCCCACATGCGAGGAACTTGTGCTAGGTGAAGAGGGAAATGTGGGTTATGTCGGAGGATGATCTCCTCATGCATACATGACCTGGTTGGATGCTCCATCTACTGCTAAGGCTGACTAAGTTTCAGTGAGCTGCCACTTTGAATCTCTGATGCTTTTGTAGCGCATCTGACATGTACAAAACGAGATCACACACAAAAACCGACACCACGAATGGAAGGCTCTCGACGATTCCTCGCCAGTTACATGACCTCTTTAATCTTGATTAGACAGTTCCTGACAGCTGATGTAACAAAAGGGAAGATGGTTATATTGCACGATCAGGGTTTCCAATCAGACACAAGGCTGATTACCAGCTCCCAAAATATACGTTTGAAACAAAAGCCACCGGACATAGGGATGCTGAAGCTGGATGTGGATGGAGCCTTTGGTCGTGACGGGGCAGCGGGCCTGGAATGGTACTATGAGACCATGATGGTCATGTAATTTTCGATGCATGTCGCCACCTCCGAAGTTGTAAAGATGCCACTTAAGCAGAATTAGAATCTATGGAGGAGGGGCTAAAGCTCGCATTGCTTTGGACTCTTGAAGCAATTGTCATGGAATCAGACTGTTGTGTACCGCTTGGTTTAGTAAACATAGGCAACACAAATAATTCAATGTATGGATTTAAAGTTTTGTATATTTGAGAACTAGTTCAGGAAAGAGGAACTCTTTGTGCAAAGGTCGTCCGTGGGGCGAATAGTGTAGCTCACAGCGTTGCACATCATGGTAGAGTAAATGATAGAAGAGCATAACAAATGATTGTAACTCTACTTTGGTTTAATTAATTCCTCTTTTCCCAGCAAAAAAGTATCAATGCATCGATCTCATCGGTCTGCTGCTCCCGCAAGCCTCCACACTCCCCACATTCTCCACCGATGCTCTCACCCCTCCTACGATGTCTCCTTTCCAGAGTGAATTTCCTCTGCCATTCCTCGACTAGTGTTCCTCTACTTATCCATCTCCAGTGCCCCACCCTTATCCAGAAGGGGAAGATCTCGCTGCCATGATATCGAGCGAGATATCAAATACAAATTAAATACCATACACCACCAATCTCGGAGAAATTACGTGATTATCGATAATAGGTTTGCGGTTTATGCATTCGGTGCCGATGTGGCTCCGACTAGGTCAATGCTCCTAATCAAAAGTTATTGATTTGAGATTTTCAAATGCTTCATATGTTATTTTGACATGTTGCACACACATGGGTATTTTATTGCAAACACTCACGCGACATGTTGTGTTGACTCTAGGTGTCTATTGCAAGTGTTTCTACAACTACTAACGATTGTGTTCATTGACTGACATGTTTCTATTATTAATCTAGTCTCAACAACAATGGGGATCTCGACAACACATATATTGTTTTTGGAAAGAAAGGAAAGTGATTTAATTTATACCATAAAAATTGATGATCCTGATAACCAAATTAGGCAATTTCTACGTATTACCATGTCGATCCCATCTATTGGTCGACTGCTCACACATGTCCCTCCCTACATCATGTGACCCCAAAGGACCCTCATGCCTGTAATAACCCAGAACATAGGAACATCGAATGGTAGATTTAGAAATGGGATGTGCATTTCATAGCAAAACGAGGGAAATTTTCGCGCCTTATTGCATACAAAACTAAGAGGGATCGAGGTTCTCTCTCAATTGCAATTAGGGTTAGGAATTGGGAGGTTAAGAATTTTGACATGATCTCTTTTGTATCTTGTTGATTTTGGGAGTTGATTTGATTTGGCAATTCATAATTGAATTAAAACAAAGCAAGTAATTGATAAACAATATATAATTGAATTATGAATTCATAATTCAAAAACACATCATAATTCAAATCACTTTGTATTTAAAATTACAATATAATTACACAAATAATTCATAAGTAAATGATATAATCACAAATGAGCTCATAAGGAAAATTTGAGCTTTATTGATAATACACACACATACAATGTCTTTACAATATTCATCATACACATATTGGATGAATAATAAACAGAATAAAAAGAAGATTACATCAATTTGATCCTATACTAAAATCCTAAACTAATGTCTTGGAAGAATTGCTTCCTAGATCATTTCCATCCTTGAAACCTGCAAAATAGAAAGAAGAATCTATACAAGGGGTTATATAAGAGAGAAACTAGACAGGGGTTAGAAAACAAGTGTCAAGGACATTTGTCCATGTCCAAAACTTGGACAGCACCAAGATAGGCTCAAGTAGACCAAAACTGAGACAATGATGGGCTCAAGTTTCACCAAAGGGATCACACAACTCATGGAGCTGCTGTGCATTCAACAACACACCAAGGCATAGCCTAGTCACCAAGCCATGCCAGGCTTGTGTGTCACAGCCAGAGAAGAACCAACAGAGGTATAAAAGGGTAGAAACCCTAGAAGCAATGCACAAGTCGACCAGACAACCATTTGATACGCGTAGATGCACACGTCCGTTGGGAACCCCAAGTGGAAGGTATGATGCGTATAGAAGCAAGTTTCCCTCAGTATGAAACCAAGGTTTAATCGAACCAGTAGGAGCCAAGAAGCACGTTGAAGGTTGATGGTCGAAATGTGATGCGGCGCAACACAGGATTCCGGCGCCAACGCGGAACCTGCACAACACAACCCAAGTACTTTGTCCCAACGAAACAGTGAGGTTGTCAATCTCACCGGCTTGCTGTAACAAAGGATTAAACGTATCGAGTGGAAGATGTTTGCAAAGAAAACAGTAAAACAAGTAGATTGTATGCTATGTAAAGAATAGGACCGGGGTCCACACTAGAGGTGTCTCTCCCATAAGATAAAAGCATGTTGGGTGAACAAATTACAGTCGGGCAATTGACAAATAGAGAAAGGCATAACAATGCATATACATGATATGATAAATATAGTGAGATTTAATTGGGCATTACGACAAAGTACATAGACCGCCATCCAACCGCATCTATGCCTAAAAAGTCCACCTTCAGGTTATCATCCGAACCCCTCCAGTATTAAGTTGCAAAGCAACAGACAATTGCATTAAGTATGGTGCGTAATGTAATCAACAACTAAATCCTTAGACATAGCATCAATGTTTTATCCCTAGTGGCAACAGCACATCCACAACCTTAGAACTTTCTGTCACTGTCCCAGATTAAATGGAGGCATGAACCCACTATCGAGCATAAATACTCCCTCTTGGAGTTAAGAGTAAAAACTTGGCCAGAGCCTCTACTAATAACGGAGAGCATGCAAGATCATAAACAACACATGAACAATAGATTGATAATCACCATAATCATAGTACTCTCTATCCATCGGATCCCGACAAACACAACATATAGAATTACATATAGATGATCTTGATCATGTTAGGCAGCTCACAAGATCCAACAATGAAGCACAACAAGGAGAAGACGACCATCTAGCTACTGCTATGGACCCATGGTCCAGGGGTGAACTACTCACTCATCACTCCGGAGGCGACCATGGCGGTGTAGAGTCCTCCGGGAGATGAATCCCCTCTCCGGCAGGGTGCCGAGGCGATCTCCGAATCCCCGAGATGGGATTCGGCGGCGGCGTCTCCGTAAGGTTTTCCGTATCGTGGCTCTCTGCTCGGGGGCTCGCGGAAGCTTTAAGTAGGCGGAGGGTCAACGCGGGGGGCCACACGAGGGCCCAGGTAGGGCCGCGCGGCCAAGGGCCTGGCCGCGCCGGCCACCCCCCGCTGCCTCGTGGCCCCACTTCGTTATCTCTTCGGTCTTCTGGAAGCTTCGTGCAAAAATAGGACCCTGGGCGAAAGTTTCGTCCAATTCCGAGAATATTTCTTTACTAGGATTTCTGAAACCAAAAACAGCAGAAAACAGCAACTGGCTCTTCGGCATCTTGTTAATAGGTTAGTTCCAGAAAATGCATAAATATGACATATAATGTGCATAAAACATGTAGGTATCATCAATAAAGTAGCATGGAACATAAGAAATTATCGATACGTTGGAGACGTATCAGCATCCCCAAGCTTAGTTCTGCTCGTCCCGAGCAGGTAAAACGATAACAAAGATAATTTCTGAAGTGACATGCCATCATAATCTTGATCATACTATTTGTAAACATATGTAATGAATGCAGCGATCAAAGCAAAGGTAATGACATGAGTAAACAAATGAATCATAAAGCAAAGACTTTTCATGAATAGTACTTCAAGACAAGCATCAATAAGTCTTGCATAAGAGTTAACTCATAAAGCAATAAATCAAAGTAAAGGTGTTGAAGCAACACAAAGGAAGATTAAGTTTCAGCGGTTGCTTTCAACTTATAACATGTATATCTCATGGATATTGTCAACATAAAGTAATATAACAAGTGCAATATGCAAGTATGTAGGAATCAATGCACAGTTCACACAAGTGTTTGCTTCTTAAGGTGGAAGGAGATAGGTAAACTGACTCAACAATAAAAGTAAAAGAAAGGTCCTTCAAGAGGAAAGCATCGATTGCTGTATTTGTGCTAGAGCTTTTATTTTGAAAACATGAAACAATTTTGTCAACGGTAGTAATAAAGCATATGAGTTATGAAAATTATATCTTACAAGTTGCAAGCCTCACGCATAGTATACTAATAGTGCCCGCACCTCGTCCTACTTAACTTGGACTACCGGATCTTTGCATGCCATGTTTCAACCAAGTGTCACAAAGGGGTACCTCCATGCCGCCTGTACAAAGGTCTAAGGAGAAAGCTCGCACTTTGGATTTCTCGCTTTTGATTATTCTCAACTTAGACATCCATACCGGGACAACATGGACAACAGATAATGGACTCCTCTTAAATGCATAAGCATGTAGCAATGATTATTGTTCTCATATGAGATTGAGGATATATGTCCAAAACTGAAACTTCCACCATGGTTCATGGCTTTAGTTAGCGGCCCAATGTTCTTCTCTAACAATTTTGCATGCTCCAACCACTAAAATGATAGACCTTCAGACAAGACGGACATGCATAGCAACTCACATGATATTCAACAATAGTTGATGGCGTTCCCCAGAAGCATGGTTATCGCACAACAAGCAACTTAATAAAATATAAAGTGCATAAGTACATATTCAATACTACGATAGTTTTTAAGGCTATTTTGTCCCATGAGCTATATATTGCAAAGGTGAATGATGGAATTTTAAAGGTAGCACTCAAGCAATTTACTTTGGAATGGCGGAGAAATACCATGTAGTAGGTAGGTATGGTGGACACAAATGGCATAGTAGTTGGCTCAAGGATTTTGGATGCATGAGAAGTATTCCCTCTCGATACAAGGTTTAGGCTAGCAAGGTTATTTGAAGCAAACTCAAGGATGAACAAGTGCAGCAAAACTCACATAAAAGACATATTGTAAACATTATAAGACTCTACACTGTCTTCCTTGTTGTTCAAAACTCAATACTAGATATTATCTAGACCTTAGAGAAACCAAATATGCAAATCAAATTTTAACAAGCTCTATGCATTTCTTCATTAATGGGTGCAAAGCATATGATGCAAGAGTTTAAACATGAGCACAACAATTGCCAAGTATCACATTATCCAAGACATTTTAGAATTACTACATGTAGCATTTTCCAATTCCAACCATATAACAATTTAACGAAGAAGAAACTTCGCCATGAACATTATGAGTAAAGCCTAAGGACACATGTGTCCATATGCAATAGCGGAGCGTGTCTCTCTCCCACAAAGTGAATGCTAGGATCCATCTTATTCAAACAAAAACAAAAACAAAAACAAACCGACGCTCCAAGTAAAGAACACAAGATGTGATTGAATAAAAATATAGTTTCAGGGGAGGAACCTGATGATGTTGTCGATGAAGAAGGGGATGCCTTGGGCATCCCCAAGCTTAGACGCTTGAGTCTTCTTAAAATATGCAGGGGTGAACCACGGGGGCATCCCCAAGCTTAGAGCTTTCACTCCTCTTGATCATAGTATATCATTCTCCTCTCTTGACCCTTGAAAACTTCCTTCACACCAAACTTCAAGCAAACTCATTAGAGGGTTAGTGCACAATTAATAATTCACTCATTCAGAGGTGACACAATCATTATTTTCACTTCTGGACATTGCATAATGCTACTGGACATTAGTGGATCAAAGAAATAAATCCAACATAGCAAAAGAGGCAATGCGAAATAAAAGGCAGAATCTGTCAAAAACAGAACAGTCCGTAAAGACGAATTTAGAAATGGCACCAGACTTGCTCAAATGGAAAAACTCAAAACTAATGAAAGTTGCGTACATATCTGAGGATCACGCTCGTAAATTGGCAGATTTTTCAAATTTTCTACAGAGAATTGTGCCCAGATTCGTGACAGACAGCAATGCTGTTTCTGCGCAGCGATCCCAAATATAACATCAACTTTGACATAGAAACTTTACTTGGCACAAAAACTTGATAAGGAGAGGTTGCTACAGTAGTAAACAACTTCCAAGACTCAACAAAACAAAAAATTGCTGTAGGTAAAAACATGGGTTGTCTCCCATAAGCGCTTTCAGCTAGGCGCAGAAAGTGCAAATCAAGTAACATCGAGAGTAGAAGCATCAACATCATAGCTTGTTCTAATAATAGAATCAAAAGGCAACTTCATTCTCTTTCTAGGGAAGTGTTCCATACCTTTCTTGAGAGGAAATTGATATTTAATATTACCTTCCCTCATATCAATAACAGCACCAACAGTTCGAAGAAAAGGTCTTCCCAACACAATTGGACAAGATGCATTGCATTCGATATCCAAGACAACAAAATCAACGGGGACAAGGTTATTGTTAACCGTAATATGCACATTATCAATCCTCCCAAAGGTTTCTTTTTAACATTATCGGCAAGATTAACATCCAAATAACAATTCTTCAATGGTGGCAAGTCAAGCATATCATAAATCTTTTAGGCATAACAGAAATACTTGCACCAAGATCACATAAAGCATTACATTCAAAGTCATTGAATTTCATTTTAATGATGGGCTCCCAACCATCTTCTAACTTTCTAGGAATAGAAGTTTCAAGTTTTAGTTTCTCTTCTCTAGCTTTTATGAGAGCATTTGTAATATGTTTTGTAAAGGCTAAATTTATAGCACTAGCATTAGGACTTTTAGCAAGTTTTTGTAAGAACTTTATAACTTCAGAGATGTGGCAATCATCAAAATCTAAATCATTATGAGCTACAGCAATGGGATCATTATTCCCAAGGTTGGAAAAAATTTCAGCAGCTTTATCACAAGCAGTTTCAGCAGTTTTAGCAATTTCAGGCAGTTTTGTACGCTTTGCACTAGGAGTAGAAACATTGCCAACACCAATTATTTTACCATTGATAGTAGGAGGTGCAGCAACATGTGAAGAATTAGCATTACTAGTGGTGGTAATAGTCCAAACTTTAGCTATATTATTCTCTTTAGCTAGTTTTTCATTTTCTTCTCTATCCCACCTAGCACGCAGTTCAGCCATTAATCTTATATTCTCATTAATTCTAACTTGGATGGCATTTGCTGTGGTAGTAATCTTATTATCAATATCATTATTAGGCATAACTTTCAACTTTAAAAGATTAACATCAGAGGCAAGCCTATCAACTCTAGAAGCGATAGTATCAATTTTATCAAGCTTTTCCTCAACAGATTTGTTAAAAGCAGTTTGTGTACTAATAAATTCTTTAAGCATGGCTTCAAGACCAGAGGGTACACTCCTATTATTATTGTAAGAATTCCCATAAGAATTACCATAACCATTACCATTAGCAGAAGGATATGGCCTATAGTTATTACCAGAGTTGTTCCTATAAGCATTGTTGTTGAAATTATTATTTTTAATGAAATTCACATCAAAATTTTCTTCTTGAGCAACCAATGAAGCTAAAGGAACATTATTTGGATCTACATTAGATCTACCATTCACAAGCATAGACATAATCACATCAATCTTATCACTCAAGGAAGAGGTTTCTTCAACAGAATTTACCTTCTTACCTTGTGGAGCTCTTTCCGTGTGCCATTCAGAGTAATTTATCATCATATCATCAAGAAGTTTTGTAGCCGCCCCAATGTGATGGACATAAAGGTACCTCCAGCAGCTGAATCCAATAAATTCCGCGAAGAAAAATTTAGTCCTGCATAGAAGGTTTGGATGATCATCCAAGTAGTCATCCATGGGTTGGGCAATTCTTTACCAAAGTTTTCATTCTCTCCCAAGCTTGAGCAACATGTTCAGTATCTAATTGTTTAAAATTCATTATGCTACTTCTCAAAGATATAATTTTAGCGGGAGGATAATATCTACCAATAAAAGCATCCTTGCATTTAGTCCATGAATCAATACTATTCTTAGGCAAAGATAGCAACCAATTTTTAGCTCTTCCTCTTAATGAGAAAGGAAACACTTTCAATTTAATAATATCACCATCTACATCTTTATACTTTTGCATTTCACAAAGTTCAACAAAATTATTGAGATGGGCAGCAGCATCATCAGAACTAGCACCAGAAAATTGTTCTCTCATGACAAGATTTAATAAAGCAGGTTTAATTTCAAAGAATTCTGTAGTAGCAGGTGGAGCAATAGGTGTGCATAGGAAATCATTATTATTTGCATTTGTGAAGTCACACAATTTAGTATTTTCATGGTTGGCCATTTTAGCAACAGTAAATAAAACAAACTAGATAAAGTAAATGCAAGTAACTAATTTTTTTGTGTTTTCGATATAGAGAGCAAGACAATAAAGTAAAACTAGCAACTAATTTTTTGTGTTTTGATTTAGTGCAGCAAACAAAGTAGTAAATAAAATAAAGCAAGACAAAAACAAAGTAAAGAGATTGAGAAGTGGAGACTCCCTTGCAGCGTGTCTTGATCTCCCCGGCAACGGCGCCAGAAATTTAGCTTGATACGCGTAGATGCACACGTCCGTTGGGAACCCCAAGTGGAAGGTATGATGCGTATAGAAGCAAGTTTCCCTCAGTATGAAACCAAGGTTTAATCGAACCAATAGGAGCCAAGAAGCACGTTGAAGGTTGATGGTCGCGAAATGTGATGCGGCGCAACACCAGGGATTCCGGCGCCAACGCGGAACCTGCACAACACAACCCAAGTACTTTGTCCCAACGAAACAGTGAGGTTGTCAATCTCACCGGCTTGCGTAACAAAGGATTAAACGTATCGAGTGGAAGATGTTTGCAAAGAAAACAGTAAAACAAGTAGATTGTATGCTATGTAAAGAATAGGACCGGGTCCACAGTTCACTAGAGGTGTCTCTCCCATAAGATAAAAGCATGTTGGGTGAACAAATTACAGTCGGGCAATTGACAAATAGAGAAAGGCATAACAATGCATATACATGATATGATAAATATAGTGAGATTTAATTGGGCATTACGACAAAGTACATAGACCGCCATCCAACTGCATCTATGCCTAAAAAGTCCACCTTCAGGTTATCATCCGAACCCCCTCCAGTATTAAGTTGCAAAGCAACAGACAATTGCATTAAGTATGGTGCGTAATGTAATCAACAACTACATCCTTAGACATAGCATCAATGTTTTATCCCTAGTGGCAACAAGCACATCCACAACCTTAGAACTTTCTGTCACTGTCCCAGATTAAATGGAGGCATGAACCCACTATCGAGCATAAATACTCCCTCTTGGAGTTAAGAGTAAAAACTTGGCCAGAGCCTCTACTAATAACGGAGAGCATGCAAGATCATAAACAACACATGAACAATAGATTGATAATCACCATAATCATAGTACTCTCTATCCATCGGATCCCGACAAACACAACATATAGAATTACATATAGATGATCTTGATCATGTTAGGCAGCTCACAAGATCCAACAATGAAGCACAACAAGGAGAAGACGACCATCTAGCTACTGCTATGGACCCATGGTCCAGGTGAACTACTCACTCATCACTCCGGAGGCGACCATGGCGGTGTAGAGTCCTCCGGGAGATGAATCCCTCTCCGGCAGGGTGCCGGAGGCGATCTCCGAATCCCCCGAGATGGGACCGCGGCGGCGCGCTCCGTAAGGTTTTCCGATCGTGGCTCTCACTGGGGGTTTCGCGACAAGCTTTAAGTAGGCGGAGGGTCAACGCGGGGGCCACACGAGGGCCCAGGGGTAGGGCCGCGCGGCCAAGGGCCTGGCCGCGCCGGCCACCCCGGCTGCCTCGTGGCCCCACTTCGTTATCTCTTCGGTCTTCTGGAAGCTGCAAAATAGGACCCTGGGCGAAAGTTTCGTCCAATTCCGAGAATATTTCTTTACTAGGATTTCTGAAACCAGCAGAAAACAGCAACTGGCTCTTGCATCTTGTTAATAGGTTAGTTCCAAAATGCATAAATATGACATATAATGTGCATAAAACATGTAGGTATCATCAATAAAGTAGCATGGAACATAAGAAATTATCGATACGTTGGAGACGTATCACCATTCATCAAGCAACCAGCAAGAAATAGTGCAGAGTTCATCCTGTTCTTGCTCAAGAACAACACCAATAATCACTGAACCCATTTATCCATCCAAATTTACCAACGAAAACTCAACAGAAGACATGGGGACATAAAAAAGAACATCAGGAGCTAGGAGGAGCAGGGCAAGTAACAAGATTATCCAGCAACTGCTCAACAACAGTTGAGCTTAACTAAGGATGGACATGGGCAGGGTATGGGCAGGGTAGAGCAATACCATACCCATACCCGTATAGTCGATGGGTACAAACTTCTACCCATACCCGTGCCCATGGGTATAAAAGTTTACCCATACCCATACCCGGCGGGTACCCGTACCCATTGGGTACCCGGTGGGTAGGTTAAATTGTACACAAGTCACTCGCAATTTTACATTTATCAATAATAAATTCGATTAAAAAATGAATTATCTCAACTCGATAACAAGTAATTTAGTAGATAACAATTAAAAAATATGAAAATCCCATTCTCATACAAGTAAACAAAAGTAGACGTGTCATGTAAGAAATTGACAATAAACGGGCAGGGTATGGGTATACCCGCGGGTACAAAGCTATACCCGTGCCTTACCCATGACTTAACGGGTAGGGTATGGGTACTACCCATGGGCATGAAAGTGTACCCATACCCTGCCCATGCGGGTACGGTACCTGCGGATACCCGTACCCATGGGTAAAATTGCCATCCTTAAGCTTAACCATCTAGGAGCTGGAACAAGGTATACCAAGTTCCTGGAGAGGATCGAGTGGATCCAATCCATTTTTTTTTTGCATGACACAGGATGAGCAGATGCTCATGGGGTTGTCATCACTTGGTGTTGACCAAGGATCACTGGCAGAAATGGATCAACTAGAACCCAAAACCATCCAGATACTTTTCCAGAGCAAATACACAAGCATACATGCACATATAGCACCAGTAGAGGATTTACAGGTTATAGAAGCTACCAAAAACCCACCTAGTGAGATCCTAGTCCATAAACCATCAGTTAAACCCAAGATTTCTTCACAGGCAAGCATAATGGCATTCATATCATGTATGATTCCCTATTATGCAAGCAGAGATGAGTAGCCAACAAGACCTAGCCGATTGTGTGAGCAACCAAGCAGTAGCAAGGCTACTGTGGTCACAACAAACACAAATCCATCCATTTAAACCAAAACTATAAGTCATCATCATCCAGAAATGGATCCAGACTTTATTTATTTCCAAATTGATCATGGAAATATCAAATCATGCACAACAAGGCATTTAATCAACACCGCATAAGCAATTCATCCATAAATAATCCATTCAAGCATAAATATACATTAAACCATGCTTGAACAACATAATAGCATCATTGAGAGGCAACAGCTACATGAATCATTGCTTACTAGCAATAGGATCTTGTCCAATGAGCTTTGGACAGCAACAGCAACACATACACACACTTGTGCATTAGCTAGAGCAAGCATAAGTCACAGTAGTACGTAGTAGATAATCCATTCAAATAGCCGAGGAGTAAGCCAGTAACTAGCCACTAGCATTTGATTGATCAAATGGATCAATTAGATCAAGCTTAGGCATAGCAGAGCATCACAAACATGAAGTTATTCAAGAATTGGATCAATTGAAGCATACACAGGGCATAGGTGAGTATCACTGACACCACAAGTGTCAGCAGTGCTAACCTAGACAATAACAAGACCATTAGCAAGCAATTGTATAGCAGAGGAGCATAATTGGATACAATAGGATAACCCATGACCAATAAGCATATGAACCAAGAACCTGTAAGCAATTGCACATCACCAGTACATGAACAAATAGGATGAGCCTAGCACAGTGAGCCAGTAAGCATAGCAATATCATCAGTAGGCTTAGGAGTAGAGCAAAGCAAGAACATCAAGCACATCAGCTTAGCAAGAACAGCAGCACAACAGCAAGAATGGCAGCACGTCGAGCACATCAGCAGCAGCATACACTAGGGACAGTAGGCACAGATCGAGATGGAGTAGAGGAGGTAGAAGAAGAAGAGGAGGAGTACCTGGCGAGTCATGGAGGCGACAGGGCGACACGGTGGCACAGGGCAGCCACTGCGGCGCCAAACCGCGGCCAGGCCCGTGCCAGGCCACGCACACCACCAGGGAAGGCGGCGAACACCCAGGAGTGGCGAGGAAGAGCAGATCGACGGAGATCGCCACGGATCCGTCGTCGTTTGCAAGCGTCGCGCACGCGCACGAGCGGTCGAGGATGAAGTAGTCGGATCTACACGGACGAGCAGATGCGCCGTCGAGCGCTGCGTCGTTTGAGCACCACGGTGTGCCCTAGTTCGGCTGGAGTCGGCCGGAGCACGGCGCCGAACATGGCGGTGACACGGTCGCCACGCGAATCGCCAAGGTAGGGTTAGGGTTCGTGAGAGAGACGAGAGAGAGAGTGAGAGTGGGCCGTCACGGTTCGGTGTCACCGCACCGTTTTGGGCAGGCCTTAGTAGGCTGTCCAAATGGGCCAATTTAATGGGCTGGCCCAATTGGGCTAGAGGGGTATTTTTGTCTTTTAAATTTCAGAAATAACCTTTGAATTCTACCAAATTTTAAATAATCATGAATACCTCGAAAAATCCAATAAAAAATGGATTAGTGAACTAAAAATTACTCTTAACAAGAATAAAATAAGAAATAGAATTAAGAAAAAATTCAAATTTTAGAATTTTAGAATTTAATTTAAACTTGGAATTTGAAATTTGCAATTTTCCTTGGATATAAAAATCAAGGAAAATTACCAATAAATTCAAATATTTGTTTATCAAATATTTTAAAAGAAATTCTATTATTCCAAGTCCTTTCTCTTAAAGAAAAATATTTTCCAAGTGGAAAATATTCTATTATTCCTATTTCTTTTATTCTCAAAAAGAAGGAAAACTCTATTATTTCAAATTCTTTATTTGAAATAAATATTTTCCAAAAAAGGAAAATTCTGTTCTCTTAAATCCTTTTCTTTAGAAAAGGAAACAATATTAAGGACTTAATAGTAATTATATATTACTGCCAAAGGCACAAATACTTAATTTAACCCTGTCGAGGGTGCTCCTCGGCAATGCCCTCTGATAGGGCTTAGGGTTGATGGAATCCTGCAAGCTGACACGAGACATCGGTTCACAGACAAGCGGGAGAACGATTTACCCAGTTCGGGGCCCTCGATGAGGTAAAACCCTTACGTCCTGCCTGTCTGATCTTGATTATGATAATATTGGGTTACAATGGGGTGCTGAAAGGTTCGGCTGAGATCTCGTTGAGAGGCTAAGTGTTGCGGCGACCTAGCTCTGGACTTCTGGTGGCTAAGATTACTAAGATTGTTCGTGTCCCTCGGCAGCCCCTCTCCTGGCCTTTATATAGGAGGTCAGGTCTCAAGAGATCTAACCGAGTACGACTAGATTTACAGCAGTTCTATCTCTAAACCTTCCTTGTCCGGCTCCTTCCTTGCCTTGCCTGGCAAGGAATCTTCCGCTTCGCCATCCAAGTGGCCCGTCTCGTCATCGAATACCTTCATGGGCCTCCAGCTAGATCGTATAGGGTAGGGCAATGTCGGTTACCCGAAGGGTAATGCCCACGTCAGTAGCCCCCGAGTGTCTAGCCGAAGATAGTTCGGGTAGAGACTAAAGCATGCCTCCACCTAATGTTCTTCTCCTTGATTGTTTTTGTCCATCTTGTATCAACATCATCTTCTTATATCGGGTGCGCGTCAGCGCTCCCGATGGGAGTAGCCCCCGAGTCTAGGTACGGATGCTTGCAATCCGTGCGTAGACTCAAGTTGTACCACTCGAACATTTTCTTCTGCCGAAGTTTTGCTGCAAGTCTTCATGGGTCATCCGATACATTTGTACCAAGGCTTGTTCTCTTCGATAAGTTTTCCGTGCGTAAGGGATAATGAGTAACGTGCCCAACTTTTGCTGGTTAACTGTCGATGGCAAAACAACATCACCCTACACAGAATCAAGTCCCCGGGCATGATCCTGGCGTCCAAAAAAGTTCTATCGGGTGCGCGTCCAGCGCTCCCGATGGGAGTAGCCCCCGAGTCTAGATACGGGCGCTTGTAACCGGGTGCAGACTCGAGCTGAGCATTCTCCTCCAAATCTTTTTTCACAGGAATATCTTCGAGTGTTCATTTTATCGGGTGCGCGTCCAGCGCTCCCGATGGGAGCAGCCCCCGAGTCTAGGTGCAGATGCTCGTGATCCGTACATAGACTCAAGTTCACCATCCGATACCTTTTACATTTCTTCGAATGCTTCGATCGTTCCTCATGACGTCACCGATGACGTTATTGTTACTTTGATTTTGACTGACAGACGCAACCCGCTGGGCCCATTTTACCTCTGCCTAGCTCTGTTTTTAAGTAATATCCGCCTTCCTCGTACAGTTACCAAGGTGCCTCCTCGATTTCCGCGATTAACAATGGAGAAAGGGTCCTGTTAATGAAGTAGCAGCTGTGACACGTTGACATAGGCATCCCCAATGGGCCTGCCGAAGGTGGTACCCGGGGTTTATTGAAGGCCCAGGACTCGAAGAATAAGAAAATTCGGAAGCCCATTTAGTGCTAAGGAAAGATAGATTGTATTAGGAAATATAGAGACTTGTAATCTTACGGGATGGGTACGAAACCCTCCCGAACTCTGTAACTTGTGTATTACGAAACCCTCGGCTCCACCTCTATATAAGGGGGAGTCGAGGGACAAAGAAAGGATCGAACCTATTGTCAACAGAACCCTAGTTTTCATAATCGCGAGTACTTTTGGCTGAAACCTTCGAGATCTACTTGCCCTCTACTTCCAGCAAAACCCTAGTCTACAATCTGTAGGCATTGAAAAATTAATCCTTTGTCAATTGGCGCCGTCTGTGGGAATTAGAGGTTGCAAGGAACTGATCTCGATGGCACGTCCAGAATCGTCGACTTCGTCGGTGGCTAGCAATGCGATGGATCGAGGTAAACGGGAAAAAACTGATCTAGTCGATTTTATTCCTCACCCGCCTCCCGTTTGGATGCATGTGCCTATCCGGAGGAGCCCATCGTCATGACGTTCGGAGAATTCCGATTTGGCGTCAACAAAGAAGGATCCTATCGTCTCGAAGTTCCGATCTCGTCGGAATTTTCAGCGATCGATTCTGGCTTTTCATCGAGTGATGAGGAGTTTTCGTCGCCACGCTTCATCAACACCAAGGCAAGCGGAAAGCTCGCCAAGATCTTCAGCGACACATCTTTCGAGTCGTCTGCGGACTCCGTTATAAGCAGCGATTCTGACAGTGTCGACAGCTTCAACTTCATCGACAAATCTGCTGCCATCGGAAAGGTCTTCACCAATCTCTATGATGGTGTCACCAATCCCGACAAAAACCAATACTCAAAATATCATCAAGTCTATGCAATTGAAGAGGCAAGCCGAGCAGAACCAGAGACGTCAGAGGCTTTCGATGATTTGGGAAACCCATACGTCGATCCCGCTGATCTCAGAAGAGGCCTAGGCACTAAATATGTCGGGTCTTCACCTCGCGAAAGAGTTCAACTCCCGCAAGCAGCGTGGGATAGGGCCGCAAGAGCCATGGATGGTTCAGAACCAATGACCACCACTGCTACTGCAGAAGAATTACAAGCCTATCAATCTAGACTTGCTCGTGTGAGTAGGGAGCTGGAAAAACAGACAACATCCCTGAATAGAAGAAAAGAAGCAGCCTCCGCGTCAAGCAGGCGTCGAGCAGAGCTCAGTCGACAATCAGGAACTTCGGGAGATAATCACAGAGAAGCTCGGAGGAGGGCAAGATCTCGGCTGCAAAATATACCCGAAGCAGAGAGAGGCAACATAATTCAAAATCTCGACATGTCCTTCATGACAATTGATACAAGGGGAAATATCATCCCAAAAACACCAGAAGCTGGATACATGGCAACGCAAGCTTATATCCTTGCGTCCAGACCACCCCCCGGGGACCCGAGAGAAGCATTGTTTAATATGGCAATGGCTGGAGTTGGAGTCATGGGAACAGCGTTTGCAGCTACACCTCCCGAAGGAACTCCAAGACAAAATAGTCCACGACCCACGACAGCAGTGGAAGATCCACCAAGGACAAGTGGAGCAAGAGATACGACGGCACAAGCAAGGGTGGATAGAGCGCGACAAGAAAGAAGAGAACATCGGCAGTCACCAGAAGTCGCCGATGAAGATATGTGCGGGTTACCGTGCTTTACGAGACGAGTTCGAAAAACTCGAGTCCCGAAAGGGTTTAAGTTACCCGAAAATTTCAAGAAATTCGACGGCCTACAAGATCCCGAGGATTGGCTCGTTGATTACCTCGAGATGGTAAAGTTGGTAGGCGGAACCAGAGCAACAGCCATGCAAAGCATCCAAGTACACTTGAGCGGTGCCGCGCGATCTTGGATAAAGAAGCTTCCCCCAGGTTCCATCGACAGTGGGATAGTTTCGAGGATATCTTCGCGAAGAACTTCCGATCCACCTGCAAGAAACCCGCGATATTGGAAGAGATGAGGGCGTGCAGGCAGAAACACGACGAATCGATGAGAAAATATATACAGAAGTGGAACATTATTAAAAACTCGGCAGAGGATATATCTGACAAGAGAGCAATAGACGCGTTCGTGGCAGGAATTCGACGAGGAGATTTTGTCGAGGACTTAGCAATATCAGCACTGATGGAGATAGCAAACAAATGGGCAGATGGAGAAGACGCGATATATAACAAGCGACATAGGTCACCAGAGGAGGATCGCGGTCGAAATTTTCAAAATAGAAGGCGATTTTCTCGCCAGTTTTACAATAATGATGCTCCTGGCCACATATCGGCTGGTTTCCGAGGAAATCCTGGAGGGAATAGTCGAGATGATTACCAAAGGAGTAATGAGCAGCAAAGCGACTCGAGAGGTGATTTCCGTGGTAACAGGCAAAATAGTGGACCAAGGTTCCAAAGACCTTATGTGTCTCCCAAAGAAATGATGAACGGGCCCTGTCAGATGCACTTCTATCTCGACAATAATGGAAAGAGGCAGTCAGGTCATCTCCAGAAAGATTGTCGCAATTTCCAAGCAATGTTGCGAGCCGCAGGGATCGCCAATGCCCAAGCGATGAATAGAAACCCTCAGGGGCCAAAGAGTGAGATTCACCTCCCACCTCCTCCCGCAATTACGGACGAAAATCGGCACCAGCTTAGAATAGCGGTGATACGTCTCAAACGTATCTATAATTTCTTATGTTCCATGCTACTTTTATTACAATACTTAAATGTTTTATACATACTTTACATCATTATTATACATTTTCCGGCACTAACCTATTAACAAGATGCCGAAGTGCCAGTTGCTGTTTTCTTCTGTTTTTGGTTTCAGAAATCCTAGTAAGGAAATATTCTCGGAATTGGACGAAATCAACGCCCAGGGCCTATTTTTACACGAAGCTTGCGTAAGACCGAAAGGGAGACGAAGTGGGGCCACGAGGTGGTGCCACACTAGGGCGGCGCGGCCTAGGCCTGGGCCGCGCCGGCCTAGTGTGTGGGCCCCTCGTGACGCCGACCTACCCTTCCGCCTACAAATAGCCTTCGTCAAACCCCCAGTACCGAGAGCCACGATACGAAAACCTTCCAGACGCCGCCGTCGTGAATCCCATCTCGGGATTCAGAGATCGCCCGCACCCTGCCGAGAGGGGAATTGATGACCCACAAGTATAGGGGGTGTATCGTAGTACTTTCGATAAATAAGAGTGTCGAACCCAACGAGGAGCAGAAGGTGTTGACAAGCAGTTTCGATGAAGGATTCACTGTAAATGCTCACAGACAAGTATTCAGGGGGTTTTGATATTGTAGATAAATAAAGTACAAGTAAATAAAATGCGAGAGAAATAATTGCAGCGAGTGGCCCAATCCTTTTTAGCACAAAGGACAAGCCGGTTTGTGTACTTATAATGACCAAACGTTCTTGAGGACACACGGGGATTTTAGTCTAGTGCTTTCGCTTCATGTAGCTAAATAATCTTCATTGTTTTGATAAGTGTTGTGTGGGTGAACCTATGCTAATGCACCGCCCTTCCTAGGACTAATACATACTTGTGATTATACCCCTTGCAAGCATCCGCAACTACAAGAAAGTAATTAAGATAAATCTAACCACAGCCTTAAACTCTGAGATCCTGCGATCCCTCCCGCATCGATGTACTAACGGGGGCTTAGGTTTCTGTCACTCCGGCAACCCCGCAATTAGCAACCGAATACAAGATGCACTCCCCTAGGCCCATAAATGGTGAAGTGTCGTGTAGTCGACGTTCACACGACACCACTAGAAGAATGACACCACAACTTAAATATCATAACATTGAATATTACTCAACCATAATTCACTACTAGCATTTAGACTTCACCCATGTCCTCAAGAACTAAACGAACTACTCACGAGACATCATATGGAATACAATCAGAGGTGATATGATGATGAATAACAATCTGAACATAAACCTTGGTTCAATGGTTTCACTCAATAGCATCTACAACAAGTATAGAATAACACCGGGAGAGTTTCCCCTATCAAACAATCAAGATTTAACCCGAATTGTTACAGCGGTGACGAGGTGCAGCGGTGGTGATGGCGGTGTAGATGGTGGAGATGATGATGATGATGATGGAGATGATGTCCCGCTCGATGACGATGGCGATGGCGTCGATTTCCCTCTCCGGGAGGGAATTTCCCCGGCGGATTCCTGCCCGCCGGAGAGCTCTTTTCTCTCTGGTGTTCTCCGCCCCGCAGAGGCGGCTGTAACCCTTCGTGAGGTCCTCTCTGTGGCTTAGGTTTTCGGGACGAAGGAGTACGCGAAGAAAAGGAGGCGAAAGGGGTGTGGGGCCCCCACACCGTGGCGCGGCCAGGCCTGGGCCGCGCCGCCCTAGGGTCTGGGCCCACAGTGGCTCCTCTCCGCTCCCCCTTCTGGCTCCCTCCGTCATCTGGAAAAATAGGAATTTACGTGAAATTCCCTTCCACAGTTGATCTTCCAAAATATTGCGTTCTGACGGTGCTTTTTCCAGCAGAATCCTGGCTTCGGTGCTTGATCCTCCAATGATGATGAAACATGCAAAATAGATGAAATAACATAAGTATTGTGTCCCAATATGAAATATATCAATGAATAACAGCAAATTATGATACAAAATAGTGATGCAAATTGGACGTATCAACCCCCCAAGCTTAGACCTCGCTTGTCCCCAAGCGAAACTGAGCTCGATAAACAAGACCACATGTTTATGGAGTGAAGAGTCGATAAATAAAATACGGACAAGAAGCATCATATTCATTCACACAAGACATTCTAGTAAACAACTTCCTCATATAACTCATCTCGAAATAAGTAAAGAGAAATCACAAGTAAAGGTGCATAAGAAATCATAATTGGTGATGGCAAACTTTGTTCTTGGTCAGAGAACTACTAACGGATTGTACTTCTAAACAAAGCTTTCATATTAGATTTTATAGCTGAGCCTTCATATTTAAGCATAACAATCTCTTCATAATCATTGATAACTTCAAGTCATATTCATTCAGATAAAATTGGTACTAAACAAGAAAGTATAAAAGACATGATTAACTGAATCATAGCATAAATGATTGGTTCACAACAACTCAATTGCTTGCTTGAGATAGAGGGAAATAGGTTTACCGACTCAACATAAAAGTAAAAGATAGGCCCTTCGCAGAGGGAAGCAGGGATTAAATCATGTGCTAGAGCTTTTCAAGTTTTGAAATCATATAAAGAGCATAAAAGTAAGATTTTGAGCGGTGTTTGTTGTTGTCAACGAATGGTAGCGGGCACTCTAACCCCCTTGCCAAACGAACCTTCAAAGAGCGGCTCCCATGAGGGACGGCATCTCTACCAGCAAGGTAGATCCCCCTTCTCTTTTATTTACACATGTATTTTAGTTTTATTAAGGATGACACTCCCCCAACCTTGGCTTTCTCAATCCATGGCTAACCGAATCCTCGGGTGCCTTCCAACATTCACATACCATGGAGGAGTGTCTATTGCAAAATTAAGTTGCTGATAAATCAGAGCAAAACATGTGAAGAGAATTATTAATGAAAGTTATTAATTGGGGCTGGGAACCCCGTTGCCAGCTCTTATTGCAAAGTTATTGGATAAGCGGATGTGCCGCTAGTCCATTGGTGAAAGTCCGCCCAACAAGATTGAAAGATAAAACACCACATACTTCCTCATGAGCTATAAAACAATTGACACAAATAAGGAGTAGTAGTTTGAATAATTTAAAGGTAGCACATGAAGTATTTACTTGGAATGGCAGAAAATACCATGCAGTAGGTAGGTATGGTGGACACAAATGGCATAGGTTTGGTCTAAAGTTATGGATGTATGAGAAGCATCTCCTCTCAATACAGGTCTTTGGCTAGCAAGGTTTGATAGCAAGCATAAAGGTTGAAGGAATCAAACAAATATACATATGATAGAACAATCATGCATCTTTCTCATAAGCACAAGCAATTTTAACTTTAGAATACTAAGCATAGAGATAATAGAGTAATGTATCTAAGTGTATTTCTCTCTTTTATTAAACATCAAGATGTTGTTGCTATTGACCAATGCTAAGTTTGCCAAAACCAAATAGATTTACTTGATGCTCCCAAAGTGATATCAATACTCATGTCAAGAGTAATCATATAATGGAGATTGCAAACTAAAATAAGGTGTGCAAAAAGTAAATGATAAGACTTCTCATTAATATTCCATAATGATAACTCACACCAACGGATACATAGATAACTAACTAAGAGAGATACTTCCACATTGCATACTATTCCATATGATAACTTCCCTACTCATGATATGACACTACTTGATAGTAAAAGATAAAGGTGATGATGATGTGATACCGCGGCACTCCCCCAAGCTTGGAACAAACCAAGGGGATGCCAATACCGATGATGAATTACTCCTTCGGTGATGATGGTGATGGATTCTTCTCGACAAGCTTCTTAACCAGCTCCTTTAAATCTTCAATCTCATAGGTGAGGTTGCGAATCATCTCCGAGTTGTGCTCAACGCGGCTCATAATCATGTCCGGTGGTGAATCCCAACTCTTAGAGTTGTTTCCCCATCCTTCAGCTTCAGATTTCATCTCTCCTGCAATGTCAGAACGATCTATATCCCAATTACTTGGCAACACTACCTTGGGGGTCCTTTCAGTTTGACGATCATAGATTAGATTGCGGTAAGGGTTGTAATGGCTCGGAGAAGATGTCCTTGGAGCCAAGTAATGACGTGGAACCGCTCCTCCGGTAGCGATTCGTGCACTCCTCTTGATGTTGGATGGATTTGATATCACGCCAATACTTGCAACGGTGGCTTGCTGGTGTTCCTGCGGAGCTTCCTCCACTTCTTCCTCATCCTCTCTTGCGTCTTCTTTCTTCAGCTCCGGGTCTTGAATATTTTCCTTCAAAGGTTCCTTGTCCTTGTTGTTGGAGGCCATGGTGCTTCTAGATCAAAACAAATCTGGCAGAAAACAGCTCGAAACAAAACACGACGAGAAAACGATATTACGGACCTCCAGGGGTCCGGGGGATTATATAGCAAATATTTTTACGACAAAAGGAAGGTTCCAGGCCGAAAACGAGTGGAAACGGGACGCCGAGGTGCCGTCACCATAGGTCGGCGCGGCCAGGGTGGGGCCCGCGCCGGCCTGTGGTGACGGGCCCTCGCGCGTCTTTTCCACTCCGTTTCGATTCCGTAATTTTTCATATTTTCCAAAAACAGCAAAAATAATGTTCGGAAAGGTAAACGCGGACTTTTCATTACCTATACTGTTACCTATTCAAAGTCGAGTTCTGGCGGACTGTCAATTTGTCCTTTGATGAAAGCCTCCGGTGTTTCCATTTGAATAATATCAACATCAACATTATAAGAATCACCCGAGATATAATGCTTGAGTCTTTGTCCATTCACCACTTGTGTGGCATTGCCTTGGAGAGAGCTAATTTTAATTGCTCCTGAACGATACACCTCCTCAACAACATATGGTCCTTCCCACTTCGAGAGTAATTTCCCTGCAAAGAATCTGAGACGAGACCGATACAATAGAACTTTATCTCCAACATTAAATTCTCTTTTAATGATCCTTCTATCATGCCACTTCTTAACTTTTTCTTTAAAGAGTTTAGCATTTTCATAAGCTTCACTTCTCCATTCATCTAGAGAACTTAATTGCAACAACCTCTTATTACCGGCTAATTTAGGATCTTTATTTAGTTCTCTAACAGCCCAATAAGCTTTGTGCTCTAGTTCTAAAGGTAAATGACAAGCTTTTCCATAAACCATTTTATAAGGTGACATTCCCATAGGATTTTTATAAGCAGTTCTATAAGCCCATAGTGCTTCTTTCAATTTGCTAGCCCAATTCTTCCTAGATTTATTAACAGTCTTACCCAAGATAGCTTTAATCTCTCTATTTGATAATTCTACTTGACCACTAGTTTGAGGGTGATAAGCGGAAGCAATTCTATGATTAATACCATACTTAGCAAGAGTTTTTCTAAAACCTCCATGAATAAAATGAGAACCTCCATCAGTCATAATATATCTAGGTACTCCAAATCTAGGAAATATAACATCCACAAGCATTTTTATAGAGGTCTCACCATCAGCACTCTTTGTAGGTATAGCTTCTACCCATTTAGTAACATAATCAACAGCGACAAGTATATGAGTGTTACCGTCTGAAGAAGGGAAAGGACCCATGAAGTCGAATCCCCAACAATCGAATGGTTCAATAACAAGAGTATAATTCATAGGCATTTCATTGCGTCTAGAGATATTACCAACTCTTTGACATTCATCACAAGATAGAATAAATTTCCTTGCATCTTTGAAGAGTGTTGGCCAATAAAAACCTGATTGTAGAACCTTTTGCGCGGTTCTATCTCCAGCGTGATGTCCTCCATAAACACTACCATGACATTTATTCAATATCTCCTGTTGTTCATATTCAGGAACACATCTTCGCATAATACCATCCACTCCTTCTTTATATAAGTGTGGGTCATCCCAAAAATAATGCCTCAAGTCATAAAAGAATTTCCTCCTTTGCTGAGCTGAAAAGGTTGGAGGCAAATACTTCGAAACAATAAAGTTAGCATAATCTGCATACCAAGGGCTCTCTCGCGAGCTCACCTTTATTACAGCCAATTGTTCATTTGGAAAACTATCATTAACAGGAACAGGATCATAAGCAATATTTTCCAATCTAGACAAATTATCAGCAACAGGATTATCAGCACCTTTCCTATCTATAATATGTAAATCAAATTCTTGCAACAGAAGTACCCATCTAATAAGCCTTGGCTTAGCATCTTTCTTTGTCATAAGGTATCTAATTGCAGCATGATCAGTATGAATTGTAACTTTTCGAATCAACAATATAGGGTCTAAACTTATCACAAGCAAAGACTACAGCTAACAATTCCTTTTCAGTTGTAGCATAATTTCTTTGAGCAGCATCAAGAGTCTTACTAGCATAATGAATAACATTTAATTTTTTATCTACCCGCTGTCCAAGAACAGCGCCTACAGCAAAATCACTAGCATCACACATAATTTCAAAAGGCAAATTCCAATCAGGAGGTTCAACTACAGGAGCAGTTGTTAAGGCTTTCTTTAGAGTTTCAAAAGCTTCCTTACAATCATCATCAAAAACAAAAGGTACATCTTTTTGAAGAAGATTAGTAAGAGGCTTTGAAATTTTAGAGAAATCTTTAATAAATCTCCTATAAAACCCAGCATGACCAAGAACACTACGAATACCTTTAACATCCCTCGGATAGGGCATCTTCTCAATTGCTTCAACTTTAGCTCTATCAACTTCAATACCTCTCTCGGAAATTTTATGTCCCAATACAATTCCTTCATTAACCATAAAGTGGCATTTCTCCCAATTAAGAACAAGGTTAGTTTCTTCACATCTCTGCAAAACTTTATCGAGGTTTCGCAAGCAATTATCAAAAGAATTCCCATAGACAGAAAAATCATCCATGAACACCTCTACAATACTTTCGCAAAAACCATGAAAAATAGCAGACATGCATCTTTGAAAAGTAGCAGGAGCATTACATAAACCAAAAGGCATACGCCTATAAGCATAAGTTCCATAAGGACAAGTAAACGTGGTTTTCTCTTGATCTTTAGCTTTAACAGCAATTTGTGAAAACCCAGAATAACCATCAAGAAAGCAAAAATGAGTATTTTTAGATAACCTTTCTAGCATTTGATCAATAAAGGGTAAAGGGTAATGATCTTTCTTAGTAACTTTATTAACTTTTCGAAAATCAATGCACATTCTATAACCTACAACTATTCTTTGAGGAATAAGCTCATCATTATCATTAGGCACAACAGTCATTCCTCCTTTCTTAGGAACACAATGCACATGACTAACCCATCTACTATCAGCAATAGGATATATAATACCAGCTTCAAGGAGTTTTAATACCTCGTTCCTTACCACCTCTTTCATCTTCGGAATTAGACGACGTTGATGTTCAACAACAGGCTTTGCATCTTCTTCCATATTAATAGCATGTTGGCAAATAGAAGGAGAAATCCCTTTCAAATCATCAAGAGTATAGCCAATAGCTCCTCGGTGTTTCTTCAATATTTCCAATAACCTTTCTTCCTCAATCTCTGAAAGCTTAGAACTAATAATAACAGGATATATTTTCTTATCATCAATATGAGCATATTTAAGATTATTAGGTAAAGGCTTTAAATCAAAAACAGGATCTTCCTTTGGTGGCGGTGTTGTACCCAAATCTTCCACCGGTAAATCATGCTTGAGAATAGGTTGGCGAAGAAAAATTTCCTCAAGCTCATCTCTTTCTTTCCTAAAAGCTTCACTTTCACTATTCTCCAAATGTTGCTGCAAAGGATTATTAGGAACAAGAACAATAGATGCACACTGCTCCATTTTAAAATCATTACTAGGCAAGTCAGTTTTATAAGGAGTTTTGGTAAATTTAGAAAAGTTAAATTCATAAGGTTCACCAGCAAATCTAGTCAAAATTTTCTCTTTCTTACAATCTATAATAGCTCCACAAGTATTTAGAAAAGGTCTACCAAAAATGATAGGACAATGATCACTAGCAGCAGAACCAAGTACCAAAAAGTCAGGATATTTAATCTTACCACATAGAACTTCCACATCTCGAACAATACCAATTGGAGAAATAGTTTCTCTATTAGCCAGATGAATAACCACATCAATATCTTCAAGTTCACAAGAACCAATTTCGTGCATAATTTCCGTGTAAAGCTCATAAGGAATAGCACTAACACTTGCACCAATATCACATAAACCATAATAGCAATGATCACCAATTCTAACAGATAGCATAGGAACACTAACTTGTTTGGATTTATTAGGATGTGAAACAATATTAGAAGCATCTTCACAGAAAATAATATGACCATCCTCCACATTTTCAGTCACAAGATCTTTAACTATTGCAACAGCAGGTTCAATTTTAATTTGTTCTTCAGGTTCTTTAGGTTTCTTTTCACTTTTATTAACCGCACTAGATATAACAGAGTACTCCTTCATTTTAGCAGGGAAAGGAGTTTTTTCAATATAAGCTTCAGGAATAACATTATCAACAGTTTCAACCACTACACATTTGTTTACAGATGAATCAATTTTATCTTTATACGGTTCATGATACTTATCAAAATTCTTCTTAGGCAGTTCATAATGAGAGGCAAAAGCTTTATAAAGATTTGCAACAACTTGGGAATCAAGACCATATGTAGCACTCATATTACGAAATTTATCAGTATCCATAAAAGCTTCAATGCATTTATAATCATAAATTATACCTGATTCTCTATCTTTGTCGTTCTCCCATCCTTCAGTATTTTCTTGGATCCGATCAAGAAGGTCCCTTTTAAACTCTTCATTCTTGCGTGTAAATGATCCAGAACAAGAAGTATCCAGCAAGGTCTTGTCTTGAAAAGAAAGTCTTGCATAGAAATTATCAATAATAACATTACCAGGAAGCTCATGAATGGGGCATTTGAGCATTAAAGACTTCAATCTCCCCCAAGCTTGGGCAATACTCTCTCCATCATGAGGCCAGAAATTATATATGCGGTTCCGATCTTTGTGAATTTCACTTGGAGGATAAAATTTGGAATAAAATAAAGGCACAATGTCCTCCCAATCAATAGAATCACCATTCTTCAGCAATTTATACCAGTGCGCCGCTTTACCAGACAGCGATATAGTGAATAGTTTCTTCCTAACTTCATTCATAGAAATACCTGCACATTTGAATAACCCGCATAATTCATGCAAAAACAATAAATGATCACCAGGATGGACAGTTCCATCCCCTTCATAGCGGTTATCCATAACACGTTCAATAATTTTCATAGGTATTTTATATGGTACTACTTCCTCACCTGGCGCTTCATCCACTACCGTTGCAGTAGTAGTAGATTTCCCAAATAGAAATTGAAGAGAAGATCTCTCCATAATGATTTATAGCAGCAGGCAGAAATAAAATCAGCACAAACAGTAAATTTCCTTACCAATTCCGCTTACCAATAGCGCTTCACTCCCCGGCAACGGCGCCAGAAAATAGTCTTGATGACCCACAAGTATAGGGGGTGTATCGTAGTACTTTCGATAAATAAGAGTGTCGAACCCAACGAGGAGCAGAAGTTGTTGACAAGCAGTTTCGATGAAGGATTCACTGTAAATGCTCACAGACAAGTATTCAGGGGGTTTTGATATTGTAGATAAATAAAGTACAAGTAAATAAAATGCGAGAGAAATAATTGCAGCGAGTGGCCCAATCCTTTTTAGCACAAAGGACAAGCCGGTTTGTTTACTTATAATGACCAAACGTTCTTGAGGACACACGGGGATTTTAGTCTAGTGCTTTCGCTTCATGTAGCTAAATAATCTTCATTGTTTTGATAAGTGTTGTGTGGGTGAACCTATGCTAATGCACCGCCCTTCCTAGGACTAATACATACTTGTGATTATACCCCTTGCAAGCATCCGCAACTACAAGAAAGTAATTAAGATAAATCTAACCACAGCCTTAAACTCTGAGATCCTGCGATCCCTCCTGCATCGATATACTAACGGGGGCTTAGGTTTCTGTCACTCCGGCAACCCCGCAATTAGCAACCGAATACAAGATGCACTCCCCTAGGCCCATAAATGGTGAAGTGTCGTGTAGTCGACGTTCACACGACACCACTAGAAGAATGACACCACAACTTAAATATCATAACATTGAATATTACTCAACCATAATTCACTACTAGCATTTAGACTTCACCCATGTCCTCAAGAACTAAACGAACTACTCACGAGACATCATATGGAATACAATCAGAGGTGATATGATGATGAATAACAATCTGAACATAAACCTTGGTTCAATGGTTTCACTCAATAGCATCTACAACAAGTATAGAATAACACCGGGAGAGTTTCCGGTGGTGACAGCGGTGACGAGGTGCAGCGGTGGTGATGGCGGTGTAGATGGTGGAGATGATGATGATGATGATGGAGATGATGTCCCGCTCGATGACGATGGCGATGGCGTCGATTTCCCCCTCCGGGAGGGAATTTCCCCGGCGGATTCCTGCCCGCCGGAGAGCTCTTTTCTCTCTGGTGTTCTCCGCCCCGCAGAGGCGGCTGTAACCCTTCGTGAGGTCCTCTCTGTGGCTTAGGTTTTCGGGACGAAGGAGTACGCGAAGAAAAGGAGGCGAAAGGGGTCGTGGGCCCCCAGACCAGGGTGGCGCGGCCAGGCCCGGGCCGCGCCGCCCTAGGGTCTGGGCCCACAGTGGCTCCTCTCTGCTCCCCCTTCTGGCTCCCTCCGTCATCTGGAAAAATAGGAATTTACGTGAAATTCCCTTCCACAGTTGATCTTCCAAAATATTGCGTTCTGACGGTGCTTTTTCCAGCAGAATCCTGGCTCCGGTGCTTGATCCTCCAATGATGATGAAACATGCAAAATAGATGAAATAACATAAGTATTGTGTCCCAATATGAAATATATCAATGAATAACAGCAAATTATGATACAAAATAGTGATGCAAATTGGACGTATCAATCATCACCGGAGGGGCTCTACATCATCATGCCCGCCTCCGGATTGATGCGTGAGTAGTTCATCCTTGGACTATGGGTCCATAGCAGTAGCTAGATGGTTGTCTTCTCCGCTTGTGCTATCATTGTTTAGATCTTGTGAGCTGCCTAACATGATCAAGATCATCTATTTGTAATGCTACATGTTGTGTTTGGCGGGATCCGATGAATATAGAATATTATGTTAAGTTGATTATCAATCTATCATATATGTGTTGTTTATGTTCTTGCATGCTCTCCGTTGCTAGTAGAGGCTCTGGCCAAGTTGATACTTGTAACTCCAAGAGGGAGTAATTATGCTCGATAGTGGGTTCATGCCTCCATTGAATCTGGGACAGTGACAGAAAGTTCTAAGGTTGTGGATGTGCTGTTGCTACTAGGGATAAAACATCGATGCTTTGTCTAAGGATATTTGTGTTGATTACATTACGCACCATACTTAATGCAATTATCTGTTGTTTACAACTTAATACCGGAAGGGGTTCGGATGATAACCTGAAGGTGGATTATTTAGGCATAGATGCATGTTGGATAGCGGTCTATGTACTTTGTCGTAATGCCCTGATTAAATCACATAGTAATCATCATTGATATGTATTGAATCTTTATTTGTCAATTGCCCGCCTGTAATTTGTTCACCCAGCATGTTAGTTATCTTATTGGAGAGACACCTCTAGTGAACTGTGGACCCCGGTCCATTCTTTTACATCTGAATACATTCTACTGTTTTTACTGTTCTTTGCAAACAAACACCATTTTCCACTCGATACGCTTAATCCTTTGTTTTCAGCAAGCCGGTGAGATTGACAACCTCACTGTTACGTTGGGGCAAAGTACTTTGATTGTGTTGTGCAGGTTCCACGTTGGCGCCGGTTTCACTGGTGTTGCGCCGCACTACATTCCTCCACCAACAACCTTCACATGCTTCTTGGCTCCTACTGGTTCGATAACCTTGGTTTCTTTCTGAGGGAAAACTTGCTGATGTGCGCATCATACCTTCCTCTTGGGGTTCCCAACGGACGTGTACATCTACGCGCATCAAGCCTTTTTCTGGCGCTGCCGGGGAGATCAAGCAAGGGGAGTCTCCACTTCCAATCTCTTTACTTTGTTTTTGTCTTGCTTTTTGTTTGCTTCATATTAAAAACACAAAAAAATTAGTTGTTTTACTTTCTGTCTTATTTACTAGCTCTGTATCAAAAACACAAAAAAATTAGTTACTTGTCTTTACTTTATTTGCCTAGTTTACTTTACTACTGTTATAATGGGTACTCCTGAAAATACTAAGTTATGTGACTTCACTAGCACAAATAATAATGATTTTATATGTACTCCTATTGCTCCACCTGCTACTACAGCAGAATTCTATGAAATTAAACCTGCTTTACTGAATCTTGTTATGAGAGAGCAATTTTCTGGTGTTAGTACTGATGATGCTGCTGCCCATCTTAATAATTTTGTTGAACTTTGTGAAATGCAAAAGTATAAGGATATACATGGTGATATTATAAAACTGAAATTGTTTCCTTTCTCATTAAGAGGAAGAGCTAAAGATTGGTTGCTTTCTTTGCCTAAAAATAGTATTGATTCATGGACTAAGTGTAAAGATGCTTTTATTAGTAAATATTATCCTCCTGCTAAGATTATATCTTTGAGAAGTAGCATAATGAATTTTAAACAATTTGATAATGAACATGTTGCTCAAGCATGGGAGAGAATGAAATCTTTGGTGAAGAATTGCCCAACCCATGGACTGACTACTTGGATGATCATCCAAACCTTTTATGCAGGATTGAATTTTTCCTCAAGGAACTTATTGGATTCAGCTGCTGGAGGTACTTTTATGTCCATCACCTTGGGCGCCGCAACTAAATTACTTGATGATATGATGATCAATTACTCTGAATGGCACACTGAAAGAACTCCTCAAGGTAAGAAGGTAAATTCTGTTGAAGAAACCTCTTCTTTGGGTGATAAGATTGATGCTATTATGTCTATGCTTGCAAATGGTAGATCTCATATTGATCCTAATAATGTTCCTTTAGCTTCATTGGTTGCTCAAGAAGAAAATGTTGATGTGAATTTCATTAAGAATAATAATTTCAACAACAATGCTTATAGGAACAATTATGGTAACAACAACTATAGGCCATATCCTTCTAATAATGGTAATGGTTATGGTAATTCTTATGGTAATTCTTACAACAATAATAAGAGTGTACCCTCTGGTCTTGAAGTGATGCTTAAAGAATTTATTAGTACACAAACTGCTTTCAATAAAACTGTTGAAGAAAAGCTTGGTAAAATTGATGTTCTTGCTTCTAAGGTTGATAGTCTTGCTCTTGATGTTGATCTTTTAAAATTGAAAGTTATGCCTGAGAAAGTTGAAGATGCTAGGTTTGCTAAAACAAATGCCATCCAAGTTCGAATTAATGATAATATTAGATTGTTGGCTGAATTGCATGCTAGGTGGGATAGAGAAGAAAAAGAAAAACTTGCTAAAGAGAATAATGTAGCTAAAGTTTGGACTATTACCACCACTAGTAATGTTGATTCTTCACATGTTGCTGCACCTCCTACTATCAATGGTAAAATAATTGGTGTTGGCAATGTTTCTACTCCTAGTGCAAAGCGTACAAAATTGCCTGAAACTGCTTGTGATAAAACTGCTGAAATTTTTCAAAATATTGGTGACAATGATTCCATTGCTGTAGAACATAATGGTTTAGATTTTGATGATTGTCATATTACTGAAGTTATAAAGTTCTTACAAAAACTTGCTAGAAGTCCCAATGCTAGTGCTATAAATTTAGCCTTTACAAAACATATTACAAATGCTCTCATTAAAGCTAGGGAAGATAAATTAAAACTTGAAACTTCTATTCCTAGGAAGTTATAAGATGGTTGGGAGCCCATCATTAAGATGAAATTCAATGACTTTGAGTGTAATGCTTTATGTGATCTTGGTGCAAGTATTTCTGTTATGCCTAAGAAAATTTATGATATGCTTGACTTGCCACCATTGAAGAATTGTTATTTGGATGTTAATCTTGCCGATAATGTTAAAAAGAAACCTTTGGGGAGGATTGATAATGTGCGCATTACGGTTAACAATAATCTTGTCCCCGTTGATTTTGTTGTCTTGGATATCGAATGCAATGCATCTTGTCCTATTGTGTTGGGAAGACCTTTTCTTCGAACCGTTGGTGCTGTTATTGATATGAGAGAAGGTAATATTAAATATCAATTTCCTCTCAAGAAAGGTATGGAACACTTCCCTAGAAAGAGAATGAAGTTGCCTTTTGATTCTATTATTAGAACAAGCTATGATGTTGATGCTTCTTCTCTTGATGTTACTTGATTTGCACTTTCTGCGCCTAGCTGAAAGGCGTTAAAGAAAAGCACTTCTTGGGAGATAACCCATGTTTCATTTTATTTACTGTATTGTTGAGTCTTGGAAGTTGTTTACCACTGTAGCAACCTCTCCTTATCATGTTTTTGTGCCAAGTAAAGTTTCTATGCTAAAGTTGATGATAGATTTGGATCGCTGCGCAGAAACAGCATTGCTGTCTGTCACGAATTCTCGCAGAAGTCTCTGTAAAAAAATCTAAAAAATCTGCAAATTTACGAGCGTGATCCTCATATATGTACGCAACTTTCATTAGTTTTGAGTTTTTCCATTTGAGCAAGTTAAGTGCCCCTGCCAGATTCATATTTACGGACTGTTCTGTTTTTGACAGATTCTGTCTTTTATTTCGCATTGCCGCTTTTGCTATGTTGAATGAGTTTCTTTGTTCCATTAACTTTCAGAAGCTTTGTGCAATGTCCAGAAGTGTTTAGAATGATTGTTTCACCTCTGAATATGTGAATTTTTGGTTATGCACTAACCCTCTAATGAGTTTGCTTGAAGTTTGTGTGAAGGAAGTTTTCAAGGGTCAAGAGAAGAGGATGATATACTATGATCAAGAAGAGTGAAAGGTCTAAGCTTGGGGATGCCCCGGTGGTTCATCCCTTCATATTTTAAGAAGACTCAAGCATCTAAGCTTGGGGATGCCCAAGGCATCCCCTTCTTCATCGACAACATTATCAGGTCACTTCTAGTGAAACTATATTTTTATTCCATCACATCTTATGTTCTTTACTTGGAGCGTCGGTTTATTTTTATTTTTGTTTTGAATAAAGTTGGATCCCACCATTCTTATATTGGATATATTACGCTCCGCTTTTTCATATGGAACACTTGTGTTCTTAGTTGTGCTTTAATGTTCATGGCGAAGTCTAAATTGCTTCGTTAAATTGCTATTTGGTTGGAATCGGAAAATGCTGCATATGGTTTGGAAATTTGGCAATTGTTTGAGCTCTCATAGATCATGTTTAAGCTCTTGCATCATGTAGTTTAATCTATTAATGAAGAACTACCGTAGAGCTTGTTTAATTTGGTTTGCATGATTGGTCTCTCTAAGTCTAGATATTTTCGGGTAAAGTGTTTGAACAACAAGGAAGACAGTGTAGAGCCTTATAATGCTTGCAATATGTTCTTGTGTGAGTTTTGTTGTACCTGTTCATACTTGTGTTTGCTTCAAACAACCTTGCTAGCCCAAACCTTGTACTGAGAGGAAATGCTTCTCGTGCATCCAAACACCTTGAGCCAAAACCCATGCCATTTGTGTCCACCATATCTACCTACTATGTGGTATTTTTTCTGCCATTCCAAAGTAAATTACTTGAGTGCTACCTTTAAAATTTCATTCCTTTACCTCTGCAATATATAGCTCATGGGACAAATAGCTTAAAAACTATTGTGGTGATGAATATGTAGTTATGTGTCTTAATTCTTATAAGTTGCTTGTTGAGCGGTAACCATGTTTCTGGGGACGCCATCAACTTTATCTTTGTTGGATATCATGTGAGATGCTATGCATGTTCGTCTTGTCTGAAGTAAGTGCGATTTCATGATCAAATGGTTTGAGTATGCATATGTTAGAGAAGAACATTGGGCAGCCAACTAAAGCCATGTATCATGGTGGAAGTTTCAGTTTGGACATACAACCTCAATCTCTTATGAGAATATTAATTGTTGTTGAATGCTTAAGCATTAAAAGAGGAGTCCATTATCTGTTGTCTATGTTGTCCCGGTATGGATGTCTAAGTTGAGAATAATCAAAAGCGAGAAATCCAATGCGTGCTTTCTCCTTAGACACTTGTACAGCGGCATAGAGGTACCCCTTTGTGACACTTGGTTGAAACATATGTTATGCGATGATAATCCGTGTTTTCCGAGCTAAGTAGGACAAGGTGCGAGCACTATTAGTACTCTATGCATGAGACATGCAACTTGTAGGAAGTATTATGCATAGCACATATGAATTATTACTACCGTTGACAAAATTGTTTCTATGTTTTCAAAACAAAAGCTCTAGCACAAAAATAGTAATCCATGCTTCCCTCTGCGAAGGGCCATTCTTTTACTTTATGTTGAGTCAGTTTACCCACTTCTTTCTATCTTAGAAGCAAACACTTGTGTTAACTGTGTGCATTGATTCTTACATGTTTACTTATTGCACCTGTTATATTACTCTATGTTGACAAATATCCATGAGATATACATGTTACAAGTTGAAAGCATTCGCTGAAACTTAATCATCCTTTGTGTTGCTTCAATGCATTCTACTTAGAATTTATTGCTTATGAGTTAGCTCTTATGCAACTCTTATTAATACTTGACTTGAAAGTACTATTTATGAAAAGTTTTGCTATATGATTCATTTGTTTAGTCATTATCTTTGTTAGCAATCTTTTGTTCAGATCACTCCATTCATCTTATATGCTTTACAATAATGTTGATCAAGATTATTTTGGTAGCATGTCACTTCAGAAATTATTTGTGTTATCGTTTACCTACTCGAGGACGAGTAGGAACTAAGCTTGGGGATGCTTGATACGTCTCAAACGTATCTATAATTTCTTATGTTCCATGCTACTTTTATTACAATACTTAAATGTTTTATACATACTTTACAGCATTATTATACATTTTCCGGCACTAACCTATTAACAAGATGCCGAAGTGCCAGTTGTTTTTGTTTTTGGTTTCAGAAATTCTAGTAAGGAAATATTCTCGGAATTGGACGAAATCAACGCCCAGGGGCCTATTTTTACACGAAGCTTCCAGAAGACCGAAAGGGAGATGAAGTGGGGCCACGAGGTGGCGCCACACTAGGGCGGCGCGGCCTGGGCCTGGGCCGCGCAGGCCTAGTGTGTGGGCCCCTCGAGACGCCCCCTGACCTACCCTTCCGCCTACAAATAGCCTTCGTCGCGAAACCCCCTGTACCGAGAGCCACGGTACGGAAAACCTTCCAGAGACGCCGCCGTCGCGAATCCCATCTCGGGGATTCAGGAGATCGCCTCCGGCACCCTGCCGGAGAGGGGAATCATCACCGGAGGGGCTCTACATCATCATGCCCGCCTCCGGATTGATGTGTGAGTAGTTCATCCTTGGACTATGGGTCCATAGCAGCTAGATGGTTGTCTTCTCCGCTTGTGCTATCATTGTTTAGATCTTGTGAGCTGCCTAACATGATCAAGATCATCTATTTGTAATGCTACATGTTGTGTTTGGCGGGATCCGATGAATATAGAATATTATGTTAAGTTGATTATCAATCTATCATATATGTGTTGTTTATGTTCTTGCATGCTCTCCGTTGCTAGTAGAGGTTCTGGCCAAGTTGATACTTGTAACTCCAAGAGGGAGTAATTATGCTCGATAGTGGGTTCATGCCTCCATTGAATCTGGGACAGTGACAGAAAGTTCTAAGGTTGTGGATGTGCTGTTGCTACTAGGGATAAAACATCGATGCTTTGTCTAAGGATATTTGTGTTGATTACATTACGCACCATACTTAATGCAATTATCTGTTGTTTACAACTTAATACCGGAAGGGGTTCGGATGATAACCTGAAGGTGGATTATTTAGGCATAGATGCATGCTGGATAGCGGTCTATGTACTTTGTCATAATGCCCTGATTAAATCACATAGTAATCATCATTGATATGTATTGAATCTTTATTTGTCAATTGCCCGCCTGTAATTTGTTCACCCAGCATGTTAGTTATCTTATTGGAGAGACACCTCTAGTGAACTGTGGACCCCGGTCCATTCTTTTACATCTGAATACATTCTACTGCAATCTGTTTTTTCTTCTTTGCAAACAAACACCATTTTCCACTCGATACGCTTAATCCTTTGTTTTCAGCAAGCCGGTGAGATTGACAACCTCACTGTTACGTTGGGGCAAAGTACTTTGATTGTGTTGTGCAGGTTCCACGTTGGCGCCGGTTTCACCGGTGTTGCGCCGCACTACATTCCTCCACCAACAACCTTCACGTGCTTCTTGGCTCCTACTGGTTCGATAACCTTGGTTTCTTTCTGAG
Organism: Lolium multiflorum; assembly: GCA_030979885.1. Lineage (NCBI taxonomy): Eukaryota > Viridiplantae > Streptophyta > Magnoliopsida > Poales > Poaceae > Lolium > Lolium multiflorum. The sequence goes on from CM061752.1 coordinate 228,526,147, forward strand.
GGAAAACTTGTTGTTGTGCGCATCATGCCTTCCTCCCGTTACCAACGGACGGCACATCTCAGAATAGCGGCAGCACCACATCCACCTCCATATGTTGACCCCAACTCCAATGGTGCGGTCTCGATGATTCAGAAAGCTAGGCCATCTAACAGGGCGCAGAAGGTAATCTCGCGGCAAGTGTTCATGGCAGAGAAGATGCCTCCACCAACAGTTGAGTACCTAAATTGGTCGGGGCAAGACATTGGCTTCACAATTGCGGATCATCCGCAGCAAGTTCCTCGACCAGGGCAATCTGCACTTATCTTACCCGCAGTAATCGCTGGTTTTGATGTGTCGAGAGTTTTTATAGATGGTGGCAGCAGCTTAAACCTTATGTATGCAGATACATTGAGGAAGATGAACATATCCCTGGCAAATCTAAAACCAACTGATACACGTTTCCATGGGATCACGCCAGAGAAGCCAAGTTATCCGTTGGGCAAGATCAATCTCGACGTTCAGTTTGGGACCCGAGAGAACTACAGGATAGAGAATCTGGAATTTGAAGTTGTGGATTTCCCGTCGCAATATCACGCCTTGTTGGGACGACCAGCATATGCCAGGTTTATGGCGGTACCTCATTACACGTACTTGTTATGGAGGTTGCCTGGACCTAAGGGACCAATCACAATTAAGGGAAGTTTCGCGCTAGCTGATAAGTGCGACAAGGATTTTCATCGACTGTCAGAAACCTTCGGGATGCAAGCAGAATATATGGCGCCAAGGCTCACTGATTATGATGTGCTGCCAGACAGGGAGGCCACTTAGGGAACCAACCTTCAATACTGCCAAGGACTCAAAAGAGGTGCAGATCCACCCGACAGACCAAAGAAAACGACATCCATTGCAGCAAACATGGATCTCACATAGGAAAGCGCGCTCGTCGAGTTCGTGAGCAAGGAAAATCTTCGCATGGTGTCCAGCTGACATGCCAGGAGTACCCAGGGAACTTGCCGAGCACCACCTCAACTTGGATCCTCTTGCGAGACCAATCAAACAACCTTTGCGGCGTTTTTCGGAACCAAACCGCAAAGCTATGCTATCAGAAATAGATCGACTCAAAGATGCTGGTTTTATTAAAGAGATATCTACAGAAGCCACGTGGGTAGCTAACCCAGTGATGGTGCCGAAGAAAAACACGAAAGTCCTTCGCATGTGTGTCGACTTTACGTGTCTCAATAAACACTGTCCTAAGGATCACTTTCCCCTCCCAAGGATCGATCAAATCATCGACTCCACGGCAGGATGTGAACGTCTTTCCTTCTTGGACGCGTACTCTGGTTATAACCAGATCAGATTAAAAGAAGATGATGAAGCCAAGACAGCGTTCATAACACCTTACGGCGTGTTCTGCTATAGAACAATGCCCTTTGGTTTGAAAAACGCGGGAGCAACATATCAGCGGATGATGCAGAAGTGCCTTGCGACACAGATTGGAAAAAATGTACAAGTCTATATTGACGATGTCGTGATAACATCAAAAAAGGGGACAACACTGATCGAAGATTTGAAAGAAACCTTCGACAACCTCGACAAGTTCTGCCTTAAGCTGAACCCGACAAAGTGCTCTTTTGGTGTTCCTGCGGGAGAACTTCTCGGGTTCTTAGTATCAGCAAGAGGGATTGAAGCCAATCCAGAGAAAATACAGGCCATCGTAACTATGAGGAAGCCGACAAAGTTGAAAGAAATACAACAGCTGACGGGGCGAGTCGCAGCTTTAAGCAGATTCGTCGCCAGGCTGGGAGAAAAAGCGCTGCCGTTCTATGCATTGATCAAACAAGGAGAGAAATTTCAATGGAACGAGGAAGCAGATAGGGCTTTCGAGAATCTCAAGCGCACAATTTCGACACCACCAATCTTGGTGGCGCCTAAAGAGAAGGAACCCCTCCTGCTATACATTGCAGCCACGCCTCAAGTGGTCAGCACGGCCCTGGTAGTCGAGAGGGAGGAAGAAGGAAAGCTCCATGGAGTACAGAGGCCAGTATATTTCATCAGTGAAGTACTGTCGCCCTCAAAACAGCGGTACCCCCAATACCAGAAGTTGGCGTATGGAGTATTTACGACAGCAAGAAAATTGCGACACTATTTTTCGGCGCACCCGATAATAGTGGTCAATGAAGCTCCTCTGTCAAATATACTAAACAACCCAGAAGCTACGGGTCGTGTCTCCCTTTGGGGAATAGAGCTTTCCCCTCGGGACATCACGTATGAAAAAAGAAAAGCAATAAAGTCACAAATCCTACCAGATTTCATCGCAGAGTGGATGGAGCTACAAAACACAGGGCCTCCAGATTTATCGAGAACCTGGACTATGAACTTTGATGGGTCCAAAAGGTTAGAAGGCGCTGGAGCAGGCGTAATACTAGTATCACCTGAAGGCGACAAATTGAAGTACATCTTACGGATGACGTTCCCAAACGCGTCTAACAATGAAGCAGAATATGATGCTCTCATACATGGGATGAAGATGGCGAAAGCCTGCGGTGCAACTCGACTGAATTTTTTGGCGACTCACAGTTGGTAGCACAGCAGGTTATGAATCAATGTGATGCAGTCAACGAGAGTATGATAGCATACAAGGAGATGTATAATGAGCTAGAAAAGCTGTTTGATGGATGCGAGGTAAACCACATCAGCAGGTTGAGCAATGATGAAGCCGATGTTCTTGCAAACATCGGGTCGCAATGTCTCGCTATCCCTCCAGGCGTGTTTTGGGAAGAAATAAGCGAGAGATCAACGAAGCCAATGAAAACAAAGAAGAAGGAGAAGGAAGAAAAACCTTCGAGTGTCACCAAAGAATCATTGGAAGAAGAAGAAGAGGAACAGGAGCTAGTCATGATGGTGCAAATTCCATGGATGCAGGCGTACATATCATACATCTTAAGGAAAACAATACCCGACGATCCAGTTGAAGCAAGGCGAGTAATCAGACGATCTAAAGCTTTTACTGTGATAAAAGGGGAGTTGTACAAGCGAAGTATTTCGGGTGTGCTACAGAGGTGTGTCACACCCGAAGAAGGAAGGATCATCCTGAAAGATGTACACGAAGGAATATGTGGGCATCACGCAAGCAGCCGAGCTATCGCGGCTAAAGTCTTCAGGGCAGGATTTTATTGGTTAACAGCAATTGAGGACGCGAAGGAAATAGTGCGAACTTGCGACGCGTGCCAGAGATTCGCCGCAAAACCTCACTCTCCGGCAGCAGAACTGATGCCAATCCCATTGTCTTGGCCCTTTGCTCAATGGGGTCTCGATATGGTGGGAAAACTACACAAAGCTTCGCCAGGAGGATATGAGTATATGCTCGTTGCTGTCGACAAATTCACCAACGGCGCGTCGGCAATCAAGTTTGTGAAAAGCATTGTTTTTCGATTTGGAGTTCCCCATAGCATCGTCACAGACAATGGCAGTAATTTCACATCCAAGGAGTTCAAAGCGTATTGCGCAGAAGTGGGCATTAAATTGAGTTTTGCGTCTGTCGCACATCCACAGACCAACGGTCAAGTCGAGAAAGCCAATGGCATCATCTGCAATGGTATCAAGAAGCGCCTGTTAGGACCATTGGAAAAAGCTCGGCATACTTGGCCAGAGGAGCTGCCAAGTGTGTTGTGGAGTATTCGAACAACACCAAATATGGCGACGCAGGAGACGCCGTTCTTCTGGTCCATGGAGCTGAAGCAGTATTGCCGATAGAAATAGAGCACGATTCTCCAAGAGTTACAGAATATGATGAAGAAACTTCGAGAAGAGCTTTGGAGGATGATGTCGATGCACTTGATGAGGCTCGAGATGAAGTATTGTCACGAGTCGCCAAATACCAACAGGACCTGAAAAACTACCACAGTCGACGATTGCGACCAAGATCTTTTCAAGTTGGGGACTTGGTTTTACGACTCAATCAAAAAAGCCATGAAAAACTCGAGTCACCGTGGCTTGGACCTTACATCGTCACAGAAGTAATCGAAGGAGGAGCATACAGAATCAAGGACAAGAAGACGGGGATTGCTGAGCCAAACCCTTGGAACGTGGCGCAGCTCAGGCGTTTTTACGCTTAGATGCCGAAATATAGTCTCCTTTGTAAACATACAATGTACTGAAACGCCCGCGAGTTTTCAGACGCACTCTTTTCCTTTTTCGGGGCACCGAGTGGGGCCGGGAAAGGTTTTTAATGAGGCGGGCTCGCGGTGCTGCAATATAATAAAGATAGTGGAATTATATATCTTTTCGACAGGCTCGGGGGCTTCTACCCAGAAGATACAATATATATATACACAATGCCGACAAATACAACCTGCAAAATATCTCGCCTTGGTATAAAGTACCTCGCCAAAATAAAAATATGTCGCCAAATAGCGATCAACATAAAGCTCGGGGGCTCGTACCCGCAAAAATAGTGCACAAATATAATTTATCTTGCCTTGGGACAACCTCGCATTATAAAAAGAAAACATCGCCATCAAAACGCCCGGGGGCTTGGCATTGAAAAACAAAAATATAGTGACCTTACAATATAGATTATGTTTACTACATACAAGACACAATCTTTGGAGCAACAAAACTTCAAGGGTTGCCAAGTATATTATCTATCGTCAACCGTTCATTATTTATAGCGCGAGTGCTATGTTCAGCATAGCTGCCCTTCACGAAGAATTCGGCGTCCATCCGAAGAAGTTCATCCATCATATCTTCGGCAACAGGGGTCACAACGTCGTCATATTTGCTGAAGTTCTTCCTCCTCTTCGCCATCTTGGCCAGGCACTTTGGAACAACTTGACCCACGTCTAACTTCGGGTAGCAAATTTTTATCATGATCATAGCAAACCTTGCGCCAGCAGCTAATTGGGCCCGCACAAAGCCGTGGATTCGAGGAGCATCCCGAAATTTGTCCATTAAAGCAGGAAGAGTCTCTGGCATCTTATTACGAGGAAACATGGTGCCATAGACCAGAGACAAGGTCCTTGTACAAAAGTCGAGATAATCGCGAACCTGAAGCGCGCGATCCTGAAACCTGACGATCTGGCGAGTCCGTTCAGGCGTGCCCCAAAAATTTGAACCATGATCACGCGCAAGCCTGAGAAGTGCATTGGATCGAGCTTCGACACGTTCATCTTCGGTAGTAGCATCCAAGAAGGAACCTATTTTTGAAAGAATCAGCGGGCAACGAGGAGACAAGCAAAAAAGAAAAATAAAGCATGACAAAGTTAATGAAGCACACCTGCCATATCCAAGCTAGCATCCGTCAGCAGCTGAAGCATAAAATTCTCTCGAGATGAAGCTGCAGCAGCCTCAGCAACGCGGAGTCCTTTTCAGCTATGGCATCTTGAGCCTGTTGGAGTGCAACCTTTTCCCTCTCGGAGGATTTTCGAGATTGTTCCATGAGCATAAGTGACTGCCTCTTCGTGGATTGGAGTTGCTGTCGAAGTTCTTCCAAATCTTGTGCTGAGTCTTTACTCGAAGAATCCTCAACAAATTCGACAGCGACAGGCGTTTTCTTCAAATGGGATGAAGGAAAAACCTCGGAAGGACCAGGAGTTGCAGTATAGTTGTCAAAAATCAACTGAAAACAAAATTTTCGACATCAATCATTAAGCAAAGATAGATTTCCATTCATTCTGAAAGTATGTACATGTCTGATACGTCTCCAACATATCAATAATTTCTTATGTTCCATGCTACTTTATTGATGATACCTACATGTTTTATGCACATTATATGTCGTATTTACGCATTTTCTGGAATTAACCTATTAACAAGATGCCGAAGAGCCAGTTGCTATTTTCTGCTGTTTTTGGTTTCAGAAATCCTAGTAATGAAATATTCTCGGAATTGGACGAAATCAACGCCCAGGGTCCTATTTTTGCACGAAGCTTCCAGAAGACCGAAGGAGAGTCGAAGTGGGGCCACGAGGTGGCCAGATGACGGCGCGCCCACCCCTGGCCGCGCGGCCTGTCACCTGGGCCCCTCGTGCCGCCTCTTGACCTGCCCTTCCGCCTACTTAAAGCCTCCGTCGCGAAAACCCCAGTACCGAGAGCCACGATACGGAAAACCTTCCAGAGACGCCGCCGCCGCGAATCCCATCTCGGGGATTCAGAGAGCCTCCGGCACCCTGCCGGAGAGGGGATTCATCTCCCGGAGGACTCTACACCGCCATGGTCGCCTCCGGAGTGATGAGTGAGTAGTTCACCCCTGGACTATGGGTCCATAGCAGTAGGTCGTCTTCTCCTAATTGTGCTTCATTGTTGGATCTTGTGAGCTTCCTAACATGATCAAGATCATCTATCTGTAATTCTATATGTTGTGTTTGTCGGGATCCGATGGATAGAGAATACTATGTTATGGTGATTATCAATCTATTGCTTATGTGTTGTTTATGATCTTGCATGCTCTCCGTTATTAGTAGAGGCTTTGGCCAAGTTTTTGCTCTTAACTCCAAGAGGGAGTATTTATGCTCGATAGTGGGTTCATGCCTTCATTGACACCTGGGACAGTGACAGAAAGTTCTAAGGTTGTGATGTGCTGTTGCCACTAGGGATAAAACATTGATTCTATGTCTAAGGATGTAGTTGTCGATTACATTACGCACCATACTTAATGCAATTGTCTGTTGCTTTGCAACTTAATACTGAATGGGGTTCGGATGATAACCTGAAGGTGGACTTTTTAGGCATAGATGCAGTTGGATGGCGGTCTATGTACTTTGTCGTAATGCCCGGATTAAATCTCACTATATTTATCATATCATGTATATGCATTGTTATGCCCTCTCTATTTGTCAATTGCCCGACTGTAATTTGTTCACCCAACATGCTTTTATCTTATGGGAGAGACACCTCTAGTGAACTGTGGACCCCGGTCCTATTCTTTACATCGCATACAATCTACTGCAATACTTGTTTTACTGTTTTCTTGCAAACAATCATCTTCCACACAATACGGTTAATCCTTTGTTACAGCAAGCCGGTGAGATTGACAACCTCACTGTTTCGTTGGGGCAAAGTACTTTGGTTGTGTTGTGCAGGTTCCACGTTGGCGCCGGAATCCCCTGGTGTTGCGCCGCACTACATCCCGCCGCCATCAACCTTCAACGTGCTTCTTGGCTCCTCCTGGTTCGATTAAACCTTGGTTTCTTTCTGAGGGAAAACTTGCCACTGTGCGCATCATACCTTCCTCTTGGGGTTCCCAACGGACGTGTACATTTACGCGCATCAAGCCTGTTTTCTGGCGCCGTTGCCGGGAGATCAAGACACGCTGCAAGGGGAGTCTCCACTTCTCAATCTCTTTACTTTGTTTTTGTCTTGCTTTATTTTATTTACTACTTTGTTTGCTGCACTTAAACAAAACACAAAAAAATTAGTTGCTAGTTTTACTTTATTTACTGTCTTGCTCCATATCAAAAACACAAAAAATTAGTTACTTGTCTTTACTTTATTTGCCTAGTTTACTTTATTGCTACTAAAATGAGTAATCCTGAAGTTGAAGTTCGTTCTTTTAAGCAACAAGGTGGAGAAAGTTTTAAAGATGCTTGGTACAGAATTAGTAATGCTCATCATAGGTGCATTAAGAAACACTCCACTACTATCCTTCTTAGGAACTTTTATGTTGGTTTATCTAGTTGGAATAGGTATGTTCTTGATACTCTTTCGGGAGGTAATTTCCTAGGTACTCCCGCTTTAGAAGCTAGTTGCATCATTGAGAGTCTAGTTGGAATACCACCTGTTAATGAAGTTAAAATTGAAATCTCTCTTGAAGATGTTATGAAAAAATTGGAAACCATAGAGAAAAATTTTCCAAGTGTTGAAACTAAATTGGAAATGTTATTTGATAAAACTGATGAACTTGATAAATCCTTAGGAGGAATTGATGAAAGAATTAGTGTCCTAGGAACTTGTGTTGTCCATGATAATCAAACCAATAGGATTGATGAACTTGAAAAAGCTATGGGAACCTTGGGTTCAACCTTTTCTTCTCTCAAGTATAATGAGAAAGCTTATGTGGGTAAAGAGCAAAAATTCATGTATGCCTCTAAAGTGCCTAAACAAAAGAATTACTATAGGCCTAAAATTGCTAAAACCCCTAGCACCACCATAGAAAATTTAGATAATGGAGCACCTAAAGTACCCCCTGCAACAAGTTGTGTTTGCATGAAAAATAATAATGTTGATGCTTCTACTCTTGATGTTACTTGATTTGCACTTTCTGCGCCTAGCTGAAAGGCGTTAAAGAAAAGCGCTTATGGGAGACAACCCATGTTTTTACTACAGCACTTTGTTTTATATTTGAGTCTTGGAAGTTGTTTACTACTGTAGCAACCTCTCCTTATCATGTTTTTGTGCCAAGTAAAGTTTCTATGTCAAAGTTGATGTTATATTTGGGATCGCTGCGCAGAAACAACATTGCTGTCTGTCACGAATCTGGGCACAAGTCTCTGTAGAAAATTCGAAAACATCTGCCAATTTACGAGCGTGATCCTCAGATATGTACGCAACTTTCATTAGTTTTGAGTTTTTCCATTTGAGCAAGTCTGGTGCCATTTTAAAATTCGTCTTTACGGACTGTTCTGTTTTTGACAGATTCTGCCTTTTATTTCGCATTGCCTCTTTTGCTATGTTGGATGAATTTCTTTGATCCATTAATGTCCAGTAGCTTTATGCAATGTCCAGAAGTGTAAAGAATGATTGTGCCACCTCTGAACATGTGAATTATTAATTGTGCACTAACCCTCTAATGAGTTTGCTTGAAGTTTGGTGTGAAGGAAGTTTTCAAGGGTCAAGAGAGGAGTATGATATACTATGATCAAGAGGAGTGAAAGCTCTAAGCTTGGGGATGCCCCGTGGTTCACCCCTGCATATTTTAAGAAGACTCAAGCGTCTAAGCTTGGGGATGCCCAAGGCATCCCCTTCTTCATCGACAACATCATCAGGTTCCTCCCCTGAAACTATATTTTTATTCAGACATCTTGTATTCTTTACTTGGAGCGTCGGTTTGTTTTTGTTTTTGTTTTGTTTGAATAAAATGGATCCTAGCATTCACTTTGTGGGAGAGAGACACGCTCCGCTGTTGCATATGGACAAATATGTCCTTAGGCTTTACTCATAATGTTCAAGGCGAAGTTTCTTCTTCGTTAAATTGTTATATGGTTAGAATTGGAAAATGCTACATGTAGTAATTCTAAAATGTCTTGGATAATGTGATACTTGGCAATTGTTGTGCTCATGTTTAAGCTCTTGCATCATATACTTTGCACCCATTAATGAAGAAATACGTAGAGCTTGCTAAAATTTGATTTGCATATTTGGTCTCTCTAAGGTCTAGATAATATCTAGTATTGAGTTTTGAACAACAAGGAAGACGGTGTAGAGTCTTATAATGTTTACAATATGTCTTTTATGTGAGTTTTGCTGCACCGGTTCATCCTTGAGTTTGCTTCAAATAACCTTGCTAGCCTAAACCTTGTATCGAGAGGGAATACTTCTCATGCATCCAAAATCCTTGAGCCAACCACTATGCCATTTGTGTCCACCATACCTACCTACTACATGGTATTTCTCCGCCATTCCAAAGTAAATTGCTTGAGTGCTACCTTTAAAATTCCATCATTCACCTTTGCAATATATAGCTCATGGGACAAAATAGCCTTAAAAACTATCGTAGTATTGAATATGTACTTATGCACTTTATCTCTTATTAAGTTGCTTGTTGTGCGATAACCATGCTTCTGGGGAACGCCATCAACTATTCTTTGTTGAATATCATGTGAGTTGCTATGCATGTCCGTCTTGTCTGAAGGATCTATCACCTTAATGATTGGAGCATGCAAATTGTTAGAGAAGAACATTGGGCCGCTAACTAAAGCCATGAATCATGGTGGAAGTTTCAGTTTTGGACATATATCCTCAATCTCATATGAGAATAATAATTATTGCTACATGCTTATGCATTTAAGAGGAGTCCATTATCTGTTGTCCATGTTGTCCCGGTATGGATGTCTAAGTTGAGAATAATCAAAAGCGAGAAATCCAAAATGCGAGCTTTCTCCTTAGACCTTTGTACAGGCGGCATGGAGGTACCCCTTTGTGACACTTGGTTGAAACATGGCATTGCAAAGATCCGGTAGTCCAAGCTAAGTAGGACAAGGTGCGGGCACTATTAGTATACTATGCATGAGGCTTGCAACTTGTAAGATATAATTTACATAACTCATATGCTTTATTACTACCGTTGACAAAATTGTTTCATGTTTTCAAAATAAAAGCTCTAGCACAAATACAGCAATCGATGCTTTCCTCTTTGAAGGACCATTCTTTTACTTTTATTGTTGAGTCGTTTACCTATCTCCCTCCACCTTAAGAAGCAAACACTTGTGTGAACTGTGCATTGATTCCTACATACTTGCATATTGCACTTGTTATATTACTTTATGTTGACAATATCCATGAGATATACATGTTATAAGTTGAAAGCAACCGCTGAAACTTAATCTTCCTTTGTGTTGCTTCAATACCTTTACTTTGATTTATTGCTTTATGAGTTAACTCTTATGCAAGACTTATTGATGCTTGTCTTGAAGTACTATTCATGAAAAGTCTTTGCTTTATGATTCACTTGTTTACTCATGTCATTACCATTGTTTTGATCGCTGCATTCATTACATATGTTTACAATAGTATGATCAAGATTATGATGGCATGTCACTTCAGAAATTATCTTTGTTATCGTTTTACCTGCTCGGGACGAGCACTAACTGGGGATGCTGATACGTCTCCAACGTATCAATAATTTCTTATGTTCCATGCTACCTTATTGATGATACCTACATGTTTTATGCACATTATATGTCGTATTTACGCATTTTCTGGAACTAACCTATTAACAAGATGCCGAAGAGCCAGTTGCTGTTTTCTGCTGTTTTTTTCAGAAATCCTAGTAACGAAATATTCTCGGAATTGGACGAAATCAACGCCCGGGTCCTATTTTTGCACGAAGCTCCCGAAGGAGAGTCGAAGTGGTGCCACGAGGTGGCCGATGACAGGCGCGGCCGGCCCGGCCGCGCCGGCCTGTCACCTGGGCCCCTCGTGCCGCCTCTTGACCTGCCCTTCCGCCTACTTAAAGCCTCCGTCGCGAAACCCAGTACCGAGAGCCACGATACGGAAAACCTTCCAGAGACGCCGCCGCCGCGAATCCCATCTCGGGGATTCAGGAGATCGCCTCCGGCACCCTGTCGGAGAGGGGATTCATCTCCCAGAGGACTCTACACCGCCATGGTCGCCTCCGGAGTGATGAGTGAGTAGTTCACCCCTGGACTATGGGTCCATAGCAGTAGCTAGATGGTCGTCTTCTCCTAATTGTGCTTCATTGTTGGATCTTGTGAGCTGCCTAACATGATCAAGATCATCTATCTGTAATTCTATATGTTGTGTTTGTCGGGATCCGATGGATAGAGAATACTATGTTATGGTGATTATCAATCTATTGCTTATGTGTTGTTTATGATCTTGCATGCTCTCCGTTATTAGTAGAGGCTCTGGCCAAGTTTTTGCTCTTAACTCCAAGAGGGAGTATTTATGCTCGATAGTGGGTTCATGCCTTCATTTACACCTGGGACAGTGACAGAAAGTTCTAAGGTTGTGATGTGCTGTTGCCACTAGGGATAAAACATTGATTCTATGTCTAAGGATGTAGTTGTCGATTACATTACGCACCATACTTAATGCAATTGTCTGTTGCTTTGCAACTTAATACTGAATGGGGTTCGGATGATAACCTGAAGGTGGACTTTTTAGGCATAGATGCAGTTGGATGGCGGTCTATGTACTTTGTCGTAATGCCCGGATTAAATCTCACTATATTTATCATATCATGTATATGCATTGTTATGCCCTTCTCTATTTGTCAATTGCCCGACTGTAATTTGTTCACCCAACATGCTTTTATCTTATGGGAGAGACACCTCTAGTGAACTGTGGACCCCGGTCCTATTCTTTACATCGCATACAATCTACTGCAATACTTGTTTTACTGTTTTCTTGCAAACAATCATCTTCCACACAATACGGTTAATCCTTTGTTACAGCAAGCCGGTGAGATTGACAACCTCACTGTTTCGTTGGGGCAAAGTACTTTGGTTGTGTTGTGCAGGTTCCACGTTGGCGCCGGAATCCCTGGTGTTGCGCCGCACTACATCCCACCGCCATCAACCTTCAACGTGCTTCTTGGCTCCTCCTGGTTTGATTAAACCTTGGTTTCTTTCTGAGGGAAAACTTGCCACTGTGCGCATCATACCTTCCTCTTGGGGTTCCCAACGGACGTGTACATTTACGCGCATCAATGTCTATTACAAAAGAAGGACCTATAGACAACTACTGAAGCAACCACCGCCAAGAACACTATGGCGACAGTGCCAAAAGGGGAAAAACTAAAAGAAAAAAGCAAAGTGGTCTACTTGACCTCCGGCTTTGAAGAACTCGGAGCAGGCGCTGGCTTATATCCAAGGGTGGCAAGGATCTTCTTCGAGTTGGGTTTCGCCGCTTTAATCAGCGACTGCCATTTTTTCGTCTCGATATCCTCTGCGCCAACCCTTGCCCAGTCGACGTTTTGTTGGCTATTAGCAACCAAGGCAATTGTACCTTCGACTCCAACTTTTAACCCTTCTTGGCGAAGTTGGAGTCCAAGGTCTTCTTGAGAAGTGAAGCACTTGGCGAGATCAATAAAAATTGCGGGTTCCTCCTTCTTCTTGAAAAAATAGGGGAAAAGCCGTGATAGGTGATACGTCTCCAACGTATCTATAATTTCTGATGTTCCATGCTTGTTTTATGACAATACCTATGATACGTCCAATTTGCATCACTATTTTATATCATAATTTGCTGTTATTCATTGATATATTTCATATTGGGACACAATACTTATGTTATTTCATCTATTTTGCATATTTCATGATTATTGGAGGATCGCGCACCGGAGCCAGAAGCACCGTCAGAACGCAATATTTCGGAAGATCAACTGCGGAAGGAAATTATACCAAAAATCCTATTTTTCTAGATGACGAAGGAAGCCAGAAGGGGGAGCCAGCTGGACCCAAGGTGGGCCCTAACCATAGGGCGGCGCGGCCCATGGCCTGGCCGCGCCACCTTGTGGTGTGGGGGCCCCACAGCCCCTTTCGCCTCCTTTTCTTCGCGAAATCCTTCGTCCCGAAAACCTAAGCCACGAGGGTATGTCACGAAGAGTTACAGCCGCCTCGCGGGGCGGAGAACACCAGAGAAAAGAGCTCTCCGGCGGGCAGGAATCCGCCGGGAAATTCCCTCCCGGAGGGGGAAATCGACGCCATCGCCATCGTCATCGAGCTGGACATCATCTCCATCATAAACCTATTTCCCTCTGTCTTAAGCAAGCAATTGAGTTGTTGTGAACCAACCATTTATGCTATGATTGAGCTAATCATGTCCTTTATACTTTCTTGTTTAGTACAAATTTTACCTGAATGAATATGACTTTGAAAGTTATCAATGATTATGAGGAGATTGTTATGATTGAGAATGAAAGCCCTGCTATATAAATTCTAATATGAAAGCTTTGTTTAGAAGATAAGTACAATCCGTTAGTAGTTCTCTGACCAAGAACAAAGTTTGCCATAACCATCTATGATTTCCTATGCACCTTTACTTGTGATTTCTCTTTACTTATTTCAAGTTGAGTTATATGAAGAGAATGTTTACTAGAATGTCTTGTGTGAATCAATATGATGCTTCTTGTCCGTATTTTATTTATCGACTCTTCACTCCATAAACATGTGGTCTTGTTTATCGAGCTCAGTTTCGCTTGGGGACAAGCGAGGTCTAAGCTTGGGGGAGTTGATACGTCCAATTTGCATCACTATTTTATATCATAATTTGCTGTTATTCATTGATATATTTCATATTGGGACACAATACTTATGTTATTTCATCTATTTTGCATATTTCATGATTATTGGAGGATCAAGCGCCGGAGCCAGGATTCTGCTGGAAAAAGCACCGTCAGAACGCAATATTTCGGAAGATCAACTGCGGAAGGAAATTATACCAAAAATCCTATTTTTCCAGATGACGAAGGAAGCCAGAAGGGGGAGCCAGCTGGACCCAAGGTGGGCCCAGACCATAGGGCGGCGCGGCCCATGGCCTGGCCGCGCCACCTTGTGGTGTGGGGGCCCCACAGCCCCTTTCGCCTCCTTTTCTTCGCGAAATCCTTCGTCCCGAAAACCTAAGCCACGAGGGTACCTCACGAAGAGTTACAGCCGCCTCTGCGGGGCGGAGAACACCAGAGAGAAAAGAGCTCTCCGGCAGGAATCCGCCGGGGAAATTCCCTCCCGGAGGGGGAAATCGACGCCATCGCCATCGTCATCGAGCTGGACATCATCTCCATCATCATCATCATCATCTCCACCATCTACACCGCCATCACCACCGCTGCACCTCGTCACCGCTGTAACGATTTGGGTTGGATCTTGATTGTTTGATAGGGGAAACTCTCCCGGTGTTGATTTCTACTTGTTATTAATGCTATTGAGTGAAACCATTGAACCAAGGTTTATGTTCAGATTGTTATTCATCATCATATCACCTCTGATTGTATTCCATATGATGTCTCGTGAGTAGTTCGTTTAGTTCTTGAGGACATGGGTGAAGTCTAAATGTTAGTAGTGAACTATGGTTGAGTAATATTCAATGTTATGATATTTAAGTTGTGGTGTCATTCTTCTAGTGGTGTCGTGTGAACGTCGACTACACGATACTTCACCATTTATGGGCCTAGGGGAGTGCATCTTGTATTCGGTTGCTAATTGCGGGGTTGCCGGAGTGACAGAAACCTGAGCCCCCGTTGGTATATCGATGCAAGAGGGATCGCAGGATCTCAGAGTTTAAGGCTGTGGTTAGATTTATCTTAATTACTTTCTTGTAGTTGCGGATGCTTGCAAGGGGTATAATCACAAGTATGTATTAGTCCTAGGAAGGGCGGTGCATTAGCATAGGTTCACCCACACAACACTTATCAAAACAATGAAGATTAATTAGCTGTATGAAGCGAAAGCACTAGACTAAATTCCCGTGTGTCCTCAAGAACGTTTGGTCATTATAAGTAAACAAACCGGCTTGTCCTTTGTGCTAAAAAGGATTGGGCCACTCGCTGCAATTATTTCTCTCGCACTTTACTTACTCGTACTTTATTCATCTGTTACATCAAAACCCCTTGAATACTTGTCTGTGAGCATTTACAGTGAATCCTTCATCGAAACTGCTTGTCAACACCTTCTGCTCCTCGTTGGGATCGACATTCTTACTTATCGAAGATACTACGATACACCCCCTATACTTGTGGGTCATCAAGACTATTTTCTGGCGCCGTTGCCGGGGAGTGAAGCGCTATTGGTAAGTGGAATTGGTAAGGAAAACCTTTACTGTTTGTGCTGATTTTATTTCTGCCTGCTGCTATAAGTCATTATGGAGAGATCTTCTCTTCAATTTCTATTTGGGAAATCTACTACTACTGCAACGGTAGTGGATGAAGCGCCAGGTGAGGAAGTAATACCATATAAAATACCTATGAAAATTATTGAACGTGTTATGGATAACCGCTATGAAGGGGATGGAACTGTTCATCCTGGTGATCATTTACTGTTTTTACATGAATTATGCGGGTTATTCAAATGTGCAGGTATTACTATGGATGAAGTTAGAAAGAAACTATTCTCTATATCGCTGTCTGGTAAAGCGGCGCACTGGTATAAATTGCTGAAGAATAGGGATTCTCTTAATTGGGAGGACATTGTGCCTTTATTTTATTCCAAATTTTATCCTCCAAGTGAAATTCACAAGGATCGGAACCGCATATATAATTTCTAGCCTCATGATGGAGAGAGTATTGCCCAAGCTTGGGGGAGATTGAAGTCTTTAATGCTCAAATGCCCCATTCATGAGCTTCCTGGTAATGTTATTATTGATAATTTCTATGCAAGACTTTCTTTTCAAGACAAGACCTTGCTGGATACTTCTTGTTCTGGATCATTTACACGCAACAAAGAAGAGTTTAAAAGGGACCTTCTTGATCGGATCCAGGAGAATACTGAAGGATGGGAGAACGACAAAGATAGAGAGTCAGGTATAATCTTTGATTATAAATGCATTGAAGCTTTTATGGATACTGATAAATTTCGTAATATGAGTGCTACTTATGGTCTTGATTCCCAAGTTGTTGCAAATCTTTACAAAGCTTTTGCCTCTCATTATGAATTGCCTAAGAAGAATTTTGATAAGTATCATGAACCGTATAAAGATAAAATTGATTCATCTGTAAACAAATGTGTAGTGATTGAAACTATTGATCATGTTATTCCTGAAGCTTATATTGAAAAAACTCCTTTTCCTGCTAAAATGAAAGAGTACTCTGTTATATCTAGTGCGGTTAATAAAAGTGAAAAGAAACCTATAGAACCTGAAGAACAAATTAAGGTTGAACCTGCTGTTGCAATAGTTAAAGATCTTGTGACTGAAAATGTGGAAGATGGTCATATTATTTTCTGTGAAGATGCTTCTAATATTGTTTCGCATCCTAATAAGTCTAGAAAAACTAGTGTTCCTATGCTATCTGTCAGAATTGGGGATCATTGTTATTATGGTTTATGTGATATTGGTGCAAGTATTAGCGCTATTCCTTATGAGCTTTATACGGAGATCATGCATGAAATTGGTTCTTGTGAACTTGAAGATATTGATGTGGTTATTCGGCTTGCTAATAGAGAAACTATCTCTCCAATTGGTATTGTTCGAGATGTGGAAGTTTTATGTGGTAAGATTAAATATCCTGCTGACTTTCTGGTACTTGGTTCTGCTGCTAGTAAGTATTGTCCTATTATTTTTGGTAGACCATTGATACGTCTCCAACGTATCGATAATTTCTTATGTTCCATGCTACTTTATTGATGATACCTACATGTTTTATGCACATTATATGTCGTATTTACGCATTTTCTGGAACTAACCTATTAACAAGATGCCGAAGTGCCAGTTCCTGTTCTGCTGTTTTTGGTTTCAGAAATCCTAGTAACAAAATATTCTCGGAATTGGACGAAATCAACGCCCAGGTTCCTATTTTGCCCGGAAGCATCCGAACACCCGAGAGCCAGAGGGGGCCCTGGTGGGCCCAGATGACATGGTGGCGCGGCCTGCCCCGGCCGCGCCACCCTATGGTGTCGTCGTTGACCCTCCGCCTACTTAAAGCTTCCGTCGCGAAACCCCCAGCACGAGAGCCACGATACGGAAAACCTTACAGAGACGCCGCCGCCGCGAATCCCATCTCGGGGATTCGGAGATCGCCTCCGGCACCCTGCCGGAGAGGGGATTCATCTCCGGAGGACTCTACACCGCCATGGTCGCCTCCGGAGTGATGAGTGAGTAGTCCACCCCTGGACCATGGGTCCATAGCAGTAGCTAGATGGTCGTCTTATCCTTGTTGTGCTTCATTGTTGGATCTTGTGAGCTGCCTAACATGATCAAGATCATCTATCTGTAATACTATATGTTGTGTTTGTCGGGATCCGATGGATAGAGAGTACTATGATTATGGTGATTATCAATCTATTGTTTATGTGTTGTTTATGATCTTGCATGCTCTCCGTTATTAGTAGAGGCTCTGGCCAAGTTTTTGCTCTTAACTCCAAGAGGGGGTATTTATGCTCGATAGTGGGTTCATGCCTTCATTGAATCTGGGATCGTGACAGTAGGTTCTAAGGTTGTGATGTGCTGTTGCCACTAGGGATAAAACATTGATGCTATGTCTAAGGATGTAGTTGTTGATTACATTACGCACCATACTTAATGCAATTGTCTGTTGCTTTGCAACTTAATACTGGAGGGGGTTCGGACGATAACCTGAAGGTGGACTTTTTAGGCATAGATGCAGTTGGATGGCGGTCTATGTACTTTGTCGTAATGCCCGGATTAAATCTCACTATATTTACCATGTCATGTATATGCATTGTTATGCCTTTCTCTATTTGTCAATTGCCCGACTGTAATTTGTTCACCCAACATGCTTTATCTTATGGGAGAGACACCTCTAGTGAACTGTGGACCCCGGTCCTATTCTTTACATAGCATACAATCTACTTGTTTTACTGTTTTCTTTGCAAACATCTTCCACTCGATACGTTTAATCCTTTGTTACAGCAAGCCGGTGAGATTGACAACCTCACTGTTTCGTTGGGGCAAAGTACTTTGGTTGTGTTGTGCAGGTTCCGCGTTGGCGCCGGAATCCCTGGTGTTGCGCCGCATCACATTTCGCGACCATCAACCTTCAACGTGCTTCTTGGCTCCTCCTGGTTCGATTAAACCTTGGTTTCTTTCTGAGGGAAAACTTGCTACTGTGCGCATCATACCTTCCTCTTGGGGTTCCCAACGAACGTGTGAGTTACACGCCATCAAGCTCTTTTTCTGGCGCCGTTGCCGGGAGATCAAGACACGCTGCAAGGGGAGTCTCCACTTCTCAATCTCTTTACTTTGTTTTTGTCTTGCTTTATTTTATTTACTACTTTGTTTGCTGCACTAAATCAAAACACAAAAAATTAGTTGCTAGTTTTACTTTATTTACTGTCTTGCTCTCTATATCGAAAACACAAAAAAATTAGTTACTTGTCTTTACTTTATTTGCCTAGTTTACTTTTTGCTTATTTCATCATGCTTAATCCTAAGTTTACTTTGGAAGAGATACCGGTAGGACGAGGGTGTATCATTGGAAGAGATAATATAGAAGAATTTTTCACCCATGTTAGTATGGATGAAGATTTTGAAGATATACCATTATTAAAAACTGCTCCTACTTATGAAAGTGCTTCTGCCTGTTTGATACACATGTTAGAAACTAGATTTGTTAATCTCAATCCCATAATACAACATATGTTTCTTACACTTTCGGATATGGAGATGGGGGAAAAGAGAAATTTTGTTTTAAAAATCCTTGTTAGAGAATTTGAGGATATAGTTAAAGAAGCTAGAAAAGTTTTTATTAAGCATAAGAGGCTTGGTTTCTTTCCTAATTTTAAACAAATACTTGAAAAGATGGATATGGATAGAATTAAGTATACTAATAATGTTAATGATGGTAGGGAAATTAAAGCGCCAATACCTAGTAAACTACTAGGGATGCATGAAGCTTTGGAAAATAACTATGCTTGGCTTGTTCCTGAAAATTTGTTTGATGAGAATAGTAAGCCTAGGAGCAATGAGAGAGGAGTTACTTATATAGACCAGATACAATGCATTGTTGAGAAAACTCCCAATACCCCTGGTAATGATGTTGATGCTTCTACTCTCGATGTTACTTGATTTGCACTTTCTGCGCCTAGCTGAAAGGCGTTAAAGAAAAGCGCTTATGGGAGACAACCCATGTTTTTACCTACAGCAATTTTTTGTTTTGTTGAGTCTTGGAAGTTGTTTACTACTGTAGCAACCTCTCCTTATCATGTTTTTGTGCCAAGTAAAGTTTCTATGTCAAAGTTGATGTTATATTTGGGATCGCTGCGCAGAAACAGCATTGCTGTCTGTCACGAATCTGGGCACAATTCTCTGTAGAAAATTCGAAAAAATCTGCCAATTTACAAGCGTGATCCTCAGATATGTACGCAACTTTCATTAGTTTTGAGTTTTTCCATTTGAGCAAGTCTGGTGCCAGATTTAAATTCGTCTTTACGGACTGTTCTGTTTTTGACAGATTCTGCCTTTTATTTCGCATTGCCGCTTTTGTTAAGTTGAATGAGTTTCTTTGTTCCATTAACTTTCAGAAGTTTTGTGCAATGTCCAGAAGTGTTAAGAATGATTGTGTCACCTCTGAACATGTGAATTTTTGATTATGCACTAACCCTATAATGAGTTTGCTTGAAGTTTGGTGTGAAGGAAGTTTTCAAGGGTCAATAGAAGAGGGTGATATAATGTGATCGAGAAGAGTGAAAGGTCTAAGCTTGGGGATGCCCCGGTGGTTCATCCCTGCATATTTTAAGAAGACTCAAGCATCTAAGCTTGGGGATGCCCAAGGCATCCCCTTCTTCATCGACAACTTATCAGGTTTCTTCTAGTGAAACTATATTTTTATTCGGTCACATCTTATGTTCTTTACTTGGAGCGTCTGTGTGCTTTTATTTTTGTTTTTGTTTTGTTATTTTCATTCTCTGAATAAAGTTCATCCTTGTGTGGGAGAGAGACACGCTCCGCTGGTTCGTATGAACACATGTGTTCTTAGCTCATAATATTCATGGCGAAGTTTCCTCTTCGTTAAATTGTTATATGGTTGGAATTGGAAAATGCTACATGTAGTAATTGGTAAAATGTCTTGGATAATGTGATACTTGGCAATTGTTGTGCTCATGTTTAAGCTCTTGCATCATATGCTTTGCACCCATTAATGAAGAAATACATAGAGCATGCTAAAATTTGGTTTGCATAATTGGTCTCTCTAAGGTCTAGATAATTTCTAGTATTGAGTTTGAACAACAAGGAAGACGGTGTAAAGTCTTATAATGTTTACAATATGTCTTTTATGTGAGTTTTGCTGCACCGGTTCATCCTTGTGTTTGTTTCAAATAAACCTTGCTAGCCTAAACCTTGTATCGAGAGGGAATACTTCTCATGCATCCAAATCCTTGAGCCAACCACTATGCCATTTGTGTCCACCATACATACCTACTACATGGTATTTCTCCGCCATTCCAAAGTAAATTGCTTGAGTGCTACCTTTAAACAATTCAAAAGTTATTACCTCTGATTTGTGTCAATGTTTTATAGCTCATGAGGAAGTATGTGGTGTTTATCTTTCAATCTTGTTGGGCAACTTTCACCAATGGACTAGTGGCTTCATCCGCTTATCCAATAATTTTGCAAAAAGAGCTGGCAATGGGATTCCCAGTCCCAAATTAATTAACAAAAATAGACACTCCTCCATGGTATGTGATTGTTGGACGGCACCCGAAGGATTCGGTTAGCCATGGCTTGAGAAAGCAAAGGTGGGGAGGAGTGTCATCATAATAAAACTAAAATAAAAAGGCACTCCTTCATGGTATGAGATTGTTGGCAGGCACCCGAGGATTCGGTTAGCCATGGCTTGTGAAAGAAAGGTTGGAAGGAGTGCCACCCAAAAATAAAATAAAATGGGAGCCGCTCTTTGAAGGTTTGTCTGGCAAGGGGGTTAGAGTACCCGCTACCATTCGTTGACAACAACAAACACCTCTCAAAACTTTACTTTTATGCTCTCTTGATGTTTTCAAAATAAAAGCTCTAGCACAAATATAGCAATCAATGCTTTCCTTTTGAAGGACCTTTCTTTTACTTTTATTGTTGAGTCAATTTACCTATCTCCTTCCACCTTAAGAAGCAAACACTTGTGTGAACTGTGCATTGATTCCTACATACTTGCATATTGCACTTGTTATACTACTCTATGTTGACAATTATCCATGAGATATACATGTTACAAGTTGAAAGCAACCGCTGAAACTTAATCTTCCATTGTGTTGTTTCAATGTCTATACTTTAAATTATTGCTTTATGAGTTAACTCTTATGCAAGACTTATTGATGCTTGTCTTGAAGTACTATTCATGAAAAGTCTTTGCTTTATGATTCACTTGTTTACTCATGTCATTACCATTGTTTTGATCGCTGCATTCATTACATATGTTTACAATATGATCAAGTTTATGATGGCATGTCACTTAAGAAATTATCTTTGTTATCGTTTTACCTGCTCGGGACGAGCAGAACTAAGCTTGGGGATGCTGATACGTCTCCAACGTATCGATAATTTCTTATGTTCCATGCTACTTTATTGATGATACCTACATGTTTTATGCACATTATATGTCGTATTTACGCATTTTCTGGAACTAACCTATTAACAAGATGCCGAAGTGCCAGTTCCTGTTTTCTGCTGTTTTTGGTTTCAGAAATCCTAGTAACAAAATATTCTCGGAATTGGACGAAATCAACGCCAGGTTCCTATTTTGCCCGGAAGCATCCAGAACACCCGAGAGCCACCAGAGGGGGGCCCTGGTGGGCCCAGATGACATGGTGGCGCGGCCCAGGCCCTGGCCGCGCCACCCTATGGTGTCGTCGCCGCGTTGACCCTCCGCCTACTTAAAGCTTCCGTCGCGAAACCCCCAGTACCGAGAGCCACGATACGGAAAACCTTACAGAGACACCGCCGCCGCGAATCCCATCTCGGGGGATTCGGAGATCGCCTCCGGCACCCTGCCGGAGAGGGGATTCATCTCCCGGAGGACTCTACACCGCCATGGTCGCCTCCGGAGTGATGAGTGAGTAGTCCACCCCTGGACCATGGGTCCATAGCAGTAGATGGTCGTCTTCTCCTTGTTGTGCTTCATTGTTGGATCTTGTGAGCTGCCTAACATGATCAAGATCATCTATCTGTAATACTATATGTTGTGTTTGTCGGGATCCGATGGATAGAGAGTACTATGATTATGGTGATTATCAATCTATTGTTTATGTGTTGTTTATGATCTTGCATGCTCTCCGTTATTAGTAGAGGCTCTGGCCAAGTTTTTGCTCTTAACTCCAAGAGGGGGTATTTATGCTCGATAGTGGGTTCATGCCTTCATTGAATCTGGGATCGTGACAGTAGGTTCTAAGGTTGTGATGTGCTGTTGCCACTAGGGATAAAACATTGATGCTATGTCTAAGGATGTAGTTGTTGATTACATTACGCACCATACTTAATGCAATTGTCTGTTGCTTTGCAACTTAATACTGGAGGGGTTCGGATGATAACCTGAAGGTGGACTTTTTAGGCATAGATGCAGTTGGATGGCGGTCTATGTACTTTGTCGTAATGCCCGGATTAAATCTCACTATATTTACCATGTCATGTATATGCATTGTTATGCCTTTCTCTATTTGTCAATTGCCCGACTGTAATTTGTTCACCCAACATGCTTTATCTTATGGGAGAGACACCTCTAGTGAACTGTGGACCCCGGTCCTATTCTTTACATAGCATACAATCTACTTGTTTTACTGTTTTCTTTGCAAACATCTTCCACTCGATACGTTTAATCCTTTGTTACAGCAAGCCGGTGAGATTGACAACCTCACTGTTTCGTTGGGGCAAAGTACTTTGGTTGTGTTGTGCAGGTTCCGTTGGCGCCGGAATCCCTGGTGTTGCGCCGCATCACATTTCGCGACCATCAACCTTCAACGTGCTTCTTGGCTCCTCCTGGTTCGATTAAACCTTGGTTTCTTTCTGAGGGAAAACTTGCTACTGTGCGCATCATACCTTCCTCTTGGGGTTCCCAACGAACGTGTGAGTTACACGCCATCAACCATTTCTAAATACTTGTGGAGCTGTTATAGATTGCAAGAAGGAAAAGATTGTTACTAAATTTGCTGGTGAATCTTATGAGTTTAATTTCTCTAAATTTGCCAAAACTCCTTATAAAGCTGATTTGCCTAATAATGATTTTAGAGTTGAACAGTGTGCGTCTATTGCTCTTGCTCCTACTAATCCTTTGCAGCAACATTTGGAGAATAGTGAGAGTGAAGTCTTTAGGGAAGAAAGAAATGAACTTGATGAAATTTTCCTTCGTCAACCTATCCTTAAACATGACTTGCCAGTTGAAGATTTAGGTACAACACCACCACCAAAGGAAGATCCTGTTTTCGATTTAAAACCATTGCCTGATAATCTTAAATATGCTCATATTGATGATAAGAAAATATATCCTGTTATTATTAGTTCTAAGCTTTCAGAGATTGAGGAAGAAAGGTTATTGGAAATATTGAAGAAACACCGAGGAGCTATTGGCTACACTCTTGATGATTTGAAGGGGATTTCTCCCTCTATTTGCCAACATGCTATTAATATGGAAGATGATGCAAAGCCTGTTGTTGAACATCAACGTCGTCTAATTCCGAAAATGAAGGAGGTGGTAAGGAATGAGGTATTAAAACTTCTTGAAGCAGGTATTATATATCCTATTGCTGATAGTAGATGGGTTAGTCCTGTGCATTGTGTTCCTAAGAAAGGAGGAATGACTGTTGTGCCTAATGATAATGATGAGCTCATCCCTCAAAGAGTAGTTGTAGGGTATAGAATGTGCATTGATTTTCGAAAAGTTAATAAAGTTACTAAGAAAGATCATTACCCTTTACCCTTTATTGATCAAATGCTAGAAAGGTTGTCTAAAAATACTCACTTTTGCTTTCTTGATGGTTATTCTGGGTTTTCACAAATTGCTGTTAAAACTAAAGATCAAGAGAAAACCACTTTCACTTGTCCTTATGGAACTTATGCTTATAGGCGTATGCCTTTTGGTTTATGTAATGCTCCTGCTACTTTTCAAAGATGCATGTCTGCTATTTTTCATGGCTTTTGCGAGAGTATTGTAGAGGTGTTCATGGATGATTTTTCTGTCTATGGGAATTCTTTTGATAATTGCTTGCGAAACCTCGATAAAGTTTTGCAGAGATGTGAAGAAACTAACCTTGTTCTTAATTGGGAGAAATGCCACTTTATGGTTAATGAAGGAATTGTATTGGGACATAAAATTTCCGAGAGAGGTATTGAAGTTGATAGAGCTAAAGTTGAAGCAATTGAGAAGATGCCCTATCCGAGGGATGTTAAAGGTATTCGTAGTGTTCTTGGTCATGCTGGGTTTTATAGGAGATTTATTAAAGATTTCTCCAAGATTTCAAAGCCTCTTACTAATCTTCTTCAAAAAGATGTACCTTTTGTTTTTGATGATGATTGTAAGGAAGCTTTTGAAACTCTAAAGAAAGCCTTAACAACTGCTCCTGTAGTTGAACCTCCTGATTGGAATTTGCCTTTTGAAATTATGTGTGATGCTAGTGATTTTGCTGTAGGCGCTGTTCTTGGACAGCGAGTAGATAAAAAATTAAATGTTATTCATTATGCTAGTAAGACTCTTGATGCTGCTCAAAGAAATTATGCTACAACTGAAAAGGAATTGTTAGTTGTAGTCTTTGCTTGTGACAAGTTTAGATCCTATATTGTTGATTCAAAAGTCACGATTCATACTGATCATGCTGCAATTAGATACCTTATGACAAAGAAAGATGCTAAGCCAAGGCTTATTAGATGGGTACTTCTTTTGCAAGAATTTGATTTACATATTATAGATAGGAAAGGTGCTGATAATCCTGTTGCTGATAATTTGTCTAGATTGGAAAATATTGCTTATGATCCTGTTCCTGTTAATGATAGTTTTCCAAATGAACAATTGGCTGTAATAAAGGTGAGCTCGCGAGAGAGCCCTTGGTATGCTGATTATGCTAACTTTATTGTTTCAAAGTATTTGCCTCCAACCTTTTCAGCTCAGCAAAGGAGGAAATTCTTTTATGATTTGAGGCATTATTTTTGGGATGACCCACACTTATATAAAGAAGGAGTGGATGGTATTATGCGAAGATGTGTTCCAGAATATGAACAACAAGAGATATTGAGTAAATGCCATGGTAGTGTTTATGGAGGACATCACGCTGGAGATAGAACCGCACAAAAGGTTCTACAATCAGGTTTTTATTGGCCAACACTTTTCAAAGATGCAAGGAAGTTTATCTTATCTTGTGATGAATGTCAAAGAGTTGGTAATATCTCTAGACGCAATGAAATGCCTATGAATTATACTCTTGTTATTGAACCATTCGATTGTTGGGGATTCGACTTCATGGGTCCTTTCCCTTCTTCAGAAGGTAACACTCATATACTTGTCGCTGTTGATTATGTTACTAAATGGGTAGAAGCTATACCCACAAAAAGTGCTGATGGTGAGACCTCTTTAAAAATGCTTTTAGATACTCCCTCCGTTTCAATCTATAGTGCCTATAGATTTTCTGCATTTGTTTCATAATATAAGAGTATATGATCTGTGTTTATTTGCAATATCTCCTCCGTTTCTGTTTTCACTTTCCTTATTTCTCTCCTACTCCGCAAAGTACTCCACAGCGGGATCGAGGGATCGGTAGATCGGGAGTATTTTTGTGATCGCGGTTTGGCTCTTTAAGTGGTTTTGTGTTGAAAAATTAGTTACAAAAAGTGCTATGGTAGACTCTATAAAAATGGAGGGAGTATTATTTTTCCTAGATTTGGAGTACCTAGATATATTATGACTGATGGAGGTTCTCATTTTATTCATGGAGGTTTTAGAAAAACTCTTGCTAAGTATGGTATTAATCATAGAATTGCTTCCGCTTATCACCCTCAAACTAGTGGTCAAGTAGAATTATCAAATAGAGAGATTAAATCTATTTTGGGAAAGACTGTTAATAAATCTAGAAAGAATTGGGCTAGTAAGTTAAAGGAAGCACTATGGGCTTATAGAACTGCTTATAAAAATCCCATGGGTATGTCACCGTATAAAATGGTTTATGGAAAAGCTTGTCATTTACCTTTAGAACTAGAGCACAAAGCTTATTGGGCTGTAAGGGAACTTAATAAAGATTTCAAACTTGCCGGTAAAAAGAGATTGCTACAATTGAGTTCTTTAGATGAATGGAGAAGTGAAGCTTATGAAAATGCTAAACTTTTTAAGGAGAAAGTTAAGAAGTGGCATGATAGAAGAATTATTAAAAGAGAATTTAATGTTGGGGACAAAGTCCTATTGTATCGGTCTCGTCTTAGACTCTTTGCAGGGAAATTACTCTCAAAATGGGAAGGACCATATGTTATTGAGGAGGTATATCGTTCAGGAGCAATAAAAATTAGCTCTTTGGAAGGTAACGCCACACAAGTAGTGAATGGACAAAGACTCAAGCATTATATTTCTGGAGATTCTTATAATGAAGATATTGATATTATCCAAGTGATAACTCCGGAAGCTTTCATCAAAGATCAAATTGACAGTTCTGCAGAGTCCGACTTTGAATAGGTAACAATTTTAGTAATAAAAAGTCCGCGTTTAGCTTTCCGAACAATATTTCTGCTGTTTTTGGAAAATATGAAAAATTACGAGATCGAAACGGAGTGGAGGAGACGCACGAGGGCGTGCCCCCATAGGCCGGCGCGGGCCCCAGCCTGGCCGCGCCGCCCTATGAGGACACCGCCTCGTTGTCCCCCTCCGACTCTTGTTCGATCTGGAACCTTCCTTTTGTTGTAAAAATATTTGCTATATAATCCCCCGGACCCCTGGAGGTCCGTATATCGTTTTCTCGTCGTGTTTTGTTTCGAGCTGTTTTCTGCCAGGATCTACTTCGGATCTAGATCCACCATGTCTTCGTCGGGAACTCAGAAGGACAGCTTCTTTGAGGACGTCGTCAACCCGTACATGAACGAGCTGAAGATGCACCCCAAAGAATTGCTGCTCGTAGATGGAGAGTTGCAGATCAAAGATGTCCAGGGTCCTAAAGGAGAAGGGAGCTTGGAAGACAGGATGGAGAAACTGGAACAAGAGGTCTTCAACTACAAGAAGATGGCTGAGCGTGAAGTGGACATCTTTCACAAGATTGTGTCTGAACTCATTGATGGACACAAGAGGGAGACTGCAAAGTTGTGGGACGATATCTTCTCACTTCACGACACCACCAACAAACTCCAAGCTCAACTCTATGATGTTCATAATCAAAACTGTGAGTATGAAAACAGGTTTAAGCGCATAAGTCATGCTGCTAGTTTCAGGTTTCCGGAGACCAAGATGTCTTTTGTTGATGGAGAGCCTCTTCCATGGAAGTCTGATGATGGCAAGGATTCGCCATCATCACCGAAGGAGTAATTCATCATCGGTATTGGCATCCCCTTGGTTTGTTCCAAGCTTGGGGGAGTGCCGCGGTATCACATCATCACTACCTTTATCTTTTACTATCAAGTAGTGTCATATCATGAGTAGGGAAGTTATCATATGGAATAGTTTGCAATGTGGAAGTATCTCTCTTAGTTGGTTATCTATGTATCCGTTGGTGTGAGTTATCGTTATGGAATATTAATGAGAAGTATTATCATTTACTTTTTGCACACCTTATTTTAGTTTGCAATCTCTATTATATGATTACTCTTGACATTAGTATTGATATCACTTTGGGAGCATCAAGTAAATCTATTTGGTTTTGGCAAACTTAGCATTGGTCAATAGCAACAACACCCTGATGTTTAAATAGAAGAGAGAAATACATGTAGATATATTACTCTATTATCTTTATGCTAATGAGTTTAGTATTCTGAAGTTAAAATTGCTTGTGCTTATGAGAAAGATGCATGATTGTTTCTATCGCATGTATATTTGTTTGTTTCCTTCAACCTTTATGCTTGCTATCAAACCTTGCTAGCCAAAGACCTGTATTGAGAGGGAATGCTTCTCATACATCCATAACCTTAGACCAAACCTATGCCATTTGTGTCCACCATACCTACCTACTACATGGTATTTTCTGCCATTCCAAGTAAATACTTCATGTGCTACCTTTAAATAATTCAAACTATACTACTCCTTATTTGTGTCAATGTTTTATAGCTCATGAGGAAGTATGTGGTGTTTTATCTTTCAATCTTGTTGGGCGGACTTTCACCAATGGACTAGTGGCACATCCGCTTATCCAATAATTTTGCAATAAGAGCTGGCAACGGGGTTCCCAGCCCCAATTAATAACTTTCATTAATAATTCTCTTCACATGTTTTGCCCTGATTTATCAGTAAGCAACTTAATTTTGCAATAGACACTCCTCCATGGTATGTGAATGTTGGAAGGCACCCGAGGATTCGGTTAGCCATGGATTGAGAAAGCCAAGGTTGGGGGGAGTGTCATCCTTAATAAAACTAAAATACATGTGTAAACAAAAGAGAAGGGGGATGATCTACCTTGCTGGTAGAGATGCCGTCCCTCATGGGAGCCGCTCTTGGAAGGTTCGTTTGGCAAGGGGGTTAGAGTGCCCGCTACCATTCGTTGACAACAACAAACACCGCTCAAAATCTTACTTTTATGCTCTTTATATGATTTCAAAACTTGAAAAGCTCTAGCACATGATTTAATCCCTGCTTCCCTCTGCGAAGGGCCTATCTTTTACTTTTATGTTGAGTCAGTAAACCTATTTCCCTCTGTCTTAAGCAAGCAATTGAGTTGTTGTGAACCAACCATTTATGCTATGATTGAGCTAATCATGTCCTTTATACTTTCTTGTTTAGTACAAATTTTACCTGAATGAATATGACTTTGAAAGTTATCAATGATTATGAGGAGATTGTTATGATTGAGAATGAAAGCCCTGCTATATAAATTCTAATATGAAAGCTTTGTTTAGAAGATAAGTACAATCCGTTAGTAGTTCTCTGACCAAGAACAAAGTTTGCCATAACCATCTATGATTTCCTATGCACCTTTACTTGTGATTTCTCTTTACTTATTTCAAGTTGAGTTATATGAAGAGAATGTTTACTAGAATGTCTTGTGTGAATCAATATGATGCTTCTTGTCCGTATTTTATTTATCGACTCTTCACTCCATAAACATGTGGTCTTGTTTATCGAGCTCAGTTTCGCTTGGGGACAAGCGAGGTCTAAGCTTGGGGGAGTTGATACGTCCAATTTGCATCACTATTTTATATCATAATTTGCTGTTATTCATTGATATATTTCATATTGGGACACAATACTTATGTTATTTCATCTATTTTGCATATTTCATGATTATTGGAGGATCAAGCGCCGGAGCCAGGATTCTGCTGGAAAAAGCACCGTCAGAACGCAATATTTCGGAAGATCAACTGCGGAAGGAAATTATACCAAAAATCCTATTTTTCCAGATGACGAAGGAAGCCGAAGGGGGAGCCAGCTGGACCCAAGGTGGGCCAGACCATAGGGCGACGCGGCCCATGGCCTGGCCGCGCCACCTTGTGGTGTGGGGGCCCACAGCCCCTTTCGCCTCCTTTTCTTCGCGAAATCCTTCGTCCCGAAAACCTAAGCCACAGAGGGTACCTCACGAAGAGTTACAGCCGCCTCTACGGGGCGGAGAACACCAGAGAGAAAAGAGCTCTCCGGCGGGCAGGAATGGGAAATTCCCTCCCGGAGGGGGAAATCGACGCCATCGCCATCGTCATCGAGCTGGACATCATCTCCATCATCATCATCATCATCTCCACCATCTACACCGCCATCACCACCGCTGCACCTCGTCACCGCTGTAACGATTTGGGTTGGATCTTGATTGTTTGATAGGGGAAACTCTCCCGGTGTTGATTTCTACTTGTTATTAATGCTATTGAGTGAAACCATTGAACCAAGGTTTATGTTCAGATTGTTATTCATCATCATATCACCTCTGATTGTATTCCATATGATGTCTCGTGAGTAGTTCGTTTAGTTCTTGAGGACATGGGTGAAGTCTAAATGTTAGTAGTGAACTATGGTTGAGTAATATTCAATGTTATGATATTTAAGTTGTGGTGTCATTCTTCTAGTGGTGTCGTGTGAACGTCGACTACACGATACTTCACCATTTATGGGCCTAGGGGAGTGCATCTTGTATTCGGTTGCTAATTGCGGGGTTGCCGGAGTGACAGAAACCTGAGCCCCCGTTGGTATATCGATGCAAGAGGGATCGCAGGATCTCAGAGTTTAAGGCTGTGGTTAGATTTATCTTAATTACTTTCTTGTAGTTGCGGATGCTTGCAAGGGGTATAATCACAAGTATGTATTAGTCCTAGGAAGGGCGGTGCATTAGCATAGGTTCACCCACACAACACTTATCAAAACAATGAAGATTAATTAGCTGTATGAAGCGAAAGCACTAGACTAAATTCCCGTGTGTCCTCAAGAACGTTTGGTCATTATAAGTAAACAAACCGGCTTGTCCTTTGTGCTAAAAAGGATTGGGCCACTCGCTGCAATTATTTCTCTCGCACTTTACTTACTCGTACTTTATTCATCTGTTACATCAAAACCCCTTGAATACTTGTCTGTGAGCATTTACAGTGAATCCTTCATCGAAACTGCTTGTCAACACCTTCTGCTCCTCGTTGGGATCGACATTCTTACTTATCGAAGATACTACGATACACCCCCTATACTTGTGGGTCATCAACATACATGTTTTGTTCACACTTTATATCGTTTTGATGCGTTTTCCGGAACTAACCTATTGACGAGATGCCGAAGTGCCAGCTGTTTTTGGTTTCAGAAATCCTAGTAAGGAAATATTCTCGGAATCGGACGAAATCAACGCCCAGCATCCTATTTTCCCACGAAGCTTCCGAACACCCGAGAGCCGCGCAGAGAGCCTGGGGCCCACACACCAGGCTGGCGCGGCCAGGGTGTGGGCCGCGCCCCCTGTTGTGCCATCGCCTCGTCAGCCCTCCGACTCCGCCTCTTCGCCTATTTAAGGGTCCCTGACCTAAACCTCGATACGAAGAAGCCACGGTACGAGAAACCTTCCAGACCCGCCGCCATCGCGAAGCCAAGATCTGGGGACATGAGTCTCTGTTCCGGCACGCCACCGGGACGGGGAAGTGCCCCCGGAAGGCTTCTCCATCGACACCACCGCCATCTTCATCACCGCTGCTGTCTCCCATGAGGAGGGAGTAGTTCTCCATCGAGGCTCGGGGCTGTACCGGTATCTATGTGGTTCATCTCCTCCTATGTACTTCAATACAATAATCTCATGAGCTGCCTTACATGATTGAGATTCATATGATGATGCTTGTAATCTAGATGTTATTATGCTAGTCAAGTGGGTTTTACTTATGTGATCTCCGGAGACTCCTTGTCCCACGTGTGTAAAGGTGACAGTGTGTGCACCGTGTGGGTCTCTTAGGCTATATTTCACAGAATACTTATTCACTGTTATGAATGGCATAGTGAAGTGCTTATTTATATCCCTTTATGATTGCAATGTGTTTTGTATCACTATTTATCTATGTGCTACTCATGTGATGTTATTAAAGTAGTCTATTCCTCCTGCATGGTGTAATGGTGGTGTGTGCATCGTGTAGTTCTTGTCGTAGATTATGATCATAATCTCTTGTAGGTTATGGAGTTGATTATCGCTATGATAGTATTGATGTGATCTATGCCTCCTTCATAGTGTAATGGTGACAGTATATATGCTATGTTAGTACTTGGTTTATTTTGCAAAGATCTATTATGCTCTAAGGTTACTTAAATATGAATATCGAATGTTGTGGCGCTTGTTAACTCCGGCTTGAGGGAGCTCTTGTAGCCCTACACAATTAGTGGTGTTCATCATCCAACAAGAGTATATGTAGCACAAAGGAAAGAGAACTTATTTATTATGTGATCAATGTTGAGAGTGTCCACTAGCGAAAGTATGATCCCTAGGCCTTGTTTCCACCACAAAGAATTGCTTCCCACGCCAGCAAGCTATTTTCTGGCGCCGCTTGTTTACTGTTTTACTGCATCTTTACTTTCTGCAATATTACCACCATCTATACCACCTGTGTTTTACTATCTCTTCGCGAACTAGTGCACCTATACATCTGACAAGTGTATTAGGTGTGTTGGGGACACAAGAGACTTCTTGCTTTGTGGTTGCAGGGTTGCTTGAGAGGGATATCTTTGACCTCTTCCTCCCCGAGTTCGATAAACCTTGGGTGATCCACTTAAGGGAAAACTTTCTGCTGTTCTAAAAACCTCTGCTCTTGGAGCCCAACACTGTCTACATGAAAAGAAGCGTGACAGGCCAATCTCAGCTTCAGCAAGGCCGTCACGAGCTTCAGTACCATGGATTTCAAGGAGAGAAAGCGCGTCAAGGAGCTGGTCACCTTCAGGATTCTCCAGCTCATACTCTTGGTGTGTTCTCCCTGCTTAAAGCATAAAAAAGAGTTACTCAAAGGGAAAAAAGGGACCAAAACATGACGCAAGAAAGCAGCAAGGGTGTGGACACTTACTAACAAAACGTCGACTCTGCGACTCCAGTCGACTAAGGATTTCTTCTTCGCGAGCAGAATGCTGAGCTACATTTTCTTCTAGAGCATTTTTTGCGTCGTCGAGTCTCTTTTGAAGATCCTCGACGGTAGCAGCATCCGCTTCAGCTTTCATGCGTGCCGTTTCGCTTTGCTCTAGCTCAGCAGCAAGAGCGTCAGCACGTTTGTTGGCTTCCGCAAGTTTTTCTGCCAGAATAAAACAAGCGAGTAAAGTGTTGCAACAAAAAATAGTGACAGAATATATTCGACAAGGAAAAGAGAGGGTACCTTCAAGTTTGGCGGCATATTCGCGGTACCCGATAAATTGGGTACCGAAACGGATAAGCTCCTTCATGAAAGGCTAAAGAAAGATCATAAAAAAGAGGATCAATATAAGAAGTGAAAAAGTTCGACATCATGAAGAAACAGGGAAGTTCAGAAAAATGAAGCCAATACAGGAAAAAGAAGATAACTTACCTCTTCCATCAAAGGAGTCGAGGAACAACCAGCTAATATGGTTGGTTCCTTGGTTGATTCCACCCTGGCTCTCTTCGGGGAAGGAGCCTGGGGGCTCACAGCTGGCGTTGGATGTTCCGGGTTTTGTTGAGGAGGTGAAGTTTCGTCGCCATCAGGACGAGCTTCCGAGACAACTAAAGTACGAGACGTGCTCGTTCGAGCAGTCTCGTCAATAGGTGCATCCTCCTCTTCATCGCCACTACAACAAATACAGCGACAGGATAAGAAGCAAATTCAAAAAGCATCGACAAAAGAGACAAATAAATGCATTAAAAACTTACGAGCTAATGAGAGCAGCTTCGTAAAGATCCAAAGCTTCTTTCTTAGCGTCGCACAGCTTCTTCGGCACGGGCAACACCGGCTTTGGAGGTACCGGTGTCAACATCATCGTCTCTTTTCCTTTTGCTCCTAGGAGAAGCAGCTGAAGGAGGCGAGCGTGTCGAAGAAGTTGCCTCGGCCTCGGCGTCCTTTTCAGAGGATGCCGCAGATTTTTGAGAACCTGCGGCCTCACTCTCAGGGCGAGACGTACCCTGGTTGTCGTCAGTGACAACGGCCCTTTCTTCAACTTCTCCACCTTCGGGAAGGTAAAAGATAGAAGGAAAATAAAGACGTGAACAAAAATATTACCTGCGGGAGTGCGTTGGTGGCGCTATATGGCGTCACACCGCAAGATGTCGGGACGCTGTCTTTCTTGTTCAGCGACGAGATCTTCCGGACAAGTTTCGCCAAGTCATTGACGGACAAGTCAACCGACAAGCGATCCACGTCTTTATCGCCAGCGTACATCCAAAGGGGGTTTTTGCGAGCTTGAAGAGGCTGCACCCTAATCCTAAGGAAATACGCCGTGATCTGGATACCCGACAATTCTTGTCCACGAGTATTCTGGAGCTCATGGATGCGAGTCATCAGGGCCTCTGTCGCCGCTTTTTCTGCGTCGGTAGCCTCTGCATCCCAGGATCGGCGGCGACAAATTTTCTCGGCACCGTCAAAAGGAGGAATGTTGTCTTCAACAGAGCCATGGTTTTCCTCGCGGATGTATAACCATTTCTTGCGCCACCCTTGAACTGAATCAGGGAATTTGACGTCGAAATATTCGACGTCAGGGCGGACGCAGATTACAACACCGCCTATGTTGTAGGCGACGCTGGAAGAGCCATTACGGCGACAGAAGAAGATACGTTTCCATAGGGACCAATTGGGCTGGACCCCAAGGAAAGATTCACACAATGTGATAAAAATAGAAATGTGGAGGATGGAATTGGGGGTAAGATGGTGAAGTTGCAGTCCATACATGAACAGCAACCCACGAAGGAAATCATGGATGGGAGTGGAAAGACCACGGATGAGGTGGTCGACGAAACTAACCCGATATTGCATCGGCGGGGCTGGGTAGCTTTCTTCCTTAGGGAAGCGCAGTGCGTCTTGCTTCCCGCTGATGCCAAGCTTCTTCAGCAAGTTGACATCTTGCTGGGAGATCTTGGATCTCTCCCACTCCAAGTTCCCCAGATCTTCGGTGGCCATCTTTGCTTCAGGAGCGCTGTGCTTGGTGAGTTTGCGCGGTGGCATCAACAAGAGTAGAGGCGAAGGGCGCACGAGCGGTGGAGCACAAGGAACTCTAGGGCGCAATGGAGAGCTGATACGTCCAAAACGTATCTACTTTCCCGAACACTTTTGCTATTGTTTTGCCTCTAATTTGTGTATTTTGGATACAACTAACACGGACTAACGCTGTTTTCAGCAGAACTGCTCTGGTGTCTCATTTTTGTGCAGAAATTCAACTTTCAGGAAAATCCCCGGAAATAATCGCAATGGGCCTATTTTCACCGTGAAGATGAAGGGCCAAAAGGGCGAACCAGGCCGGCGCGGCCCGGAGGCGCGCCGCCCTATGGTCTGGGCGCCTGGCCCCCCGACGCTCTCCTTTCGACTACATATGCCTTTCGACCTAAAAACGCCAGGGGGTTCGACCATATTTCCAGAGACCATCCAGTACGCCGCCGCCATCGCGAAACTCCGCCTCGGGACCAGAAACTCCGTTCTGGCACTCCGCCGGGACGGGGAATTGGAGGCGATCATCACCGCCATCACCACCGACGCCTCTCCATCGACCAGCCATGTTTCCCCCATCCATGTGTGAGTAATTCCCCCGCTGTAGGCTGAAGGGGATGGTAGGGATTGGATGAGATTGATCATGTAATAGTCACAAGATTGTTAGGGCATGGTGCCTAGTATCCGTAGATGTTACTTTTATGATATTGTTGCAACTTGTTATGCTTAATGCTTGTCACTAGGGCCCGAGTGCCATGATCTCAGATCTGAACATGTTATTGTTTCATCATGATATGCATTGTTTTATGATCTTACCTGCAAGTTGTATACACACGTTGCTGTCCGGAACCCGAGGCCCCAAAGTGACAAGAATTGGGACAACCGGAGGGGAAGGCGGTGATGTGAGGATCACATGTGTTCACGGAGTGTTAATGCTTTGCTCCGGTACTCTAGTAAAAGGAGTACCTTAATTTCCAGTAGTTTCCCTAGAGGCCCGGCTGCCACCGGCTGGTAGGACAAAAGATGTTGTGCAAGTTTCTCATTGCGAGCACGTACGACTATATACGGAACACATGCCTATGGATTGATTAGTACTTGGATACCGCTTTATTATTACCTGCAAATGCCCTACCATGATTGTTATATGAATTCTCTCATCCATGCAACGCCCGTTCATCCATCCCTGTGCCTACAGTATTTTAATCCTGTTGTTTACTATAATCACTACTGTTGTCTTTATTTCACTGCTGTTATTTCACTATTCCTACTGCTATAAAACTGTTGCTACGATAAACTCTTGCGAGCAAGTCTGTTTCCAGGTGCAGCTGAATTGACAACTCCTGTTAAGGCTTACAATATTATTTGTCTCCCCTTGTGTCGAATCAATAAATTGGGTAATACTTCCCTCGAAGACTGTTGCGATCCCCTATACTTGTGGGTCATCAAGACTATTTTCTGGCGCCGTTGCCGGGGAGCATAGCTTTATTTGCAAGTTCACTTGGATTGATATTGTTCGCTGCAAATCCTCCATCATGGGTAAACCTCGCGATACTAAAGTCGCCATATTACCATCCACTACAAGAAAAGGTACAACTCTGAGTACCTCTGCTGCTCTTGATTCACCATCTGTGATAAGTCAACTTGTTTCACCACCACAAACTTCACGTGTTGGTATTTCTGCTGAATCTGAAAATTCCTCTGATAATTTTGATGATGCTTCTACTGTGCTTGATAATACTGGTTCATTAGGTCCTTTTCTAGATGCTACAATTGCTAGGTCTAGACAAATTGAAAATACTGAAACTCCTAATGAAAATACTGTTACACCTGTTAATTCACCTGAGACTGATGATCTTGATGAAGATTATGTGGAACTTGATGATGATTTTATTGATAAATGCAATGCTACTACTAGTACAAGTAACCTTAAAAAGCTTATTGCACAACATGCTGTTAGATATAAACTGTCTCCTGATCCTAAATTTGCCACATCTCCTATAAACATTAAGGATAAAGATTATGACTTTTCTCTTGATTTATCTCACATATCTATTGTTGAGAAAACACCTTTTTGTGGTACTGAAAAAGAGAGTGTTGTAGAACATATGAATGAGCTTTCCACTTTAAGTAGCTTGTTTTCTGATGATGTTAAGATGCGTACTTATTTTGTTGCTAAGATTTTCCCTTTCTCATTAAAGGATGATGCTAAGATTTGGTATAATAATTTGCCTCCTGATTCTATTGATAGTCCAAGTTGTTTGCTTGATGTTTTCTTTCGAAAATACTTTCCCGCTAGTGCTCAACATATTGCTCTGCAGAGAATTTATAGTTTTGATCAAGAAGATGGAGAGAAATTGCCTGAAGCTTGGGCAAGATTTTGCTCTCTTATTAGAGCTCGGCCTGGACATGATTTGGAAAAGCATGATTTACTTGATATATTTTATAGTGGACTAACCATTGAGTCTAGGACATACCTGGATAGTTGTGCTGATTGTGTTTTCAGGAAAAGAACTCCGGACGAAGCTGAAGAATTATTGGCTAAGATAAGCAAAAATCATGATGATTGGTCTACACCTGAACCAACTCCGACACCAATATTGAAGAAGAGGGGTATGATTGAATTAAATGATGAAGATATGAGGGAAGCCAAGAAATCTCTTATGGAGAAGGGTATTAAATCTGAAGATGTGAAGAATTTGCCTCCAATAGAAGACCTATGTAAGATAATTCCCCCTTCATCCACAATTGAGGTACATTCTCTTCAACGCTTTGATAGAGGAGATATCCCTTATTCAAAACCTCCTGATCAATGTTTAGATGAATTTGATAATTATATTGTTAAGCAAAATAATTTTAATATGAGAGTAGAGAATCATCTAATGGAAAATTCTCAAGCTATTGGTAAATTGCATGATATTGTGGAGAGAACCTCCAATGATGTTAAGATGCTTGTTAAACATTTTAATATGATTCAAACTCAAATTGATCAACTTACTAAAGTGCAAAATGACTTGTTAAAAAATACTCATGAAGAAAAACATGCTTATGAAGTAACAACTAGAGGCGGTGTTTCTACCCAGGATCCTCTATATCCTGAAGGGCACCCCAAAAGAATTGAACAAGATTCTCAATGAACTAAAGAAACTGATAGTCCTTCTAAGAAAAAGAAGAAGAAACATAAAACTGTTGTAGAATCCTCTGAACCTGTTAATGATCCTAATAGTATTTCTATTTCTGATGCTGAAACTGAAAGTGGTAATGAACATGATGAAGATAATGATAAGAATGATACTCCTGATAAAGAAGAAATTGAAAAAGAACCTGAAAAGCATGCTAAAAATAAAAAGTACACTAAAGAAGATTTTATTACAAAGAAACATGGTAATGAAAGAGAACCTTGGGTTCAAAAGCCAATGCCTTTTCCTGCTAAGAAACTGAAATCAAAGGAGGAGGAACATTATAATAAATTTTGTGATTGGATGAAACCTTTATTTTTGCAAATCCCTTTGACTGATGCTATTAAATTGCCTCCTTATTCAAAGTATATGAAAGATATTGTCTCTAATAAAAGGAAAATTCCTAATGAGGAGATTTCCACTATGCTCGCTAATTACTCTTTTAATGGTAAGGTTCCAAAGAAGCTGGAGACCCAGGTATACCGACTATTCCTTGTTCCATCAAGAATAATTATGTTAGAAATGCTCTATGTGATTTGGGAGCAGGAGTTAGTTGTAACACCCCCGGCCACCCCCAGACCGGGCATGTCACCCCTGGCAGCTCTCTAGGATCTCTAGACTAGCCCCACAGACCAACACATGTCTTTCCTGCGCACTTTGTCCTCACTCGTGCGCACCCGGGAACTACTTCCCGGTCGGTCACCCATCCTCAAATTACTCCGGGCCAAGCACGCTTAACCTCGGAGTTCTTTGCTGATGAGCTTCCGGAAAAGAAGTTGCAACTTGTTGGTATGAGTACCCTAACTGTCGTCGTGGTGAACGAGCAGATGCCATGGGATGGCTTATCTTGGGGCCGAATGGACGCTAGAGGATTCGGGGGAGGGTTTGTGACTAGATGGACGAACTTCCGGATGCTTTCCTCAAGAACTTGGCCAAGGCCAGAGGTAGAAGAAGAAAGACACAAGGACGAACTCGCTCTAGATCACCATGTTCATTGATCTCAAGACAGGTTACAGGTTTCTCCCTTCTGTGGATCGCGCATGTAAAAGAAGCTGCCCCCTCTCCTTATATAGGGGAGAGGGTGGCTTACAGAACAAGAAACCCTAATGGGATCTTTGACTAGACAAACTACTTTACAAAGATACTTTATAAAGCTACTTTAATCACAGATGACGCCGGGGTCTTCTTTAAACATGAAGGATGACGTCCTCCGGCTTCTTTGACCGTCATCCTCCTCCTTGTCTTCTAGTCTTCGTTTAAAGCTACTTTGCTTAGCTCATCCTTGTCCTTTAGCTCCTGACGGAATCTTTGACCAGTCAGCCGGCATGTTCTTCCTTCCGGTGCGCCGGTATCTTTCCTTCCTGGTTCCGGTATACCCCTCTTGGGGATACCGGCTTAGCTTCACTTAGCCAAACTCTATTTTCTTATTCCGGCATGAACATTAAACCGGTATCTTGAAGGGTGAGACCATCCGGTATGGCATACCTTTGGCATACCGGGGGTCATCCCCCCAACATTAGTCCCCGAAGCTGGTATAGTCTGG
The DNA here is from genome assembly GCA_030979885.1 of Lolium multiflorum. Taxonomy (NCBI): domain Eukaryota; kingdom Viridiplantae; phylum Streptophyta; class Magnoliopsida; order Poales; family Poaceae; genus Lolium; species Lolium multiflorum. The sequence goes on from CM061752.1 coordinate 228,565,860, forward strand.
CGGATCCTATCCAACAGACCATGCCAGGTTTTCGTATCTTGGATACCGGTTTAACTTTCTTAGCCCTTGGCTCAAATCCGGCATCTTTGCTCGGACTCACATATTCTCTGTTCGCAAGGCATTCTCCGGCATCTTACTCTCCGGTATCTTAGTCTTTAAGTCTCTCCTCGACGAGGTCGAGAATATTTCGGGTTCTGTGCCTGTCAGAGACATGCGCACTGTGACTGTCGCGCCAGTGTCAGTTGTCACTTCGTATTGACACTTGCGCGCTCATTAACTGCACCGCTCCGGATCCCACTCACCGCTTCGGATCCCGTGTGTGCCTCCGTGTGGCCTTCTCTTTTCCGCGTGTATCTCTGTGACACGTGGCGATCAGCGACGCGAACCGTCGCGGGCCGCGAGGCAAACCGCGCAGGCCCAGCGGTTTTCGGCCCACCTTCTCTCTCCTTTATAAGCTCAACTGCCCCTTCTTCTTCCTCTTCTTCGCATTCCCCTCTCTCGCGCATAGTGTTCTTCGCTCTGCGCTCCTTCACCGCACTTCGTCCGCCGCTGCTCGCCTGAGCTCGCCGCCCGGCGAACTTACGCCGCGCCTCTGCCGGACCTCGTCGTGCGGAGAGTTCCTGCAGCGTCATCTTCAGGCGCACTGCATTCTCGCTTCTTCTTGACCTCCACCGCCTCGCCGTCGGCAGAGCTCACCGGCGACCGCATGCCTGTTCTTTCGCCGGAGAAGGTCTTCCTCATCAACTGCGACACTCAAGGTCAGTTCTAATCTTGCTTTGTTTGCCATTTGCTCGCTTTCCAGATCTGGGGTCTACGGTGTTCTTATTTCTTCCTTTTTCTTTGGTTTTTCTCTTACTCGTAGATCTTCACGCGGGGGTCAAGTGTGGGATTTCTGTTTCTTTGCCTCCCATCCAATGTCTGACGAGGAATCTTCCTCCGCATCTTCCTCTTCCTCTTCCGCTAGTCGTAGCAAACAATCTTCCGGCGAATCTACACCCTCAGATTCGATGAGGACAGATTCCGGCAACCAGCAGGACTCCGGTAGTCAGCAAGGTTCCGGCAGCCATCAAGAGGCCGGTAGTCTTCAAGACGCCGGTAGCTCCCGAGATGCCGGTGGCTCCCAAGATGCCGGTAGCTCCCAGGATGCCGGTAGTCATCTAGAATCCGGCAGCCACCTTGGGACGAGTAGTTCTGGCGAAGCTTCAAGTAGCTCTAGCCAATCTTCCGGCGAGGAGCCTTCCCCAGTCACCCGCGGAGCCTGGATGGGCTCCAATGTTACTAAGTACGAGATAGATTGGTTGTACCGGTCCCGCAGGATTCCGGAAGGAGTCACTTGCCGGATTCCCGATGATGAGATAACACCGAAACCGCGGGACGGTGAACGTGTTGTTTTTCTTGCTCACTTTGAGCGTGGCTTTGGCCTTCCTCCTTCCTCTTTTTTCCTTGATCTTCTAGATTTCTACAAGCTCCAACCTCACCATCTTCCTGGCAACTCCATCTTTTACCTTTCTTGCTACACCACCTTCATGGAGGCCTACATCGGCATTCGTCCCACTCGTGAGACGTTTGCCCGCTTCTTTGCTCTTCGGATTAACTCCGTTCAGGGCGTAGATATTCCTGCACCCAAACCCCCCGTGCAATGCGGGTCTTGCATCATCAGCTCCCGTCAAGGGAGCCCCTTTTTTAAGTTCTCCGGCCTGGAGTCTTGCCGGTTATGGCAAGGGACGTTTTTCTATGTGAAGAACAACGGCCCCGCAGATCTCATCTGCCTGCCTCCTTTTGATCCGGCGCCGCCCGCGAAAACCAACTGGAGCTACAATCCGAAGGAGGCTCACAACGAGACCAACCGGATTATACGCTTCATGAAGCAGAAGATGAAGGACACCGGCATCTGCTCTGATGATATCATCCGCACTTTTATCTCGCGCCGGGTACTTCCTCTGAAGCGCCGTGCCCATAGGATGAGCGAGATGTATGGCCCTGGCGATCCTACCAAGATCACAGGCCTTCCCCTTAGCAAGAAGGATGTTGTCTCAAGGCTAGGCAGATTTGCCAAACTGCCATGCCTTTTAACTGGAAATGGGGCCTCCTTCCCTTCAGCACTACTAACCCTCCGACCCAAGAAGTAAGGGACTATGCGATTGGGGTTGTTCCTTGCCGGTAACCTTTTGCTTTTGCTTATTTTCTTTTTCATGTTTCAGGCCAAGGACCGCTTCCCCCTCATCGAAGCCGAGCGGCGAGGAGTTTGCCGGAAGCGCGCCCTCGACTCCTTCGACCCAGATCCCTACATTTTCTGGAAGGATCTGAAGATGGGCAAGACCCCGGCATCTCGTCTGGGCCGGTCTCCGCCAAAGCCAACCGGGTCCTCTGATGACCTGGTTGCTTGAGGTATTTTCTCTTCCGGTTTCTTTTACTCTTCCGTTATCGTTTTCCTTCGAAGCGCTTCTTAGCCTCATTCCAATTACAGATCCATGAGCACGTGCCGCCCCTGCGCGCCGAGGCCGGCACTGAGTTTGTGGACAAGCTCATGGCCCAGGGCCAGAAGAACAAGCGGTCGCCATCAGACGATGGCTCCAGCCAGGCCCCTCCTTCCAAGCGCTTCCGGACTGAAGAGCTGGGGGAGAAGAAAGTTGGCGTGCGCCGCTACGCGCGCAAGCAGATGCCAACCGCTTCCGGGTAAGTTTTTATTCCCTGACTTGTCTCTTTTTTGCTAAGTTCTTTTTCCGGTTGCTTTCTTCCAACCATCTCTCTTTTTTCTCTTTTTTCTCTTTTTTCTCAGCGCCGCGCTCAAGCTCGGCTCAAGACCCTCGGGCTCTGAAGGTTCCGCAAGGACCTCAACCCCTCCTCACTCAAGCCCGGCACCACCTGGTGCCGGTAACATCTCTGCCTCCCTTTCGGGGGGCACAACAATTCGGGGCGTGCGGCCCCTTCATCATCAGATCACCGCACGGAGGAGGATCTTCCTTCTTCCCGAGAACCAAGACACCGGCACCAGCAACATCGGTGCCGGAGAAGAAGAAGCTGCCGGGCAGGCGGAGCCTCCAGCTCCTCCTGCCCTTGAGAAAAAGACAACTCCCGCGCCGGAATCCTCCGCGCCGGGAAGCTCCAACTCGGGTGGTGCGTCTACCGCTCCCCCTTCTCCACGGACCATCCTCATGCCGCCGCCAAGTGCTCCTGGCGCCCAGCCTTCCGGGGCTGCTTTTGCCGCGCCACCGCCCAAGACCTCCAGGCTTACCAAGGGAAAGGCGACGGCTCCCGGCACCTCTTCTGCGGGCCAGCAGCCCCTGGTGCTGCACGTCTCCAAGGCCGCCCAGAACACTGTCACCAAGGCCACCGGTCTTCTTGGCCGCATTACTGACTTCAAGCGCCGAGGCCAGGATCTGGGGCACCTTCTGCCCTACGCCCAGAAGTGGAACGCCGCGGACATAACTCCGGCGACCCGCGGCTTGGGCAAGGACAGGTTGCCGGCACCTGATCCAATTGGGAACCGGTCTTCCGAGGAGCACTTCACGCGGCTCCGCTGCGCCGTGAAAGAGCTGGACAGCGCGTGGTACGACGCCACGAACAATCTGATGGTACGTTTTACTAACTTTTCTCAATTGTTACCGGTTTCCTTCTTTTCCGGGTTTGTTCTATCTTTTAGCTTTATGCCGGTTTCTCTCCTGTCTATCTTCCCAGTCCCCGAGTTTTGTGGTGAGAGCGTAGCTTTCAGGACAAAACTTGAACTTTAAAAACTTAGCGCGAAACCGGCACTGCCAGTCCCCGAGCTTCGGGTTAAGAACTCTGTTCTTAGCGCGAAACTTTACCTTAGAACGCGCGAAACCGGCACTGCCAGTCCCCGAGCTTCGGGTTAAGAACTCTGTTCTTAGCGCGAAACTTTACCTTAGAACGCGCGAAACCGGCACTGCCAGTCCCCGAGTTTTGTGGTGAGAGCGTAGCTTTCAGGACAAAACTTTGACTTTAAGAACTTAGCGCGAAACCGGCACTGCCAGTCCCCGAGCTTCGGGTTAAGAACTCTGTTCTTAGCGCGAAACTTTACTGATCTTTTTTGCTTTGAACAGCTCACGGCTGACGCTCGGAAGACCCTCTTTGAGGAGCTCTTGTGGGAGCATCGGGAGCTTGTGGAGGCACACGACAAGTGCCAAGGTATACTTTTGTTCTGCCGGCATCTTTCTTACCGGAACCTTTTTTCTTTCTAACACTTGTAATTTCTTCTTGACAGTGCTCCCGGAAGCTTCCATTGATGCTCTCAAAGAGCAGCTCGCCAACGCCCAACGTACGACTTTGTTTTTTCCTTCCGCTAACTTGTCCTTACTTTGAATTTTACCGACACCTTCTTGTTTACACTTTCCTTTCCATGTTGCAGTGGAGAAGGAGCAGCTGATCAAGCAGCATCAGGAAGAGCTGAGCGCCCAGAAGACCAGCTACCAGGAGCTTAAGTCCCAGCTTATCCAGCTGGGTCTTGACCATGCCAGATCCTCGAGGCCGCTGAAGCTGACGCAGCGGCCAAGATGAACGAGGCTCTGGAGAACGCTAGCAACGCCACCGTGGTGCTGCAAGCTGAGCTGGAGGAGCTGGCCAAGGCCCGGAAGGCTGCCGAGGAGAAGGTCGCGCGGTTGGAGGAGGAGCACAAGGAATGCAATCAGCTGATCCTCCAAACCGACAACCTTGCCCATCGTGAGTTCTCTGACTAATGCATATAAGCCATTTTTCCCCCGACTTCATTTTCTTTCCGGTCTCTTTATCTTCCGGATTCTTTTCCTTCCGGATTCTTTTCCTTAGCCCTCTTTCTTCTTTGCACAGGCCTCTTCCCGGACTCCCAGACTTATGCTGTTAAGAAGGTCAACGCGCGCCGCCCTAGCCAGAGCCAAGCGAGTCTCGCCGTGCCATGGACGCCCAACGACCATCTGGTCGCGCTTAACGCGCGGGTGTCTCATATGCGCGCCATTGACCGCAACTTATCTGATATCCCTGATGTAGCTTCCCAGCTCTACAGGACTCTCTGGCCTGGCGAGGTGGTGCCGGACACTTTCTCTTGATCAGCGATCGCCTCAAGGGCGCCGGCAGGAGGATCCGCGAATGGCAGTGCTCTGCTGCCCGCGCTGGAGCAGACTCTGTCCTTCGCGTCGCCTGTTCCTGGTACCCGGAGCTCGACCTGGATGCCCTCACCGGAGTGCGCGAAGGCGCGGAAACCGATCTGGACCCGATCCTTGCCGCCAAACGGCAGGATCGCGCGTACCGCATCGCGGAGTACGCCGAAATGCGCACCTTCATCCCTCCCCCTCATGGCGTCCAAGATTATCTTGACGAGGAGGAAGATGAAGCCGAGGAGGAGCCTCTTGACGATGCTGGTGCTGGCGACGCTCCTCCGGAAGCTCCTGCTGCCTGATTCTCTACTTCCAGATTTTACCTGTCATGCCCTTGGCCCTGTGTGGCTTAAAACAATCTTTTGTTAAATTCTGCCCCGGTATGCCGGGGCTTATGATGTAAAACTTAAGTCCGCTTGATGGTTGTCGTACAACATTTTGTGCCGGTAGGTTATACCGGTAGCTAATTATCTTAAGTTTGCCTTAGCATTTTTGCGTTTTGGTTCTGCTTTTATCCTGCACTTGCAAAGATTTCCAAATTGTTTCTGCATCCAATTCGATGCACACTTGGTTCTTTTGCCTTGACTCTGCCTGCCTTCTCTGGGCGTGATACGTCTCCAACGTATCGATAATTTCTTATGTTCCATGCTACTTTATTGATGATACCTACATGTTTTATGCACACTTTATGTCATATTTATGCATTTTCTGGAACTAACCTATTAACAAGATGCCGAAGAGCCAGTTGCTGTTTTCTGCTGTTTTTGGTTTCAGAAATCCTAGTAAAGAAATATTCTCGGAATTGGACGAAACTTTCGCCCAGGGTCCTATTTTTGCACGAAGCTTCGAGAAGACCGAAGAGATAACGAAGTGGGGCCACGAGGCAGCCGGGGTGGCCGGCGCGGCCCAAGCCCCGGCCGCGCGACCTAGCCCCGGGCCCTCGTGTGGCCCCTCGCGTTGACCCTCCGCCTACTTAAAGCTTCCGTCGCGAAACCCCAAAGACCGAGAGCTACGAAAAACAGAGACGCCGCCGCCGCGAATCCCATCTCGGGGATTCGGAGATCGCCTCCGGCACCCTGCCGGAGAGGGGATTCATCTCCCGGAGGACTCTACACCGCCATGGTCGCCTCCGGAGTGATGAGTGAGTAGTTCACCCCGGACCATGGGTCCATAGCAGTAGCTAGATGGTCGTCTTCTCCTTGTTGTGCTTCATTGTTGGATCTTGTGAGCTGCCTAACATGATCAAGATCATCTATATGTAATTCTATATGTTGTGTTTGTCGGGATCCGATGGATAGAGAGTACTATGATTATGGTGATTATCAATCTATTGTTCATGTGTTGTTTATGATCTTGCATGCTCTCCGTTATTAGTAGAGGCTCTGGCCAAGTTTTTACTCTTAACTCCAAGAGGGAGTATTTATGCTCGATAGTGGGTTCATGCCTCCATTGAATCTGGGACAGTGACAGAAAGTTCTAAGGTTGTGGATGTGCTGTTGCCACTAGGGATAAAACATTGATGCTATGTCTAAGGATGTAGTTGTTGATTACATTACGCACCATACTTAATGCAATTGTCTGTTGCTTTGCAACTTAATACTGGAGGGGTTCGGATGATAACCTGAAGGTGGACTTTTTAGGCATAGATGCAGTTGGATGGCGGTCTATGTACTTTGTCGTAATGCCCAATTAAATCTCACTATATTTATCATGTCATGTATATGCATTGTTATGCCTTTCTCTATTTGTCAATTGCCCGACTGTAATTTGTTCACCCAACATGCTTTTATCTTATGGGAGAGACACCTCTAGTGGACCCCGGTCCTATTCTTTACATAGCATACAATCTACTTGTTTTACTGTTTTCTTTGCAAACATCTTCCACTCGATACGTTTAATCCTTTGTTACAGCAAGCCGGTGAGATTGACAACCTCACTGTTTCGTTGGGACAAAGTACTTGGGTTGTGTTGTGCAGGTTCCGCGTTGGCGCCGGAATCCCTGGTGTTGCGCCGCATCACATTTCGCGACCATCAACCTTCAACGTGCTTCTTGGCTCCTACTGGTTCGATTAAACCTTGGTTTCATACTGAGGGAAACTTGCTTCTATACGCATCATACCTTCCACTTGGGGTTCCCAACGGACGTGTGCATCTACGCGTATCAAGCTAAATTTCTGGCGCCGTCGCCGGGGAGATCAAGACACGCTGCAAGGGGAGTCTCCACTTCTCAATCTCTTTACTTTGTTTTTGTCTTGCTTTATTTTATTTACTACTTTGTTTGCTGCACTAAATCAAAATACAAAAAAATTAGTTGCTAGTTTTACTTTATTTACTGTCTTGCTCTCTATATCAAAAACACAAAAAAATTAGTTACTTGCATTTATTTTATCTAGTTTGTTTTATTTACTGTTGCTAAAATGGCCAACCATGAGAATACTAAGTTATGTGACTTCACAAATGCAAATAATAATGATTTCCTATGCACACCTATTGCTCCACCTGCTACTACAGCAGAAATTAAACCTGCTTTACTGAATTTGGTTATGAGAGATCAATTTTCTGGTGTTAGTTCTGATGATGCTGCTGCCCATCTCAATAATTTTGTTGAACTTTGTGAAATGCAAAAGTATAAAGATGTAGATGGTGATATTATTAAATTGAAAGTGTTTCCTTTCTCATTAAGAGGAAGAGCTAAAGATTGGTTGCTATCTTTGCCTAAGAATAGTATTGATTCATGGACTAAATGCAAGGATGCTTTTATTGGTAGATATTATCCTCCCGCTAAAATTATATCTTTGAGAAGTAGCATAATGAATTTTAAGCAATTAGATACTGAACATGTTGCTCAAGCTTGGGAGAGAATGAAAACTTTGGTAAAGAATTGCCCAACCCATGGACTGACTACTTGGATGATCATCCAAACCTTCTATGCAGGACTAAATTTTTCTTCGCGGAATTTATTGGATTCAGCTGCTGGAGGTACCTTTATGTCCATCACATTGGGGGCGGCTACAAAACTTCTTGATGATATGATGATAAATTACTCTGAATGGCACACGGAAAGAGCTCCACAAGGTAAGAAGGTAAATTCTGTTGAGGAAACCTCTTCCTTGAGTGATAAGATTGATGTGATTATGTCTATGCTTGTGAATGGTAGATCTAATGTAGATCCAAATAATGTTCCTTTAGCTTCATTGGTTGCTCAAGAAGAAAATGTTGATGTGAATTTCATTAAAAACAATAATTTCAACAACAATGCTTATAGGAACAACTCTGGTAATAACTATAGGCCATATCCTTCTGCTAATGGTAATGGTTATGGTAATTCTTATGGGAATTCTTACAACAATAATAGGAATGTACCCTCTGGTCTTGAAGCTATGCTTAAAGAATTTATTAGTACACAAACTGCTTTTAACAAATCTGTTGAGGAAAAGCTTGATAAAATTGATACTATTGCTTCTAGAGTTGATAGACTTGCCTCTGATGTTAATCTTTTAAAATTGAAAGTTATGCCTAATAATGATATTGATAATAAGATTACTACTACAGCAAATGCCATCCAAGTTAGAATTAATGAGAATATAAGATTAATGGCTGAACTGCGTGCTAGGTGGGATAGAGAAGAAAATGAAAAACTAGCTAAAGAGAATAATGTAGCTAAAGTTTGGACTATTACCACCACTAGTAATGCTAATTCTTCACATGTTGCTGCACCTCCTACTATCAATGGTAAAATAATTGGTGTTGGCAATGTTTCTACTCCTAGTGCAAAGCGTACAAAACTGCCTGAAATTGCTAAAACTGCTGAAACTGCTTGTGATAAAACTGCTGAAATTTTTTCCAACCTTGGGAACAATGATCCCATTGCTGTAGCTCATAATGATTTAGATTTTGATGATTGCCACATCTCTGAAGTTATAAAGTTCTTACAAAAACTTGCTAAAAGTCCTAATGCTAGTGCTATAAATTTAGCCTTTACAAAACATATTACAAATGCTCTCATAAAAGCTAGAGAAGAGAAACTAAAACTTGAAACTTCTATTCCTAGAAAGTTAGAGGATGGTTGGGAGCCCATCATTAAAATGAAATTCAATGACTTTGAATGTAATGCCTTATGTGATCTTGGTGTATTTTGTTATGCCTAAAAAGATTTATGATATGCTTGACTTGCCACCATTGAAGAATTGTTATTTGGATGTTAATCTTGCCGATAATGTTAAAAAGAAACCTTTGGGGAGGATTGATAATGTGCATATTACGGTTAACAATAACCTTGTCCCCGTTGATTTTGTTGTCTTGGATATCGAATGCAATGCATCTTGTCCAATTGTGTTGGGAAGACCTTTTCTTCGAACTGTTGGTGCTGTTATTGATATGAGGGAAGGTAATATTAAATATCAATTTCCTCTCAAGAAAGGTATGGAACACTTCCCTAGAAAGAGAATGAAGTTGCCTTTTGATTCTATTATTAGAACAAGCTATGATGTTGATGCTTCTACTCTCGATGTTACTTGATTTGCACTTTCTGCGCCTAGCTGAAAGGCGTTAAAGAAAAGCACTTCTTGGGAGTTCCTTAGTTGTACTCAGTTTTCCCCAGCTCCTTAGTTTTTCCTCAGTTTTACCCAAACGTTTGTCTGAAACCATCACACGTGATGTAACGGCCGGTTGCCCGACGGTTGACCGTTATCTTCTGACTAGTGGGGCCACGTAGAGCCCGCAAAGACACGTCAGACCATCCATCTTTGTTTGACCGTAAGCATCGCTGTATCCCTGACCAAAACGCGAACGAGTGGGGCTTCGGTATATCGAATGACAAGTGGGGCCATGACGCTGATACAAGGGGCAATACACGGGTAGGATTAGATTTTTAAATGGAGCTCTACAGCGATGGCACGGAGGAGGTGGCATGCGGGGTGCCGAGATGAGATCGACGTCCACAATGAACTGCATGAGGCGAGACCAGACGCATTAGATAGATATGAACTAGACGCGTTTAACCATGCAAAGAAGAGAAGAAATGGTCGACGACATCGAAGACTACGTCAAAACTTTGACTGACCGTGTCGGACACGAACACGAGCAATGTAGAGAAAACTAGTGTCTCTCCTTTCTGGCGTGTATAGGTGGGTGCTAGGAGAGTGTGGTGGCGAAGGGAAAGACCTCGCGGCGGTCTGTGGCGTCCAGCATAGCGGGTCGGCGTGGCCGTGCCCACAGCGGCGTGCATGCATGTTCGGCATTGGCATCAGCATGTACGTTCGGCATTGGCCTCGGCGGTATCTCTGGTGTGTCAGTGATCGAATGAGGGGACGGGATTGAGGGTGCATCCCGACGTTGACCTAGCAGTGGCGGCGAGCATAGCCGTTCTGACCATGCCGATATCGGCATCGGCATCGTTTGGAGGCTGTGGTGCTCGAATCAAGTTGGGATTTGTTTCTCGTAGGCCAAAATGAATTTGAAACAAGTTTCATGTTGAAGGTTAGGTAACGAAAGTTTGTAACTATCCCAAAATTATACTAGCGCCATGGTGAGGTTCTTTTTGATAGAGCTATACGGTTGGGCAAACTTTTTTGACACTTTTTAGATAGGGTTCCTTGTTGTTACACGTATGGCATCATGTATGGAAAATTTGTGGTCATTTGGAGATGTTCGAAAAAATCACTTTGCTTAAGCGCATGCCGTTTCGTCTCGCTGAAACCAGCTTTTCTAACAAGGTGATTTTTTCTACCTTCTCTAAATAACCTCAAATTTCATACAGCTGATCTTCTATACATAGATAGATAGATTGTTTCGTTTTTACATTTTTCGAACTTTTTATTTCCCTTTATAATACCCAATTGATTTTCAGGTCAAAACCTCGAAAAACAGCATCATGTATGGCATCATTTCACCCTAAATTTCAAATTTTCTGAAACTTTCCCTTTTAGATATTCCTTGTTGTTATAGGTATGCCATCATGTATGCCAAACTTGGTTAGGTCTCACTGAAACCAGCTTTTGTAACAAATTAGGTGATGGTTTATCATTTTTTTTGCGTGAAAAGTAATGGCAACAACAAATCGGTGATGGTTTATCATATTTTTTGCGTGAAAAGTAATGGCTACAACAAATTGTTGATGGTTTATCATTTTTTGCGTGAAAAGTAATGGCAACAACAAATCGGTGATGGTTTATCATTTTTTTTGCGTGAAAAGTAATGGCTACAACAAATTGTTGATGGTTTATCATTTTTTTGCGTGAAAAGTAATGGCAACAACAAATCGGTGATGGTTTATCATTTTTTTTGCGTGAAAAGTAATGGCTACAACAAATTGTTGATGGTTTATCATTTTTTTGCGTGAAAAGTAATGGCAACAACAAATCGGTGATGGTTTATCATTTTTTTTGCGTGAAAAGTAATGGCTACAACAAATTGTTGATGGTTTATCATTTTTTTGCGTGAAAAGTAATGGCAACAACAAATCGGTGATGGTTTATCATTTTTTTGCGTGAAAAGTAATGGCTACAACAAATTGTTGATGGTTTATCATTTTTTTGCGTGAAAAGTAATGGCAACAACAAATCGGTGATGGTTTATCATTTTTTTGCGTGAAAAGTAATGGCTACAACAAATTGTTGATGGTTTATCATTTTTTTGCGTGAAAAGTAATGGCAACAACAAATCGGTGATGGTTTATCATTTTTTTGCGTGAAAAGTAATGGCTACAACAAATTGTTGATGGTTTATCATTTTTTTGCGTGAAAAGTAACGCCTAAAATAGTTTATAATTTTTAGCGCGTGAAAAATAATACAGAAAACCGCCCTTCAGCATACTTAGAGGGTGGAAGCTAATTAACCGCCAACAGAGAGAGAGAGGGGTTATCCTGCCCGTTCCCTATATCATACGATCAACGGTCGGCGGGCACGATCCGCGTGACATGGGCTAGACCAATCAGGGCGATGATGCACGTCTGCGAGAATTTGTGAAGAGAGAGGGCAAAACTGAGTACTATCAAGAAACCAAGGGCACCTGAGTAGTAAACAGACTAAGGGATTCAAATTTGAGATTTGAAAAATGGAAAATGTGTGTTTTGTACAATGAAACCCATCTTGGCCTACCTCAAACTATTTGCAATACCAATATACATCAGTGTGAGAATTGTGGCCTCATTTAGACAAAGTATGATTTGGGGGAAGCTGTTTTGGGAAGGGCTTGTTGTGGAAAACCATGCACCTTCATAGCTACTAGGTGATTTGAGAAGTGGCAATTTGTGGTAAAACTTGATTTATCTATGATTTATCTATGATTTGAGAAGTGGCAATTTGTGGTAAAGACTCCATGAGTAAGTGCCACTCTTTTTAGGATTTTTTTGCACATTAAATGACTCATTTAACTAGTTAATCCCATTTGTTGACTCTCTGTTGACCAGCCACTTGAGGGTAAAACTGAGTATATTGCACTAGCCAGTATTAGCACTCGAGGGGAAAATTGAGCACACAAAAAATGCTAGTATAAGACTCGAGGGTATACCTGAGTATATCTAAATTTCCAGGGTTAGACTCGAGGACACGTGCAATTGTTGACGCGTAGACGCGGGTCGCGGTGGAGAAGTCGAGACGTGCAATCGTGGACGCGCGTTGCAGAAGTCCAAGACGTGCAGACGTGCACCGGTGCACGCGTAGGACGCGGGTCGCATTAACCACCCCTCGCCTTTATAGACGCCTCCTCGCACTCTCTCTGTCACTCTCACTCGCTCACGCATCGCCAACTCTCTCACGTCCCATCATCTTCTCCAAAGCAAAAAACCCTCTCCCTCTCCCTCTTCCTCTTCCTCCGCCGTAGAGATGGACAAGGAGAATGCCAATCCCATCGTCGAGGTGGGCTCAAAGCGCGACGCCTCCATCTTCGGCGCCGTCCCCTCTACGGACGACGACGCCTCCGCCGCCGCCGCCGCCGGTGCATCGGACGCTGCTGCCGCCGGTGGCAGTCAGATCCCGGCGGGATGGGTCGACCCCTACGACCCCGTGCCGTACGTCCCGCCCCCGAACCCCTACGACACCTCCCTGGAGGACCCATGGAACGAGGTAACTACGGTTTGCTTCCTTTTTTGTTCCCCATTCCTTTTTGAACCCTATTTTTGCTGGTGTAGATGGATCTGTAGATGGATGAGTATTGGGCTAATATTTGCGCCGATTTTATTCCATTTTGTTTTGATCACTTCTTGATTTCGTTTAAGATTTGGGGTTCGGCTGTTCGGTTAATTTATGCAAGTAATATTGGATCTCAATCAGTTAATTTATGCAAGTAATCATGGGATCTCAATCAGTTATTTTATGCACTAATCAAAAGATATCAACCGTTTAATTTTGCAAATAATCTCGAATGTGTTCAAGTTTAGATCTAGTTCAGATCTAGAATCTGTTTCTTTGCCTATGATGAATGGTTGGGCACAAATTTTTACAGGGAGGGTTCAGCGAACCATTGCTGTGTACAAATCTGTTGTGCATGAGCTTTAGTTCGCTAACACCTTCCCTGTAGATATATAATCATGTCCACTCTAACTGAGGCTGACTCTGTTTTTCTTAACTTTGTTATCATGTACGTTAGTCATCGTTGCAACTCATTCACTAGTTTCTGTTTGATATGGATCAGATGTCTGGCAGCGACGTCGGCAGCGACGAAGAGGAGGAGGACGTCAAGACTCGCCAGGTCCTGCGGAGGCTGCAGGTCGGCCAGTACATCTCCTACTTCGCCAAGGAGGTGTACAGGTGCCCCTTCTGCACCAGGAGACTCGGCGCCACGGACTTCAACTGCCTCGTCACGCATGCTGAGAACATCAGCAACACCTTCCCCAACGTCGGCACGACGGTGAACGTCCACTCCTTCCGCGCCAAGCACAGGGCGCTCGGCATGCACCTCCGCAGCTTGCAGCGGGTGGAGATCTCCGCCGGCCGCATGCCTCCGCTCAAGCCCAAGGCTCCCAAGGGGAGCAAGAGCAACAAGTGGAGGCAGAGCCAGATGGGGTAGGCGGAGTCCTGGACGTGTGCTGCTGCTGCTGCTGCCTCCTAGTTTGTTGTTGGGATCCCTTTGTTGTTAGCTAGGGATCCCTTGTTGTTATGTTAATATGATGGTGCTGTGAAGAACCTGTTACTATGTTGGCTGCTGTGTATGCAGCCTATTATCTATCCATATTATCTAGGGATTATCTATCCCTAGTCTACTATATTTTGTTGGCCGTACTTAGTTTTCTTGATTTACTATGACTGTGAATTTATCGTACATTATCCTGGAGATTTGCTTCTAGATTTAACTACATACATATGGACCAGAGGGAGTACTAGATTTGCTGCCATATTGGGCAAACAACGAGGGCCAAAAGGCACAAATAATTGAAGAAAGTCAGAAATGCAAGCTTCTCTAGATTTTATACTAATTTGGTGAAAAGGACAGAGAGAAAGAGGGGAAAAAGGTGCACTTAATAATGCCAATTTTGGGCCGAGAGAGACAGAACCCAGCTCCTGCTCACGTGCAACCAAACGCTTCTCGTCCTGTCCCACGCGGTCCCTTTCTACCAGCCCCACGCGACGCGGGCCCACACGACGCGGCCCCACACGACGCGGCCCCACACGTGACAGAACGGTCAACTAAACGGGAATCCTGCCGTCTGAGTTGCTTCTGCGGGTTTCAGACAAACGTTTGGGGGTAAAACTGAGGAAAAACTAAGGAGCTGGGGAAAACTGAGTACAACTAAGGGAACTAAATGAAATCCCTTAAAGAAAAGCGCTTATGGGAGACAACCCATGTTTTTACCTACAGCAATTTTTTGTTTTGTTGAGTCTTGGAAGTTGTTTACTACTGTAGCAACCTCTCCTTATCATGTTTTTGTGCCAAGTAAAGTTTCTATGTCAAAGTTGATGTTATATTTGGGATTGCTGCGCAGAAACAGCATTGCTGTCTGTCACGAATCTGGGCACAATTCTCTGTAGAAAATTCGAAAAAATCTGCCAATTTACGAGCGTGATCCTCAGATATGTACGCAACTTTCATTAGTTTTGAGTTTTTCCATTTGAGCAAGTCTGGTGCCATTTCTAAATTCGTCTTTACGGACTGTTCTGTTTTTGACAGATTCTGCCTTTTATTTCGCATTACCTCTTTTGCTATGTTGGATTTATTTCTTTGATCCACTAATGTCCAGTAGCATTATGCAATGTCCAGAAGTGAAAATAATGATTGTGTCACCTCTGAATGAGTGAATTATTAATTGTGCACTAACCCTCTAATGAGTTTGCTTGAAGTTTGGTGTGAAGGAAGTTTTCAAGGGCCAAGAGAGGAGAATGATATACTATGATCAAGAGGAGTGAAAGCTCTAAGCTTGGGGATGCCCCCGTGGTTCACCCCTGCATATTTTAAGAAGACTCAAGCGTCTAAGCTTGGGGATGCCCAAGGCATCCCCTTCTTCATCGACAACATCATCAGGTTCCTCCCCTGAAACTATATTTTTATTCAATCACATCTTGTGTTCTTTACTTGGAGCGTCGGTTTGTTTTCGTTTTTGTTTTTGTTTGAATAAAATGGATCCTAGCATTCACTTTGTGGGAGAGAGACACGCTCCGCTGTTGCATATGGACACATGTGTCCTTAGGCTTTACTCATAATGTTCAAGGCGAAGTTTCTTCTTCGTTAAATTGTTATATGGTTGGAATTGGAAAATGCTACATGTAGTAATTCTAAAATGTCTTGGATAATGTGATACTTGGCAATTGTTATGCTCATGTTTAAGCTCTTGCATCATATGCTTTGCACCCATTAATGAAGAAATACATAGAGCTTGCTAAAATTTGATTTGCATATTTGGTTTCTCTAAGGTCTAGATAATATCTAGTATTGAGTTTTGAACAACAAGGAAGACGGTGTAGAGTCTTATAATGTTTACAATATGTCTTTTATGTGAGTTTTGCTGCACCTGTTCATCCTTGAGTTTGCTTCAAATAACCTTGCTAGCCTAAACCTTGTATCGAGAGGGAATACTTCTCATGCATCCAAAATCCTTGAGCCAACTACTATGCCATTTGTGTCCACCATACCTACCTACTACATGGTATTTCTCCGCCATTCCAAAGTAAATTGCTTGAGTGCTACCTTTAAAATTCCATCATTCACCTTTGCAATATATAGCTCATGGGACAATAGCCTTAAAAACTATCGTAGTATTGAATATGTACTTATGCACTTTATATTTTATTAAGTTGCTTGTTGTGCGATAACCATGCTTCTGGGGAACGCCATCAACTATTGTTGAATATCATGTGAGTTGCTATGCATGTCCGTCTTGTCTGAAGGTCTATCATTTTAGTGGTTGGAGCATGCAAAATTGTTAGAGAAGAACATTGGGCCGCTAACTAAAGCCATGAATCATGGTTGAAGTTTCAGTTTTGGACATATATCCTCAATCTCATATGAGAATAATAACTTTGCTACATGCTTATGCATTTAAGAGGAGTCCATTATCTGTTGTCCATGTTGTCCCGGTATGGATGTCTAAGTTGAGAATAATCAAAAGCGAGAAATCCGAAATGCGAGCATTCTCCTTAGACCTTTGTACAGGCGGCATGGAGGTACCCCTTTGTGACACTTGGTTGAAACATGGCATGCGAAGACCCGGTAGTCCAAGTTAAGTAGGACGAGGTGCGGGCACTATTAGTATACTATGCGTGAGGCTTGCAACTTGTAAGATATAATTTTCATAACTCATATGCTTTATTACTACCGTTGACAAAATTGTTTCATGTTTTCAAAATAAAAGCTCTAGCACAAATACAGCAATCGATGCTTTCCTCATTGAAGGACCATTCTTTTACTTTTATTGTTGAGTCAGTTTACCTATCTCCTTCCACCTTAAGAAGCAAACACTTGTGTGAACTGTGCATTGATTCCTACATACTTGCATATTGCACTTGTTATATTACTTTATGTTGACAATATCCATGAGATATACATGTTATAAGTTGAAAGCAACCGCTGAAACTTAATCTTCCTATGTGTTGCTTCAACACCTTTACTTTGATTTATTGCTTTATGAGTTAACTCTTATGCAAGACTTATTGATCTTGTCTTGAAGTACTATTCATGAAAAGTCTTTGCTTTATGATTCAGTTGTTTACTCATGTCATTACCTTTGCTTTGATCGCTGCATTCATTACATATGTTTACAAATAGTATGATCAAGATTATGATGGCATGTCACTTCAGAAATTATCTTTGTTATCGTTTTACCTGCTCGGGACGAGCAGAACTAAGCTTGGGGATGCTGATACGTCTCCAATGTATCGATAATTTCTTATGTTCCATGCTACTTTATTGATGATACCTACATGTTTTATGCACACTTTATGTCATATTTATGCATTTTCTGGACTAACCTATTAACAAGATGCCGAAGAGCCAGTTGTGTTTTCTGCTGTTTTTGGTTTCAGAAATCCTAGTAAAGAAATATTCTCGGAATTGGACGAAACTTTCGCCTGGGTCCTATTTTTGCACGAAGCTTCCGAAGACCGAAGAGATAACGAAGTGGGGCCACGAGGCAGGTGGGCCGTGCCGCCCCGGCCGCGCCGACCCAGCCTCCGCCCCTCGTGTGGCCCCTCGCGTTGACCCTCCGCCTACTTAAAGCTTCCGTCGCGAAACCCCCAGACCGAGAGCCACGATACGGAAAACCTTGAGACGCCGCCGCGAATCCCATCTCTGGGATTCGGAGATCGCCGGCACCCTGCCGGAGAGGGGATTCATCTCCTGGAGGACTCTACACCGCCATGGTCGCCTCCGGAGTGATGAGTGAGTAGTTCACCCCTGGACCATGGGTCCATAGCAGTAGCTAGATGGTCGTCTTCTCCTTGTTGTGCTTCATTGTTGGATCTTGTGAGCTGCCTAACATGATCAAGATCATCTATATGTAATTCTATATGTTGTGTTTGTCGGGATCCGATGGATAGAGAGTACTATGATTATGGTGATTATCAATCTATTGTTCATGTGTTGTTTATGATCTTGCATGCTCTCCGTTACTAGTAGAGGCTCTGGCCAAGTTTTTACTCTTAACTCCAAGAGGGAGTATTTATGCTCGATAGTGGGTTCATGCCTCCATTGAATCTGGGACAGTGACAGAAAGTTCTAAGGTTGTGGATGTGCTGTTGCCACTAGGGATAAAACATTGATGCTATGTCTAAGGATGTAGTTGTTGATTACATTACGCACCATACTTAATGCAATTGTCTGTTGCTTTGCAACTTAATACTGGAGGGGGTTCGGATGATAACCTGAAGGTGGACTTTTTAGGCATAGATGCAGTTGGATGGCGGTCTATGTACTTTGTCGTAATGCCCAATTAAATCTCACTATATTTATCATGTCATGTATATGCATTGTTATGCCTTTCTCTATTTGTCAATTGCCCGACTGTAATTTGTTCACCCAACATGCTTTTATCTTATGGGAGAGACACCTCTAGTGAACTGTGGACCCCGGTCCTATTCTTTACATAGCATACAATCTACTTGTTTTACTGTTTTCTTTGCAAACATCTTCCACTCGATACGTTTAATCCTTTGTTACAGCAAGCCGGTGAGATTGACAACCTCACTGTTTCGTTGGGACAAAGTACTTGGGTTGTGTTGTGCAGGTTCCGCGTTGGCGCCGGAATCCCTGGTGTTGCGCCGCATCACATTTCGCGACCATCAACCTTCAACGTGCTTCTTGGCTCCTACTGGTTCGATTAAACCTTGGTTTCATACCGAGGGAAACTTGCTTCTATACGCATCATACCTTCCACTTGGGGTTCCCAACGGACGTGTGCATCTACGCGTCAGGCATAAATTTCTGGCACCTTTCCAATTTTCTTGAACTTAGAAATAACTCGAAATTTTGCAAAAAACCGGTATGACCGGGGTTAGTTAAATTTTTCCGGATTGTTCTTTCCCGGTTTCCCTCTCCACAGTTCATGTGCTTATCCCCTACCGGTTTATCTTGCTTGCCATGAAGCCAAGTTATGGACAACAGCAGAGTCAAAGACTCCGGTAGGGTTTAGCACATTACTAAACCGGAAAGAAAAAACGTTCAATAAGCAACCGGTAAACAGAAAAAATAGACATGTTTCATGCAATTTAATAAGGCAAGTCCCCGAGATTCATTCGAGGTTCCGACATCTTTTTATTCATAGCATGTAAGGTACAAAAAGGAACTTCTTACAGCACAACTTCAAGAGTAGAAAGGACGCAACAAGGCTACGTTCCATGGGCGTTTGGTCTCGTCTCCAGATCTGTCCGCCTTTCCCTTCTTCCATTCCTGCGCATCGATTAGGTAGTATGCATCATTGTGGAGAGCCTTGCTCACAATGAAAGGTCCTTCCCATGGAGGGGACAGCTTGTGTCTGCCTTCAGTGCGCTGCACCAGGCGTAAAACCAGGTCTCCTTCTCGGAATACCCTCGGGTTTACCTTCCGGCTATGATAGCGTCGGAGGTTCTGCTGGTAAATGGCTGTTCTTGCCAAAGCTAGCTCTCTTGCTTCTTCTAGCAAGTCTACATCATTTTCTCTGGCCTCTTTTACCTCTTCTTCGGTATAGAGCTGCACCCTTGGTGAATCATGGAGAATGTCGGTTGGTATGACCGCTTCTGCTCCATAAACCATGAAGAATGGTGTGTATCCGGTAGACCGGTTCGGAGTTGTTCTTAGACTCCAGAGCACTGACGGTAGCTCATCGATCCAACATCCCGGCGACTTTTCCATCGCATCCATGAGTCTTGGTTTGATACCGGAAAGTACCAAAGCATTCGTTCTTTCAACTTGACCATTGCCTTGCGGGTGCGCCACTGAGCACAAATCCAGCCGGATGTTTTTGCTTTCACAGAACCGCTTGAACTCTCCTTGAGCAAAGTTTGTGCCATTGTCAGTTATGATACTGTGTGGGTATCCATATCGTAGGATTACATCTTTTAGGAATTTTACTGCTGTGTGGCCATCACACTTTGCGATAGGCTTCACCTCCAGCCACTTGGTGAATTTATCCACCATTACTAAGATGTGGGTCATGTTTCCCCTTGCGGTTTTGAACGGTCCAACCATGTCCAAGCACCACACAGCGAAAGGCCAAGTTAGCGGTATGGTTTTCAAGCCGGATGCTGGGGTATGGTTTTGCTTAGCGTACCTCTGGCAGCCATTGCATTTCCTTACCAAATCCTCAGCATTGTCCAAGGCTGTGGGCCAGTAGAACCCATGCCGGAACACCTTTGCTACCAAAGCCCTCGAAGAGGCGTGGTGCCCGCATTCTCCTCGATGAATTTCCTCAAGCATTTCTCTTCCTTCTTCCGGCTCCACACACCTTTGGAGGACACCGGTAACACTTCTCTTGTACACCTCGCCATTGATGATGGTGTAAGCTTTGGACCTTCTCTGTATCCTTCTTGATTCATTTTCGTCAACCGGCAAGGTGCCGTTGATCAGGAATTCCTTAATAGGTTCAACCCAAGATGGTGTCTCTCTAACCACAAACACCGGCATGTCTATGTCCATGCTGTCCACAAGCATTGCCTCTTCCGGCATGGGCGTCGCAGTCCCCGAGTTTACCGGTACAGTCCCCGAGTTTGCCGGAGTAGTCCCCCCGGAGTAGTCCCCGGGTTTCCGTCGATCTCCATCGGCACCACATGTGATTCCGGTACAAAAATTGATTCCGACTCCGGACTTGGTTTGATTGATGGAACCCTCAAGTGCGCCAGGGCTATTCCGGGAGGAATTTCTTGCCTGGACGAACCTAGCTTGGACAAAGTATCCGCGGCTCATTTTCTGCGCGCGGCACATGGTGAAATTCACACCTTCGAAGAAGCCGGCAATCTTTTGCACATGGAACCGGTATGAGGCCATGTTGGCATCTTTTGCGTCCCAATCTCCGGAACACTGTTGCACCACAAGATCTGAATCACCATAGCAAATGATCCTGAGTGCCCCGATTTCTTTTGCAACCTTGAGCCCATGTATCAGAGCCTCGTATTCAGCGACATTGTTTGATGCCCTGAAGTGCACTTGTAAAACATACCGGAGGTGATCTCCCTTTGGTGAGGTGAGTACCACACCGGCACCTAGGCCCTCCTTGAGCTTGGATCCGTCAAAATGCATCTTCCAGTACTCTATTTTGTGTTCTGGCGGCTTGTATTGTATCTCCGCCCAATCGACCAAGAAATCAGCTAAAGCTTGCGATTTTATGGCATCTCTTCTTTCATATACCGGCACATACGGTGATAGCTGAATTGCCCATTTTGCAATCCGGCCGCTGGCATCCTTGTTGCCCATGATATCGGAGATGGGTGCCTCACTCACCACCTTCATGGGGTGTTCCTCAAAGTAATGCTTGAGTTTCGTGGCGGCCATGAACACACCATAAGTCATTTTTTGAAAGTGCGGGTAGTTTTGCTTTGATGAGGAGAGCACCTCGCTCAGGTAGTATACCGGCCTCTGGACGGTTTTTCCTTCCTCTTCTCTTTCCACCACAACCACAACACTAACCACCCGGTTCGTTGCCGCTATATAGAGCAACATAGGTTCTCTTTCCAAGGGCGAGGCCAAAATTGGGGCCGTTACGAGCATGTTTTTCAATTCTTTAAACGCTGCGTCTGCCTGCGTGGTCCAGACGAAAGTATCCGATTTTCTCATCAAAGCATAAAGCGGCAAGGCCTTTTCTCCTAGCCTGCTTATGAACCGGCTTAGCGATGCCAAGCTTCCGGTAAACTTTTGCACATCTTTCAGTTCTCGTGGGATAGTCATTCTTTCTATTGCCCGGATTTTTACCGGATTGACCTCAATGCCCCGGCTTGACACAAGGAAACCAAGCAACTTGCCGGCAGGGACACCAAAGGTGCACTTTGCCGGATTGAGTTTCATCCGGAACCGCCTTAGGTTATCAAATGTTTGCCGGATGTCATCGATTAAGGTATCTTTTACTTTAGTTTTTATCACGATATCATCCACATAAACTTGCACATTCTTTCCGATTTGATCAAACAAGCATTTTTGCATACAGCGCTGGTACGTTGCACCAGCGTTGCGCAAACCAAAAGGCATAGTAACATAGCAATAAGCCCCGTGCGGGGTAATGAACGCAGTTTTTATTTGATCTTCTTTTTTCAGAGGGATTTGATGGAAACCGGAATAAGCATCCAGAAAAGACAACAGCTCACACCCAGCAGTAGAATCAATCACTTGATCGATTCGGGGCAAAGGGAAAGGGTCTCTTGGGCAAGCTTTGTTGAGGTTGGTGTAGTCGATGCACATGCGCCATATTTTTGCAAGTTTTGCCTCCAAGTTCTCATCTTTTTTCTTTTCGACCAGCACCGGATTGGCCAGCCACTCTGTGTGCGTGACCTCCACAATGAAACCGGCTACCAGCAGCTTTGTTACTTCCTCTCCAATGATTTTCCTCCTATCTTCAGCGAACCGGCGCAAAGGTTGCCGCACCGGCTTAGCATCCTTCCGGACATTTAGAGAGTGCTCAGCCAGCTCCCTCGGAACACCCACCAAATCATCAGTAGACCAGGCAAAGATGTTCCGATTCTCACGGAGGAAGCTGACGAGCGCGCTTTCCTATGCTTGGCTGAGGCCGGCACCGATACGGACGGTGCGCTCTGGGTAAGCCGGATCCAGCACAATGTTCTTTGTCTCATTTGTCGGCTTGAATGCCGGTGAGTCCAAGCTTCCACTCATTGCCGCTAGGCTCAACTTTGAGGACTGAGCCAGCGCAACAGCAGTTTGCATTCTCTTTTTCTCCTCCGCGATCACCAGCGATTCCGCTAGGTTCGATCCGGCAGATGCTGTTTCCATTGAGACTTTGTAGTTTCCCACCACAGTTAGTGGTCCACGAGGTGCCGGCATCTTCATCTTGAGATAGGCCGTATGGGTTGATGCCATGAACGCTGCCAAGGCTGGTCTCCCCAATAAGGCATGGTAGGGACTATCTAAGTCCACCACCTCAAACTCAAGGTTCTCAACACGACAATTGTCACGTCCTCCAAACGACACGTCCACCCGAACTTTTCCTATCGGGGCACAAGACAAACCGGGAACAATCCCATGGAAAGTTGTGTGAGTCGGCTGCAACATATTTTCTGTTATGCCCAGCGTACGCATGGTGTGCTTGTACATGATGTTTATGCTGCTACCATTGTCTATCAGCACCTTGCTGAATTTTACTCGAGTTTCCGGCCCCTTCATGATTGGGTCCACAACGAGAGCATATCCACCCGGATTCGGCATGACTTTGGGGTGATCCTTGAACGACCAGGTGATTTCCTGATCTGACCACAGCATGTATTTTGGAACTGCCGGCATCACGGCGTTCACTTCCATGGAACGGCGATGCACGCTTTGCCTGTCCATTGGCTCAGTGACAAAGACAACCATGCACAAGTGTGGGTCTTCATAAACATTCCGGCCTAAAGGTGCCGGTGGAGGTGGCTGGTCATTGTTTTGCTCCACCCGGTTAACCTGCTGGTACTGCTGCCTGTTTGGCTGCACCGGTAAGGCGTTTGCTCCAGTGAGCGGTGGTGGAGGTGGTAATTGTTGTTGTTGCTGCATGGGGCCCCCTGGCGCCTGCGCATCTTTTACCGCTCCTTTGCATCAAGAACTTGGTCCAAGAACAATCCTTTGTCAAGTGGTTCGACGGGTGATCCGGGTTCGGCGTGTGCCACCGGCAAGGTTGGTCCATGGCGGCTTCCATGGTGTATTTCACGGGTTCCTGCCAGTTCTTTTTCTGGCCCCAGGGTTTCTTTTCTACCCACTGCTTCTTAGGACCCGCCCACGGCTGCGATCCGGTTTTTTGTCTCTGACTGCCGCTGGCGTCAGAATTTTCTTGCACGGCAGCAACTTGCTGCGATGCATATCTTCGATCCGGGAAATCTTCCCTCCTTTTGTTGTTCCGGTTATCCCGGTATTGCTGCTGATGCGGATTCGACTGCTCCGGCTCAGCTTGCACTGCCGGCTGCATTGGGTCTCCCAATGCATAGCTGTCTGCCACACGTATCATCTCTGCTAGAGTTGTGGGCATGCTTCTCTGCAGCCTTTGCCACAAAGGCGATCCTCTCCGGCATCCTTGACTGAACCAAGCGATAGCTTGTGCCTCAATCACTCCTTCACATGTGTTTCTCATTGAGTTCCACCGGGTGAGATAATCCCGGTCTGGTTCTCCTGCACGCTGTTGGCACAGCGCAAGCTGTTGGGGCCGGTTTGGCCTCTTGTAGGTGCTGCTGAAATTGTTCACAAATGCTTCCTCAAAGTCCAACCATCCGTTAATGCTTCCTGCCGGCAAGTTGTTTAGCCAGATCCTCGCAGGACCCACAAGGTAGGACGGTATGATTCTTACCGCCCAACGCCGGTTTACTCCACCACCAGCCACATAAACAGCTGTGACATAATCTGTCAGCCAGTCTTCCGGCTTGGTCGTACCATCGTATGTTCTTGTGTCTCGGGGCAACTGGAAATTGCGCACCGGTGGTTCTTCTCTCATGATCCGAGGGCCAAAGCACCTTGGACCAGGAGGTCCTTCACATTCAACTATTGCAGATAGACGTACTCTGTCCAGCCTGTGCCTCGCATCCCGGTCTGGCAAACATCTTTCCCCTAGGCGTTCTCCCAAAGGGTTCCGGTGGACTCTTGTTCGTTCCGCCTCGGAATCTGATTCATCATATTCTTCCAGTTCCGCGGCCCTTGCCTGCCGGTACCCTGGTGGTGGCATCTCTTCATCCACGCACGCCACTCTTGCGGCTTGATAATTTTGCCCGGTTTCATATCTACCGGCATGATTGTTTCCGGCATAGCCTCCCTTGGCATAGCCCCGATCTGCCCCTTGGCTTTTTCTACCGGCATCATGTTGCCCGGCTTTTTGTTTTCCGGCAAGAACTGGGTCATACACAGTCATCTGCCGTGCGTTCTTTTCCTTTCTTTTGTCCGGGTGAGGGGACGATGCCTGCCCCTGGGACTTGCTTCCGGCATTCTTTGTTGAACGCGCGGATTTTGAGGCCACTGCCTCGTTCAGCTTAGCCAGCTGCTCAGCATTTTGCTGCTCAATCACTTTCAACAGCTCTTGTACACGTTCTTGCTGCTTTGCCAACTCGTCACCGGAAAGAGATTCACATAATGCTACTGCAGCTTTAGCGGCTTTTATAGTTTTATCCGGACTACTGTACTTAGGCTTTTCTATGATGCTCACAGATACAGATGCACTCTTGCCGGCAAGAACTTCTTTGCGCAAATCCTGATCTAGATTGCGAGCCTTAAGCCGGTTTTCCGGCATCCTAGCAGCATGAGCACTAACTGAAGCAAAGCCATGGGCAGCGTTGTACTCACGTAGGGTTAGGTTCAGCTCGCGCTGCGCCCGGATGATGTCGGCACCGCCGGTAAGCAGGGCCTTGCGTGTGGCCTCCAGCTCCTCCTGAGCCTTTGCCGGGTCGATGTTCTGCGCGATGGGCGTGGCCAGCGTGTTCATCGCCGCTTGGAGAGGTGTTGCCGGTGGTGCTGATGATGCTCCCGCGACGCCGGCGTCACGCTCCAGCGGTGGTTTTGCCGCGCGGGTCGATGCCGCACGTTCAGCTCCTTCTTCCACAGCTCCCTTGCCGGTGTTGACCGCACCAGCCATCATGACCTCCACGCTGCCGGCGGCGCGGCCAGCACATAGCCATCTTGGCGGATCCGGCGCCACCAGCACCGGCGAGAGGCGCTGGCGCACAGGGACGGTGCCGAGGTAGACGCGGATGCTGCCGAACTCGATGGTGCGGCCGTTCTGCGGAAACTTGCCGCCGTTAGCGAAGCAGCCCGCATTATCGTTGATGAAGTCCATGTTGTAGATGCGTTCCACGAGCGCGGACACCGTGCGCTCGCCGTCGATGTCGAGGATGCCCGCCCGAATATGAACTCCAGCAAGCGCCACTTCATGCCCCACGGTGGGCGCCAACTGTCGTCGTGGTGAACGAGCAGATGCCATGGGATGGCTTATCTTGGGGCCGAATGGACGCTAGAGGATTCGGGGGAGGGTTTGTGACTAGATGGACGAACTTCCGGATGCTTTCCTCAAGAACTTGGCCAAGGCCAGAGGTAGAAGAAGAAAGACACAAGGACGAACTCGCTCTAGATCACCATGTTCATTGATCTCAAGACAGGTTACAGGTTTCTCTCCTTCTGTGGATCGCGCATGTAAAAGAAGCTGCCCCCTCTCCTTATATAGGGGAGAGGGTGGCTTACAGGACAAGAAACCCTAATGGGATCTTTGACTAGACAAACTACTTTACAAAGATACTTTATAAAGCTACTTTAATCACAGATGACGCCGGGGTCTTCTTTAAACATGAAGGATGACGTCCTCCGGCTTCTTTGACCGTCATCCTCCTCCTTGTCTTCTAGTCTTCGTTTAAAGCTACTTTGCTTAGCTCATCCTTGTCCTTTAGCTCCTGACGGAATCTTTGACCAGTCAGCCGACACGTTGTTCCTACCGGTGCGCCGGTATCTTTCCTTCCTGGTTCCGGTATACCCCTCTTGGGGATACCGGCTTAGCTTCACTTAGCCAAAACTCTATTTTCTTATTCCGGCATGAACATTAAACCGGTATCTTGAAGGGTGAGACCATCCGGGGCATACCTTTGGTATGAGTCATCCTATCAATCCTATTAAGCCCTAGGCCAGGATGTCACACTCATCCCCCCTTAGAAGATCGACGCCCTCGTCGATCAGCCCCAGGCCAGGAACGTCCCCTCTTGGCACACGTCTGTGCGTCCAGTGCCGGCACATGTGCCATGTCGTGTGCCACGACGGGCCACACCAGCCATGCGCAACATGCCAAACCCCTGACCCGCACACGCCCGTGTAACCGCGAAGGTCGGCTCTGATACCAAATGTAACACCCCGGCCACCCCCAGACCGGGCATGTCACCCCTGGCAGCTCTCTAGGATCTCTAGACTAGCCCCACAGACCAACACATGTCTTTCCTGCGCACTTTGTCCTCACTCGTGCGCACCCGGGAACTACTTCCCGGTCGGTCACCCATCCTCAAATTACTCCGGGCCAAGCACGCTTAACCTCGGAGTTCTTTGCTGATGAGCTTCCGGAAAAGAAGTTGCAACTTGTTGGTATGAGTATCCTATCAATCCTATTAAGCCCTAGGCCAGGATGTCACATTAGTGTAATGCTTTTTTCTCTTTACAAGAGACTTGATTTAGATAAGTTGATACCAACTGATATATCTTTGCAAATGGCTGATAAATCTACTGCTATTCCTGTTGGTGTATGTGAAAATGTTCCTGTACAAGTTACTCAACATTGCTTAATATTAACTGATTTTGTTGTGTTGGAAATACCTGAAGATGATAACATGTCTATTATTCTTGGAAGACCCTTTCTTAATACTGCAGGGGCTGTTATTGATTGCAATAAAGGAAAAGTAACTTTCAATGTTGATGACAAGGAACATACTGTCTATTTTCCCAAGAGGATTGATAAAGTATATGGAGTTAATACAATTTGTAATGTGAAAACTATCAAGGTGGGATCCATTGATTGTCCTATATATGAGCCTAAAGAAGAATATCAAACTCTTGTGATTGGATCTATATCAATTCAATATAAGGTAACATGATTGATTTGAGGTTTATTTCTTCTTATGTCATATAAAATTTATTTGGTAGCAAGACTTGATCAACCTTGTTAACAAGTATATTTTAATGCATGAGAGAGCTAAACAACATTTCTTTTTTTCTTTCTTCCTCCACTTGTTTTACTTGCTGTAGCACTTTTTGTTTTGCAATATGCTTTAGTTGTTTAAGATTTTGGAAATCATTTTCCTGCGCAGTAATAATTACTTTAACACCCAGAAATGTGCATTTTTCGAAGTTCTCAAAAATTTACAAAAATTATACTGGTAGTCTTATTTTTCGAAGGGGCACCTGGGAGCACCTGGGGATGACCAGTGGGGCACCCCAGGGTGGCACCCCACAGGCCGGCGCGGCCAGCAAGGGGGCGCGCCACCCTGTGGTGTGGGCCCCTCCTTGCCCCACTTTTTCACTTCTTCCTCCCAGCTCACTCTCTCTCCCGAAAAAACTCGTACTCACTTTCTCTCACTCGCGTTTCTGCTCAAGAACTCGAGATTTCTCGATCTCTTTGCTCAGCCCAGATTTCTGTCTGAAATTTGGCACATTTGCTCTCCGGTATGTGACTCCTTTGATTATCCAATTAGAATTTTGTTTGGTTAAGTATATCTTGAATATTTTGCTGCTGTAGGTAACATGTTTAGTGAGCTTGCATGCTTGTTCTAAGTGGTAGAAACTAGTTTTGATGCATGTTTAGTACTCTAGCAAGTTCCTATAGTAGTTTCCTTCAATTATATACCTTGAAATCAAATTTTATAATGATTGTTGAAAAATTTCAGAAAAGGAAAATGAACAACTACAACTTTGGAGAGGTGTTCGAAGGAGAGACGACGAGCACGGGGAGGCCCTCAAGGGCATCCACTCGGATTAGACGATCCTACAATGAGGACGTCATTGCACCGAGCTTCGAACCCGAAGAAGACAATGGAGCCCCTAATGCTTCACCTTTCCCATGTTATAACTTTTTGAGCAATGCAGGGTTGCTGGATGATTTCTTGACTCTCGTCAGAAAGGCGGGTTTAACCACCTATATGGAGGATGAGAGGAAGCAATACTACATGCTCACTAAAATCTTTGTGGAGAGCTTCAAGTTCAACAACAAGCACTTCCACCCGACGGTTGCATTCAAGATCTATGGTAATCCTGTTACTATGAAGTTGAAAGATTTTTGTGCTGCATTGGATATTGCCCCTGTAGGTACAACAAGGAAGATCGAGGACAACCCCAAGGCTTTGCTGGAACTCTATCGAGAAATCACCAATGATGATTGCCGCACCATTCAGCGTGGCAAGATAAGAAACATCCAACTCCCCGCCATTAAGTATTTTGCTTATTACCTTGCTACTAGCATTCTTGGTAGGGAGAACACTAGTAATATTTCTAGTTATCATCTTGCTTTCTTAATTGCTGCACTCACTGGAGAGACACCTTATCATCTTGGTGCTCTTGTTGCTCGCCGTTTGTCTAACAAGGGGCCTATTTATGGGGGAATAATTGCATCGCGTATTTTGGCACGTCTAGATCTTCCTCTTGACCCTACTGATGTAGAAATACCACCTGTTAGGTTAGATATTGCTGCTATGAAGAGTCACCAATTTTTTACAATTGACTCTAGTATGGATAATATTGTTTATAGAATGTTATTTGCTGACGGGGATGAGAGGGAAGTCCTCTTGCCCCAAATCGATTTGTTCAGTGTTCACAGGCAGCCATGGTCGCGCTCTAAGGAGGAGGTGGATGAGCAACTGAAGATACAAGGCTTCCACCAGCAACATGACTCCGAGGACGCCGAGCCCTCCTACGACTACACCGTCATGTACCCTGTTGCTTCCAAGACATACCCGAACCGGGTCGTTCTTCGTCATACTACGGAGACACCACTTCATGGGGACCGTGGGAATGAACTCCACTTAGGCCAAAAGCCTAAGATTGGGGGGAGGTATACCGGCATCACTCATTCTTTGCATATTATGGTTGCTGGATACTTGTACATACTTGTTTAGTTTCTTAGAGTGGTTTTCTAATGAGAGGGAGATGATATTTGGGGAAGTGCTGTCCAAAAACAGATTTTGGGCTGTTACCAAAAAAATTCGTGCACAGCCAGAACGTTATTTTGAGTTGAAATTTTTTGAGCATGTGCCCCAGGTTGTTATCTAACTTTCATTAGTTGAACACTTTTTGAGCTGAGCAGCGGAAGATTTTTGTTAAATTCGATTTCTGTACTGCTGTCAGGATTTGGCAGATTTCTGCCATCCTGCTTTTCTGTGTTTCTGTTAGTTTGCATTCTCTTGTTTTTGCTTTGTTTCTTTCCTAAAACACAAAAAGACCAAAAATATTTCTTTTGTTTCTCTTCACCATTTGTTTATTTGGTTCTTTGCTCTTATTTTACTTTATTTGCTATCGTTGGTTTGCTATGAGAAAACCCAAAAAGATTTTGCTTTGTTTGCTTGTTTCCTTTTGTTCTTGTTTCTAACCCGAAAACACCAAAAATATTTGTTGTTCTTCTTTGGTTTTGTAAAGTTCATTAGGGAGTTCAGAGGTCTCCGGTGGTTGGAGCTTGGTTTCATTCCATATTATTATTCAAGCTGCACAAGTGAAAGGCAATAATGACGATCTATGGCAATTTGACTGTGGTGAGAGGCTGGTATGAACTCTATTTGTTTTCATTTTTGTACATATACTCATCCATGTGAGCATGCTTAGTTGGTTCATGTGAGGTATATGTCATTTAATGAAAGTCTAGTAGTTTATGATCTCTCATGATTAGTTCCAATCTATTAATAATGAGTAGCATGTCATGAATATTCGCTTGCATTGTTTTATTCATAGATCAGTATGACATTGTGGTATCCTCCTCTGAATAATTCACTTGAATCGACTTGGCACATGCTCACGCATGCATATGACTAAACAAAAGTCAATTAAGCCTCGATGATTTACTTTGTTTCAGAGTTCTTGTATCACTTTTATGCCTCCGTTAATTTTATTTTGTCGCAAGCATGATTATGACACTTATTGCTCTCTTGATTGTCGCTTCCCAGTCTATTGCTAGCCTTCACTTGTACTGAGCGGGAACGCTGCTCGTGCCTCCAAACATCTGAAACCAAGTTGTTCCAAAGTGTCCACCATAAATACCTATGCATGGCATTTCAAACCATTCCAAGTAAATTCTCATGTGCTACCTTTAAACCTTCAAAATACTTCTCAATTTGTGTTAATGTTTTATAGCTCATGAGGAAATATGTGGTGTTTTATCTTTCAACCTTGTCATTTACTCCGGACAGACTTTCACCAATGGACTAGTGGCACATCCACTTATCCAATAATTTTGCAAAAAGAGCTGCAACGGGGTTCCCAGCCCCAATTAATTAACCTTCATTAATAATTCTCTTCACATGTTTTGCTCTGATTCATCGTAAGCAACTTAACCTGCAAATAGACACTCTCCCATGGTATGTGAATGTTGGAAGGCACCCGAGGATTCGGTTAGCCATGGCTTGTGTAAGCAAAGGTTGGGGAGTGTCATCCATAATGAAACTAAAATGCATGTGTAAACAAAAGAGAAGAGGGATGATCTACCTTGCTGGTAGAGATAACGTCCTTCATGGGAGCCGCTCTTGAGAGTCTGGTTGGCGAGGTGGTTAGAGTACCCACTATCATTCGTTGACAACAACAAACACCTCTCAAAATAATTTTATTTCTGTCTTTGAAAAATGAAAAGCTCTAGCACATGTTAATCCATGCTTCCCTCTGCGAAGGGTCAATCTTTTACTTTTATGTTGAGTCACCATCCTTTCTTTGAGTACCTTCTTGAGAGCATAACTGTCATTCTTAGTATAATATGCTTGTCCCAAAATATGATCAGTTGTGGTATAACTTTGATGCTTTTATCTTTGACAATTTTACTTCTAGTCTTTCTATGAACTTCAGAGGTGCCTGGGCATTTATGTTTTGTTGTACAAATACAGGCAAGCGAGATACCACTTTATCATATCTTTCTATGAACATTGCAATCCTGCTTATAGAAGTGTTTCATGATGCTTGTTATTAGTTTGTTGGTATCTTTTTCATGATTGACACAGCTACTAGATGACTTTATTTGCATGTACCTTATTATGAATTGCTTAAGCACTTGCCATATCATGAGAATATTTACATCATATGAGCAAATGTGTTCGTGAAAGTTCTTTTATCGCACTCAGTTGTTAACTGAATTGCTTGAGGACAAGCAATAAGCTAAGCTTGGGGGAGTTGATACGTCCAAAACGTATCTACTTTCCCGAACACTTTTGCTATTGTTTTGCCTCTAATTTGTGTATTTTGGATACAACTAACACGGACTAACGTTGTTTTCAGCAGAATTGCTCTGGTGTCTCGTTTTTGTGCAGAAATTCGACTTTCAGGAAAAACCCCGGAAATAATCGCAATGGGCCTATTTTCACCGTGAAGATGAAGGGCCAAAAGGGCGAACCAGGGGGGCCCGTGGCCCCCAGACCACAGGCCGGCGCGGCCTGGAGGGGGGCGCGCCGCCCTATGGTCTGGGCGCCTCGGCGGCCCCCCGACGCTCTCCTTTCGACTACATATGCCTTTCGACCTAAAAACGCCAGGGGGTTCGACCATATTTCCAGAGACCATCCAGTACGCCGCCGCCATCGCGAAACTCTGCCTCGGGACCAGAAACTCCGTTCTGGCACTCCGCCGGGACGGGGAATTGGAGGGGATCATCACCGCCATCACCACCGACGCCTCTCCATCGACCAGCCATGTTTCCCCCATCCATGTGTGAGTAATTCCCCGCTGTAGGCTGAAGGGGATGGTAGGGATTGGATGAGATTGATCATGTAATAGTCACAAGATTGTTAGGGCATGGTGCCTAGTATCCGTAGATGTTACTTTTATGATATTGTTGCAACTTGTTATGCTTAATGCTTGTCACTAGGGCCCGAGTGCCATGATCTCAGATCTGAACATGTTATTGTTTCATCATGATATGCATTGTTTTATGATCTTACCTGCAAGTTGTATACACGTTGCTGTCCGGAACCCGAGGCCCCAAAGTGACAAGAATTGGGACAACCGGAGGGGAAGGCGGTGATGTGAGGATCACATGTGTTCACGGAGTGTTAATGCTTTGCTCCGGTACTCTATTAAAAGGAGTACCTTAATTTCCAGTAGTTTCCCTAGAGGCCCGGCTGCCACCGGCTGGTAGGACAAAAGATGTTGTGCAAGTTTCTCATTGCGAGCACGTACGACTATATACGGAACACATGCCTATGGATTGATTAGTACTTGGATACCGCTTTATTATTACCTGCAAATGCCCTACCATGATTGTTATATGAATTCTCTCATCCATGCAACACCCGTTCATCCATCCCTGTGCCTACATTATTTTAATCCTGTTGTTTACTATAATCACTACTGCTGTCTTTATTTCACTGCTGCTGTTATTTCACTATTCCTACTGCTATAAAACTGTTGCTACTGATAAACTTGCGAGCAAGTCTTTGTTCAGCTGAATTGCGCTGTGCTTGGTAACTTTGCCCTTTGTCATCAACAAGAGTGGAGGCGAAGAGCGCACGAGCGGTGGAGCACAAGGAACTTCTGGGCGCATGGAGAGCTTTTGCAGAGGAAGAGCAGATGGGCGGCGCGAGCGAAAGTGACAGAGGAAGAAGACGATGGACTTAAATAGAGGTGCGGTGAATCGACGCAACCGTTGGATGGAAATATTATGGAGCAGATGGAGTACACGTGGACAAAGGGTAAAAATGGATTTTCACTGAGAAAAGAAAAGACAGGCGGCACAGTGCGTGCGCCGGAAAAAGTGGAGGACGTGTGTCCCCCAGTTGCACGACGTGTCCATCAGATGGGGAATCTGGACCCACAAGGCAGCGAGAGAAGCAGTTTCCGCATGTTCCCAATACAGTAATCATGGCTATCATCAGCAATGATGTCACTTTGGCCAAAAGAAAAAACTCGACTATGAAGCCTAGTGAGAATATCGACAACATAAGATTATTTCGAGAGCCTTTGATCAAATACAAGTTTTTGCCCAAATGCTCGGGGGCTACTTTGGAAAGAGAAAACTTCGAGTATGACAAAATAGAAATGGCGAGAGCCTATGACCAAATGCAAGCATTTGTTCATAGCCTCGGGGGCTACTCCCATCGGGAGCGCTGGTCGCGCACCCGATAGATATGAAAAAGCTCGGGAAGGATTACCAATATAGTGGCAGAAGATATTAATCTGTGGAGCCTACAACCAAGCACAAGTCCTTGGCTGTAGCCTCGGGGGCTACTCCCATCGGGAACGCTGTTCGCGTGCCCGATGAATTTAGACCAAAAGAAAGAAAAAGAAGTGAGTATATTTCGAGTTATACAGATAACTCTACATATACTCCCATCGGGAAGACAAAATAAGTCATCAAATATGACTCAATAAAATGTGCTATTCCAACAGCCGAAAAGCACTCGACAATATATTCTCAGAGCGCTAGAAGTCGCGAATAAATCTCTGAATGCCGCAAAACTTTGCGAAGGTAAGACCCCAGATCCGTTCTGAGTGGCGTGGCACCGTCTCTCGGCGGATTGCTACTTTTTCCGTATCAACAGATACGAAGAAAATCCTAACGGACGCGTTAGGTACCCGATAAAATATGACTGGGACTCGACAGAATGGTAAGACCTTAAGCGGCACCTGTCGAAGTTTACACCAGTATCCCGAGATCATGTCCAGGGACGTGATCTTGAAGTAGGTTTTTGCGGATTGCCACTAGAGCAGTTAACTAGTACCTGATCCGTCAGATGAACTAGCCCCAACTACCGTTATCCCTGTACAAAATAATATTTGCATATCGAAAAGTTATGCATTAAATTCGACAAGATTATTGAATGATTAAAGTTGGAGATTTTCCCTGATTCTTCGATTCAAGAAAAATCTCGGGGGCTACTGACATAGGCATCCCCAATGGGCCTGCCGAAGGTGGTACCTGATGGCGTGTAACTCACACGTTCGTTGGGAACCCCAAGAGGAAGGTATGATGCGCACAGCAGCAAGTTTTCCCTCAGAAAGAAACCAAGGTTTATCGAACCAGGAGGAGCCAAGAAGCACGTTGAAGGTTGATGGTGGCGAAATGTGATGCGGCGCAACAACAGGGATTCCGGCGCCAACGTGAACCCGCACAACACAACCCAAGTACTTTGCCCCAACGAAACACTGAGGTTGTCAATCTCACCGGCTTGCCGTAACAAAGGATTAACCTTATTGTGTGGAAGATGATGGTTTGCAAGAAAACAGTAAAACAAGTATTGCAGGAGATTGTATGCGATGTAAAGAATAGGACCGGGGTCCACAGCTCACTAGAGGTGTCTCTCCCATAAGATAAAAGCATGTTGGGTGAACAAATTACAGGTGGGCAATTGACAAATAGAGAAGGGCATAACAATGCATATACATGATATGATAAATATAGTGAGATTTAATCCGGGCATTACGACAAAGTATAGACCGCCATCCAACCGCATCTATGCCTAAAAAGTCCACCTTCGGTTATCATCCGAACCCCTTCCAGTATTAAGTTGCAAAGCAACAGACAATTGCATTAAGTATGGTGCGTAATGTAATCGACAACTACATCCTTAGACATAGAATCAATGTTTTATCCCTAGTGGCAACAACACATCACAACCTTAGAACTTTCTGTCACTGTCCCATGTGTCAATGAAGGCATGAACCCACTATCGAGCATAAATACTCCCTCTTGGAGTTAAGAGCAAAAACTTGGCCAGAGCCTCTACTAATAACGGAGAGCATGCAAGATCATAAACAACACATAAACAATAGATTGATAATCACCATAACATAGTATTCTCTATCCATCGGATCCCGACAAACACAACATAGTATTTACAGATAGATGATCTTGATCATGTTAGGCAGCTCACAAGATCCAACAATGAAGCACAATTAGGAGAAGACGACCATCTAGCTACTGCTATGGACCCATAGTCCAGGGGTGAACTACTCACTCATCACTCCGGAGGCGACCATGGCGGTGTAGAGTCCTCCGGGAGATGAATCCCCTCTCCGGCAGGGTGCCGGAGGCGATCTCCCGAATCCCCGAGATGGGACCGCGGCGGCGGCGTCTCCGGGAAGGTTTTCCATCGTGGCTCTCGCAGGGGTTTCGCGACGGAGGCTATAAGTAGGCGAAAGGGCAGGTCAAGAGGCGGCACGAGGGCCCCCAGGGCCGGCGCCGGGCCCGGGCCGCGCCGCCTGTCACCCTGGCACCTCGTGGCCCCACTTCGACTCTCCTTCGGTCTTCCGGAAGCTCCGTGCAAAATAGGACCCTGGGCGGTGATTTCGTCCATTCCGAGAATATTTCCTTACTAGGATTTCTGAAACCAAAAACAGCAGAAAACAGCAACTGGCTCTTTCGGCATCTTGTTAATAGGTTAGTTCCAAAAATGCGTAAATACGACATATAATGTGCATAAAACATGTAGGTATCATCAATAAAGTAGCATGGAACATAAGAAATTATCGATACGTTGGAGACGTATCAGCATCCCCAAGCTTAGTTCTGCTCGTCCCGAGCCGATAACAAAGATAATTTCTGAAGTGACATGCCATCATAATCTTGATCATACTATTTGTAAACATATGTAATGAATGCAGCGATCAAAACAATGGTAATGACATGAGTAAACAAATGAATCATATGACAAAGACTTTTCATGAATAGTACTTCAAGACAAGCATCAATAAGTCTTGCATAAGAGTTAACTCATAAAGCAATAAATCAAAGTAAAGGTGTTGAAGCAACACAAAGGAAGATTAAGTTTCAGCGGTTGCTTTCAACTTATAACATGTATATCTCATGGATATTGTCAACATAAAGTAATATAACAAGTGCAATATGCAAGTATGTAGGAATCAATGCACAGTTCACACAAGTGTTTGCTTCTTAAGGTGGAGGGAGATAGGTAAACTGACTCAACAATAAAAGTAAAAGAATGGTCCTTCAAAGAGGAAAGCATCGATTGATGTATTTGTGCTAGAGCTTTTATTTTGAAAACATGAAACAATTTTGTCAATGTAGTAATAAAGCATATGAGTTATGTAAATTATATCTTACAAGTTGCAAGCCTCATGCATAGTATACTAATAGTGCCCGCACCTTGTTCTACTTAGCTTGGACTACCGGATCTTTGCATGCCATGTTTCAACCAAGTGTCACAAAGGGGTACCTCCATGCCGCCTGTACAAAGGTCTAAGGAGAAAGCTCGCATTTTGGATTTCTCGCTTTTGATTATTCTCAACTTAGACATCCATACCGGGACAACATGGACAACAGATAATGGACTTCTCTTAAATGCATAAGCATGTAGCAACAATTATTATTCTCATATGAGATTGAGGATATATGTCCAAAACTGAAACTTCAACCATGATTCATGGCTTTAGTTAGCGGCCCAATGTTCTTCTCTAACATTTTGCATGCTCCAACCACTAAAGGTGATAGATCCTTCAGAGAAGACGGACATGCATAGCAACTCACATGATATTCAACAATAGTTGATGGCGTTCCCCAGAAGCATGGTTATCGCACAACAAGCAACTTAATAAAAGATAAAGTGCATAAGTACATATTCAATACTACGATAGTTTTTAAGGCTATTTTGTCCCATGAGCTATATATTGCAAAGGTGAATGATGGAATTTTAAAGGTAGCACTCAAGCAATTTACTTTGGAATGGCGGAGAAATACCATGTAGTAGGTAGGTATAGTGGACACAAGTGGCATAGTGGTTGGCTCAAGGATTTTGGATGCATGAGAAGTATTCCTCTCGATACAAGGTTTAGGCTAGCAAGGTTATTTGAAGCAAACTCAAGGATGAACCGGTGCAGCAAAACTCACATAAAAGACATATTGTAAACATTATAAGACTCTACACCGTCTTCCTTGTTGTTCAAAACTCAATACTAGATATTATCTAGACCTTAGAGAGACCAAATATGCAAATCAAATTTTAGCAAGCTCTATGTATTTCTTAATTAATGGGTGCAAAGTATATGATGCAAGAGCTTAAACATGAGCACAACAATTGCCAAGTATCACATTATCCAAGACATTTTAGAATTACTACATGTAGCATTTTCCAATTCCAACCATATAACAATTTAACGAAGAAGAAACTTCGCCTTGAACATTATGAGTAAAGCCTAAGGACATATTTGTCCATATGCAACAGCGGAGCGTGTCTCTCTCCCACAAAGTGAATGATAGGATCCATTTTATTCAAACAAAAACAAAAACAAAACAAACCGACGCTCCAAGTAAAGAACACAAGATGTGATTGAATAAAAATATAGTTTCAGGGAGGAACCTGATGATGTTGTCGATGAAGAAGGGGATGCCTTGGGCATCCCCAAGCTTAGACGCTGGAGTCTTCTTAAAATATGCAGGGGTGAACCACGGGGGCATCCCCAAGCTTAGAGCTTTCACTCCTCTTGATCATAGTATATCATACTCCTCTCTTGACCCTTGAAAACTTCCTTCACACCAAACTTCAAGCAAACTCATTAGAGGGTTAGTGCACAATTAATAATTCACATATTCAGAGGTGACACAATCATTCTTTACACTTCTGGACATTGCATAAAGCTACTGGACATTAATGGATCAAAGAAATTCATCCAACATAGCAAAAGAGGCAATGCGAAATAAAGGCAGAATCTGTCAAAAATAGAACAGTCCGTAAAGACGAATTTTAAAATGGCACCAGACTTGCTCAAATGGAAAAACTCAAAACTAATGAAAGTTGCGTACATATCTGAGGATCACGCTCAAATTGGCAGATTTTTCGAATTTTCTACAGAGACTTGTGCCTAGATTCGTGACAGACAGCAATGCTGTTTCTGCGCAGCGATCCCAAATATAACATCAACCTTGACATAGAAACTTTACTTGGCACAAAAACATGATAAGGAGAGGTTGATACAGTAGTAAACAACTTCCAAGACTCAAATATAAAACAAAGTACTGTAGTAAAAACAACATGGGTTGTCTCCCATAAGCGCTTTTCTTTAACGCCTTTCAGCTAGGCGCAGAAAGTGCAATCAAGTATTATCAAGAGTGAAGCATCAACATTATTACCTTGGGAGCTGGGAGTTTTCTCAACAATGCATTGTATCTGGTCTATATAAGTAACTCCTCTCTCATTGCTCCTAGGCTTACTATTCTCATCAAACAAATTTTCAGGAACAAGCCAAGCATAGTTATTCTCCAAAGCTTCATGCATCCCTAGTAGTTTACTAGGTATTGGCGCTTTAATTTCCCTACCATCATTAACATTATTAGTATACTTAATTCTATCCATATCCATCTTTTCAAGTATTTGTTTAAAATTAGGAAAGAAACCAAGCCTCTTATGCTTAATAAAAACTTTTCTAGCTTCTTTAACTATATCCTCAAATTCTCTAACAAGGACTTTTAAAACAAAATTTCTCTTTTCCCCCATCTCCATATCCGAAAGTGTAAGAAACATATGTTGTATTATGGGATTGAGATTAACAAATCTAGTTTCTAACATGTGTATCAAACAGGCAGAAGCACTTTCATAAGTAGGAGCAGTTTTTAATAATGGTATATCTTCAAAATCTTCATCCATACTAACATGGGTGAAAAATTCTTCTATATTATCTCTTCCAATGATACACCCTCGTCCTACCGGTATCTCTTCCAAAGTAAACTTAGGATTAAGCATGATGAAATAAGCAAAAAGTAAACTAGGCAAATAAAGTAAAGACAAGTAGCTAATTTTTTTGTGTTTTTGATATAGAGAGCAAGACAGTAAATAAAGTAAAACTAGCAACTAATTTTTTGTGTGTTTTGTTTAGGTGCAGCAAACAAAGTAGTAAATAAAATAAAGCAAGACAAAAACAAAGTAAAGAGATTGAGAAGTGGAGACTCCCATGGGCGTGTCTTGATCCCCGCAACGGCGCCTTAAAAAGAGCCGTCAAGGTAAGCTTGACGTGGGAGATAGAAATCTTTGTGGTGTAGCTTTTTCTTCGATCCCCGGCAACGGCGCCAAAAGAGCTTGATGGCGTGTAACTCACACGTTCGTTGGGAACCCCAAGAGGAAGGTATGATGCGCACAGCAGCAAGTTTTCCCTCAGAAAGAAACCAAGGTTTATCGAACCAGGAGGAGCCAAGAAGCACGTTGAAGGTTGATGGTGGCGAAATGTGATGCGGCGCAACAACAGGGATTCCGGCGCCAACGTGGAACCTGCACAACACAACCAAAGTACTTTGCCCCAACGAAACAGTGAGGTTGTCAATCTCACCGGCTTGCTGTAACAAAGGATTAACCGTATTGTGTGGAAGATGATTGTTTGCAAGAAAACAGTAAAACAAGTATTGCAGTAGATTGTATGTGATGTAAAGAATAGGACCGGGGTCCACAGTTCACTAGAGGTGTCTCTCCCATAAGATAAAAGCATGTTGGGTGAACAAATTACAGTCGGGCAATTGACAAATAGAGAAGGGCATAACAATGCATATACATGATATGATAAATATAGTGAGATTTAATCCGGGTACGACAAAGTACATAGACCGCCATCCAACTGCATCTATGCCTAAAAAGTCCACCTTCAGGTTATCATCCGAACCCCATTCAGTATTAAGTTGCAAAGCAACAGACAATTGCATTAAGTATGGTGCGTAATGTAATCGACAACTACATCCTTAGACATAGAATCAATGTTTTATCCCTAGTGGCAACAACACATCACAACCTTAGAACTTTCTGTCACTGTCCCATGTGTCAATGAAGGCATGAACCCACTATCGAGCATAAATACTCCCTCTTGGAGTTAAGAGCAAAAACTTGGCCAGAGCCTCTACTAATAACGGAGAGCATGCAAGATCATAAACAACACATAAACAATAGATTGATAATCACCATAACATAGTATTCTCTATCCATCGGATCCCGACAAACACAACATATAGTATTACAGATAGATGATCTTGATCATGTTAGGCAGCTCACAAGATCCAACAATGAAGCACAATTAGGAGAAGACGACCATCTAGCTACTGCTATGGACCCATAGTCCAGGGGTGAACCACTCACTCATCACTCCGGAGGCGACCATGGCGGTGTAGAGTCCTCCGGGAGATGAATCCCCTCTCCGGCAGGGTGCCGGAGGCGATCTCCTGAATCCCCGAGATGGGATTCGCGGCGGCGGTGTCTCTCGGAAGGTTTTCCGTATCGTGGCTCTCGATCGGGGGTTTGCGACTGAGGCTATAAGTAGGCGAAAGGGCAGGTCAAGAGGCGCACGAGGGCCCAGGGCAGGCCGCGCCGTGGCCCGGGCCGCGCCGCCCGTCACCCGGCCACCTCGTGGCCCCACTTCGACTCTCTTCGGTCTTCCGGAAGCTCCGTGCAAAATAGGGACCCCGGGCGGTGATTTCGTCCATTCGGAGAATATTTCCTTACTAGGATTTCTAAACCAAAACAGCAGAAACAAAGCAATGGCTCTTCGGCATCTTGTTAATAGGTTAGTTCTAAAAATGTAAATACGACATATAATGTGCATAAAACATGTAGGTATCATCAATAAAGTAGCATGGAACATAAGAAATTATCGATACGTTGGAGACGTATCAGTACCCTGTTTATTGAAGGCCCAGGACTCGAAGAATAAGAAGATTCAGAAGCCCATTTAGTGTTAAGGAAAGATAGATTGTATTAGGAAATATAAAGACTTGTAATCTTACGGGATGGGTACGAAACCCTCCCGAACTCTGTAACTTTGTATTACGAAAACCCTCGGCTCCACCTCCTATATAAGGGGAGTCGAGGGACAAAGAAAGGATCGAACCTATTGTCAA
Organism: Lolium multiflorum; assembly: GCA_030979885.1. Lineage (NCBI taxonomy): Eukaryota > Viridiplantae > Streptophyta > Magnoliopsida > Poales > Poaceae > Lolium > Lolium multiflorum. Next base: position 228,607,489 of record CM061752.1, read on the forward strand.
CAGAACCCTAGTTTTCATAGTCGAGTACTTTTCGGCTGAAACCTTCGAGATCTACTTGCCCTATACTTCCAGCAAAACCCTAGTCTACAATCTGTAGGCATTGAGAAATTAATCCTTTGTCACACGTGCCCACGCAATCCTCAAGTTTTCTTCTTCTTCCTTTCTCTTTCACAACCACCGCGCCGCCGCCACCATTTTTAGATCTTCCCCAGATCTTGCGATGGTGAAGAAGAAGAACCTCGCCGCCGCCAACTCCACGAGCGGTGGCGCCGCCGCAAGGCCTCCTCGAACCTTCCGAAGAGAAGCGCTCCAGACGCTCCTCCCCTAGCTCCGACGCTGTCGACGCCGCCAAGTTCGGTGGCCGCACCCAAACCCGGAGACCGCTGCGCCCTCCATCACAAAGCGTGATGAGAAGAGGGCTCGAAGCCTGGGCTAATCTCCTCCGACGAGGAGAATGTGATTCTCCCAGGTGCGATCTCTCGGCCCAATCCTCCTGCTGGTTTTATCGTGATGTTCCTGTCGTTCTTGTATCGGGGTCTCTCGCTTCCTGCTCACGAGTTCCTCCATCGTCTTCTGCGGACTTACGAAATCCAACTGTGGCAACTCACTCCTAACTCAATCCTCCATGTTGCTGTATTCATCACCCTTTGTGAAGCGTTTTTGGGCATCGAGCCTCACTTTGGGTTGTGGAAGAAAATATTCTTCGTAAAGAGATACAGTAGTAGCAATGGACCCTTTGTCATTGGGGGAGTGGGGTTTGTTGTTCGTTCAGAGGTCAACTATTTCAGTTTCCCAATGAGAGAATCCGTGCAAGGATGGAGACTGAAATGGTTTTATGTTAAGGATTCCTCAACAACCGAGTCCCAGCTTCCTCGCTTTGCCGACGTCCTTGAAGCCAAGCCTAGGCATTCTTGGAAGAATATTCTTTCTCCCGACGAAAAGTCAACAGCCGACGAATTATTCGCCAAATTTCTTCTATCAAAGAGACCGATGGCCAAACCATGGTCGGCACAGAGGTGGCAGCAAGTTCTTGAACGCCGAGTCCAACCAATCACGGCCAGGGTTCGTCCGATGTGGTTGTATTCAGGTCCAAAGGATGAAACCAGGATAAACATCGCTGAACTATCGGAAAAGGAACTGCTTGATGAAGTTCGTCGCCTCACTCTCTTTAGCCAGGAAGACTCAATCCCGTTGATATCTTCCTATACTCCTCTCGATGCCGATCATCCGCTAACAGAGATAAATCTTTTCTTCTCATATTCCTATTACCCTGTTCCACTTTGCCGATACAACTTACTATCATTCTTACTTACTCCTTTCCTCGACAGATTCCCATAGTTTCTGAAAACTTGCATGATCTTCCAAACGACACTTCCGAAGGAAGAGGTTCCTCGACTCCTGTTGATTTTCATACTGCCGAACATGATGATCCGATAGAGTCTGAGGCTATCTTCGCCAATCCTCCTCCCCTAGCCAATGATACTGCGACACGAATGATCAGTGCGTGATGAAAACGCTGATCATGATGCCTTTGTTAATGCAGCTGTGGAGGAGGCCAGAGCTTCGCCTGCGAAGATATCAACTGGCGGCTTTGTCGATGAAGACGATCTCTTTGACCTGTAAGTGCCTTTTTCCTAGAGTTCGTATTTTGCTTTATCATTCGTATTTCTCTCATAATTTTTGGTAACCATTTCCTCTTGCAGTGACGAAGGTCTCATCGAGCGCCCGCCTAAGAAGGGGAAGCCAACCGACGCCACTCGCCGGGATGTCGCAGCCCTTCCGAAGCTTCGGCTCCTACCGCAACCCCGGCAGCCCAAATATCGACTACCTCCTCCTCGCTTCAAAGGGGCATACTCCTTCAACCATCGCGCCGCAACCCTCCTTCTCAGGAAAACCGCAAGTCTTTCTCGATCGTAACACAAACTTTCTCGAATGTGCCTTGATTAATGATTCCCCCACAAACATTTATTTTCCCTTTCCTTAAGGATCTCTGCGAGGCGTTATATCCTCCTGGAGGCCTTTGCATCCCAATTTACTTCTCTTCCTGAAGCGACAAGGTCTTGGCTGCAAAGGAAGTTACCTCTTCTCCATGAAGTTGGTGCGCAAACAAAATAGCCGCCGCCGCCGCCAAGAGGTCGACTCCCTCGAAGGAGGAACTCATCGTCGAGAGAAAACTCGAAGGGAGGAAGCCTCTAGGTTGGCTGCCGAAGCTCGGGCAGCCGAAAAAGATGATCTTCTTCGCCAGTCTTCCTTAGCTTTGCTTGGTAATTCTTTTTATGCTTCCCCTCGTCGATTATCTCTTTGAAATTTGAGCTCTCATAGTAACTTCTTCCCATTTTATTCCCTTTGCAGAAGCCGGGCCGATATCCCCTCGCCATGCCTTGATAAAGTCCCATACAACTCTCCCAAATGTTGTGTCAATGACTCTTTCCGCACACCCGCCCACGGGAGCCCTTGATAAGGGGCAGGTGCCATGGCTGATGCACTGAGTGATCTTCCCCAAGATCACCAAGAAGCACTGTAAGGGGCTTGATCGATGCTCTCTGCAACGACACCAAGGAGGTTATCGAGGTATTCAAACGTACTTCACGTACTTATGGTGCACTCCTAGCCTTCCAACTTATGATGGGTCATGGCTTCAAGGCCGATATTGAAAAGATGTCTAGGGAGCTTCCGAAAGATCAAGATGGGCAGTTCATTGATTTAAGCACCTTCAAAACGTCAGCTCTTACGTGTGCACGTCAGCTCCTTGAACTGGTTTCATCAAAGAAAACATCGGCTGGCCCAAGTTTATCGACCCAGACTCAAGCCCCTTGATTGTTGTAACAAACTTTTTGAATTGATGTGAAACAATGTTCTGTCGCAAAACTTGTGATTGTAATAAATTCCGTGCTAGCAATGTTGCTAGTGTACCCTTGTTATGACATTTATGCTTGCATTCTCCTCGATGGGAGTACCTTCCGATGTTGGTGTGAATCATTCTGTCATGCTTTTGACGCTGTTTCTTGCAGGTGTTCCCCGTGCCTGCATCTGTCGAAGATTCTTTGGGTGCTCTTTCTGAAGATGATCGGATCCAACGTATGAAGGATCGGATCACGCAGTTGGAAAAGGATCTGCGCAGCACCTATGCCTTGGCTGCTATCATCAAGAAGAAGGGCGAGATTGCAGCTGACGTAGAGCGCTATGCTCTTACTGAACTGCATAAGGCCACTGAAAGTTTGAACTGTAAGTTTTCTTGGTCCTTGCGCTTATTATTCTTTGTCGTCAAAAACATATTGCCCGATCTTTCATTAATTCCTTTGCTAAATAGCCTTGAACTGCACAAGAGAACAAGCGATTCACGAGCGCAGAAACGCATTGATCTCACTGTCATTTCACCGAGGAAATTTTCTCGAGGGAGCACTGTAAAGCTTCTACGTCAGACAATTCCAAGATCGGTCCACAGTCCACCATTTCTTCGACAAGTGCTACAAAGCCCCGAGGGTAATTTGGAAAACGATGTTCCCCTTGAACGCGGTCCCTCCTACGCTGTTGACTCTGATGTCTGAATTTGGGAACACCAAGAAAATTCGAGACTTGGTGCGAGCTCAAGTTTTTATAGGGGCCAGGTTTACTCTTGCCCTTGTCCTTGCACGTTATCCTTCGGCAAATCTGCTAACTATTGCCAACGCAGTTGGTGATTTGAGGACGCTGTACCCGAAGGTAGTGTTGCCCGCCAATATAATTGTTGACAAGCTTGAAGAGGATTCGAAGATAAAGAAAGAGAAACTCCGCAAGAGTAATTCAGGGTTAAGTTCTTATTGTAAATAGGTAATTTGGCTACTTCATCCAAGCGTTTGGATTGCATAGTGAAACTTTATGTTCGGTAGATACATGTATATGTACTTTTACCGTGTCAATGCCGTTGGCAATTTTTTTTGAGCAAATCTAATTGCCCGTATGTGTACTCGTTGGTCGCTAAATTGTTTGAGTGATCACTGTGTTGCAGGTCTTGCTAAACCCGTTGTGGCGTTAAACTTTGCTTTCAACCAATGCATGTTCTCGACAAAGAAATTCCGAAAGGGTGGGGTTTGTGGTCGTGGAGAAGGCAAGATTGGTTTGATTTTCTACACGGCCACACACTAAGGAAGTGTGGACGAAACGCGTCTCTGCGGAATAAGGATAAGCCTCTTATGGAAAAGTGAAGACACCTTCCGTTGCAGTGTAATAAATTGTGGTTACTCCTCAAGCTGGGAAGGGAACTATGAACGCTACAGAAAGGAACTCCACGAAGTTCCTCGTTCAACCCGTGAAGACTCGCGCATAGTTTTCGTAATAAAATCAACCTTTGAAGAAATGTTTTCAAACATGGGCTGACCCAGATTTTCTCATCACTTACGTACCTAGTGCATCAAACACCTTTTTCTCTTTTTGAGCTTTCTCTCGGGTACCTCGTACCTACTTTCTTTCGACACCTCTTGCTAGATCGTGAATACGAAGGTCACTGGGACCATGAGCTTTAAGGAAACTACGAGTCGGTCTACGAGGAACCCGATCTCGTCCGGTGGAGGTGTGGAAAGTGTACCGTGGATAGTTCATGAGTCGACAACAATGAGGCGGAGGAGTAGCGTCTTACCTTAGAAATCTTAGAGCCGAGCAGCGTAGTAGCTTACCTAAATAAGTTGCTGAGCTCACTTTGATCTTTATGTTGAGTTGTAATAGTACTTTATTAGTATCGTAGGGTGTTCCCTGCACTGTAATTCAGGAGAATACCAACTTATTAAGACCATGCTTTGTAATATAATCTATATGACTTAATGTTTTCGTTGTATTTCACCGAGGGATGATATTTGTGAATAAGTCCCTTCTTCATGAAGATCATATCAACGACTTGTATACCACAACATGCAGTGGTATGCTGGGTCACCGCAATGCCCCTCTAGTTGCCTCATATGGAGACTCTTGTTCGAATGTCAATCTCCTCTTACGCTCCTCCTCTGGTGATTATCCACTACTCCACCTTATGCGCTCCTCACACTACTACTCCATTGTATCCGAATAAGGGAAGATCTTCCTACGAGACCGGTGTTCCAAATCAAAGATTAGTGATTCACGTTTTTTTTCTATACAACATCTCGTGTTCGTTTTGTTGCAAACACTCAGGTGACATGCTATGACGACTTTGGGAGTTTGTTAAAATGTTGCGTTTATGCTGCAAGCTTTGGTTTGTATGTTGGATGGAGCATTTTTTTTGGAGTGAGAGCTATATGGAGATCATATACACATTATTGGTTCACTACATTAGTAGTTTTGATATTTTGTGCAACTATTTTTGCATTATTTTAATGCGTCATGAGAAGAACTATCGAGGCAACATTGCAAACATATACAAGCATGTCGCACCGCAAAGGTGTATGGTGCATTGGGTTGGTTATTCTTATGGTCTAAACTCTATCTTTTTAGTGAGATCAACATCAAACTGTCTGATAAACGGGGCCACTGACGAGGGTGAAATCAGAAATGCCCATGGATCATGGACTTAGGGTTTCGGGAAGAAGGCGACGATGGAGATTCCGGGAGAGAGAGTAGGCACACGACGTACCCAAGTTCACGTTCCCACGGTGGAGGATCGCTACGTCTTGCTATCAATCCAGTATATCATCATAGTTGTGTTAAGGTGGAGCTCCCAGGTGTAGTTGTGGTCTCTAGTCTAATCTGATCTATATGTTGTGTGACATATATCTTTCATCTGTTTGTGCCCTCATTTGACTTATATATGCAACTGTGTTAGGGTTCACAAGAGTCCTAGTTGTTTCATGTAGGTTACTTCCTTCTATGAGTTTTCCTTAGTCGATACATCTAGCTTGACTTTAATCGTTTGTTGTACTCATGGGTCTCAATAAGCCGAACGAACCGCTCCCGGTATAGCAATAGTGGATACCCAAAAGGGTATGCCCACGTCAGTTTTGTTTATGCTGCAAGCTTTGGTTCGTATGTTGGATGGTGCTTTTTTTTTTGGAGTGCGAGCTATATGGATATCATATACACATTATTGGTTCATTACATTAGTAATTTTGATATTTTGTGCAACTATTTTTGCATTATTTTAATTCACCATGAGAAGAACTATTGAGGCAACATTGCAAACATATACAAGAAGTGTTGCACTGCCAATGTTTATGGTATATTGCTGCAATAGTCGGATGGCCCAGACCTTATGTTTTTAGTGAGATCATACGTCAGTGATATGCTGGATCTCAAGTCGAATTCGAGACAATTAAGAAAAAAAAAGTGCATGCATCTCAATTAGATGTGAGAATATCAATCACTGTATATGTTTTCATTAAGGAAATCATTTCAAATTAATCAATTAACTTATTTGATGAGCTACCTACCCTTGGGTTTGCTACAACTGATTTGACAGTCCAAATGATACGGTGTGACATACAAGTGTACATGAGTATATGTGTGAAAGTGCAGGCAAATAGCTCAGAAGTTTATTTATTTGATCAACCTGCATGTTGTATGAGAAAATATACAATCTTGTGTGCAACCTGAAAACAAATGGATCCACTAGCAACGAGCACAAATTTGCGTTGGACTCTTTCTCAAGCCAGCATGCAATATACACGTTCTTCTTACAATTTGACAAATATAAACTGGCCCATGGGCGTTGTCTCATGGCTTGTGGTATCCTTATTGTCATTCCGAAAGGTTACTAAGAGCAGGCCAATCGTTGATGGTTACGAAAAGCAACGCTCGTAGGTCAAATTCCTCTTATTTGTGCTCGTCCCACACACATACACCAGGTCTGCCCCACAACTGTAAAAGTTCATCAACTAATGGTCTTAGGTACACATCGATGTCGTTGCCTGGTTGCTTCGGACCTTGGTAAGCACTGGCATCATAATGAACTTTCGCTTCATGCACAACCAAGGAGGAAGGTTGTATTTACAGAGTCACGGGCTGTGCTGCAGCTCTGCTCTCCAAAAGGATTCATGCCATCTCTGTATTTGAGACCAAACTATGTTCCTTGCGTCAGCTGCAAAATATTTGAACTCTCTGTCGATCTTTCTCCATTGTGTTCCATCAGCGGGTGTCTCAACTCCCCGTCCGACTTACGGTCCTCTTTGTGCCATCACAACAACTTGGCATGCTCTTTGTTCGAACAGACGTTTCAACCGTGATATTATAGGAGCATACCACATCACCTTGGCGGAACCCTCTTCCCGGGTTTCTCGCCTTCAACATCGCCATACCAGGTCATTGCCTCCTCGGTATCTATAACGTACGCAAGGTATACCGGCATTCATTCAAATTCTTTTTATTCATCATGTAGAGGATGTGCAATTAATGCATGTATGTATCTTCTTAACCTCTAAACCTAGAGGGAAAACAACCTTCTTTGCTTCGTACGTACTGGCGGGCAACTCGTTATTTTATGGAAACATATTCTTCAACATTTTCAGCAAGTTTCCTGAGTCAGCTACACCTTCCCGTGCCTTCCATTTCAGCAAATCCAGTGTGCAGCCCAGCTTTTTCAGACCATTATCGCATCTTGGGTACAGCGAATTTTTGTGATCCTCTAACATGCGATCCAAATTCTCCCTCTCCTTTTCAGTTTCGCAGCGTCTCCGTGCATCAGCAATGGTTCGACCAAGATCATCAGCGGGCTCATCGCGTGCCTCTTCTTCACCTTCCCCTTCACCTTCCCCACCTTCAACATCCTCCATGAAAGTATCACCGAAATGATCAAGATAGTTGTCATTGATGATATCATCCCCTTCTTCATCTTCTTCCATTATAACCCCTCTTTCTCCATGTTTGGTCCAACAATTATAGCTTGGCATGAAACCATGCCGAAGCAGGTGCAGGTGAACTTCTCTTGAGGAAGAGTAACCCTTCTGATTCTTACAGCCAACACATGGACAGATAACAAACCCCCCTCGTTTGTTCGCATTAGCCACTACGAGGAAATCTTTCAAACCCGTAGTGAACTCGCCGGAGAGTCGGTTACCGTACAACCATTGCCGATTCATCCGCATTATTATTTGTTGAAGGATAGAGGGAGAGAGATATGCGGAATATGATGGATGTATTATTGAGCCTCATGGGCGAGTATATATAGGCGTACATGGATCATCTTGGAGTGCAAGACAAGACACAAGATCTATCTCTATCCTAGACTACCTAAACCGTACGTATACCAAATATATCTCTAACACTCCCCGCAGTCGTAGCGGTAGTGACGTGAACAACAAAAGAGCGCGACGGTCAGACCGGAGATAAAACCGAAGTGGACCCTGTAAGGTCGCACTCCCCGCCAGCCGTAGCGGGAGCTGTGGACGGAGTTGCTGTCGCAGCCTGACCGAGAGGTGGCTGGTGAGGGCAGCCAGGTGGCAGCCCTAAGGTCGATGTCGAGGTAGCCGAGAGTGTGGGTGCCGCAGCCTTGGTCGAGGGAGCCGCGCGAGGAATTGCCGTGGTCGATGTCGTGGTCGGGTGCCGGTGTCGAAGCCGCAAGCGCGTAGTGCGCGAGGAGAGTGACGGAGACACGTCGAGGCAGTCGTGGAGGTTGTCGATGCCGAAGTCGATGCAGTCCGAGCCGTCAAGGACGAGGTGCGGCCCTAGTTTTGCCAGAACCAGGCGCACATCGGGGACGAAGGCATACTTCGGTTTTGCCAGAACCGAGTACACATAGAAGAAGTCGGTGACGCGGTCGAGGCAGTCGTAGAGGCGATGCCGAAGAAGACGTTGTCGAAGCCGATGAAGACGAGACGTCCGGCGCGAGTTTGCTCGGGAACGTGTCGGGGACGAAGGCACTTCCGGTGTTGCCAGTACCGGGCATGCGAGGGGCAGGGACCATCATGAACTTGTCGCCATGTCAGAGGGACTAGCAGAGGAGGCCTCCGGAAGCGTCGCGGTCGCAGATCGACGGAGAGATGCCGACGCTGCCCGTTCTCGAAGTAGAGTAGCAGGTGGTGTAGACGGGGACGAGGCGATGACACGGGCGACGAAGTCGAGACAGTTGGAGACGTAGAAGGCGGCTAACCCAGCGGTGACCAGGGGTGGTCATGCTGGACGCCTAGACGGGCGTTGCGGTGGTCGGCGAGCCCAGCGCGACCTGAAGAGGCCGGGCGGGCCCGCTGGGCGAACCTGGTGTGGCGCGGTGCGCGCATACCTAAGTAGGCGAGGGAGACCCACGGCGTGACGAAGACCATGCGCGGACGGAGGCGACCCGCGCCGGTGGGCGGCGCTCGTGGTGGCCTCGACGCGATGCGCGGGGACGGCGAGAGGTGACCGGTCGCGGGCGACGCCACTCGCCGAGGGGCCGGCGTAGTCGGGCAGTGGCGCGAGTCGGTGTAGCCGCGGGACGCCACTGTCGACGCACGCGCCTCAAAGTGGCGGCTGCTGTTCAGCAACAAGGACTAAAGGCGCGGCGCTGCGACTCGAAGGGGCGAGCGAGTCGGCAACCCGATTCTCGACGGTGGTGTGCGTGCTCTGGGACGGCGGCAGCCGATGCTGACGTGCGCGGTCGGTTGATCGCACCGACGGCGCACGATATGCGCCATGGCGTGGACGACGCGGACGGAGTCGATGGCGGCATTGTCGATGAAGTCCTGTCGATGGCGACGAAGACGACAAAGGGATGGAGCACGCGCGAGCAAGAACAGCCCGCCACGATGTACGAGGGCGCCCCGTGCGGCGCGTGCGGCTGTGCCGTGCGGTTGATGGCCGGTGCAGGTCGATGCCGTTGTCGGAGTAGAGGCGCAAGAGGACGACGGCGATGGGCGACTCAATCCGATCAATGATCGGTAAACCAAAAAGAAACACCGGTCGAGCGACCGGTGGAGCAAAAGAAACCAATCACGGATTGGAAAAAAAGACTCGAGGGCAGCGGATCAACGGATCGGCGGACGAACCCTCATACGGATTGCGCGGCCCCCGGAGTAGATCATGGAGATCGACCTCCCCGGGGGCGGCGCGGCGCGGAAGCTTGGGCGGCGGCTAGGTTAGGATCGGCGCCGCTCTGATACCATGTTGAAGGATAGAGAGGGAGAGAGATATGCGGAATATGATGGATGTATTATTGAGCCTCATGGGCGAGTATATATAGGCGTACAGGGATCATCTTGGAGTGCAAGACAAGACACAAGATCTATCTCTATCCTAGACTACCTAAACCGTACGTATACCAAATATATCTCTAACATGCAGGCAATAAAGATAACCCTATGCATTAGTTTAGATTGATAATTCTTGTGGTGGTTCGTTTACTCTCAATCAGTTCACACCTGATCTCCATAGTTATCTTGCAGGAGGAAAAATAAATGAGAAAGCTCAAGTGTGGCTCGGACACTTCATATCATGTTTCTTTCAATCTCTCGGGCATTTCATCGAACACCTTGTGTGCATAAGAGGAACCAAAATCAAACCCACCACCCACTTGTGAAGATTGTGAAGAGAAGTGGCACCAAATGGCTAAGTGAGTGTGCTGAACGGTATATATAGGGGTGGGGCTTTAGTCGCGGTTGGCCCGGCTAACCACGACTAAAGGCCCGGCACCTTTAGTCGAGGTTGGCGCCAACCGCGACTAAAGCCCTCCCGTCGCCCAGCTGGCCACCGAGCGTCCGGGCCCAGGCTTTGGTCATGGGGGTTCGCCGAACCCGCGACTAAAGACCCCATTAGTCGCGGTTCGTTTATTTTGGGGACTAATGTGTGCGGATGAAAGGCTCTTTTTCTACCAGTGGATACGCGAGTGTAACATAGTTGATGCTCCGATCCCAACTCCCACAGTGAACCATGTGTGCTACCACCTGGCCTGGTCCAAGTAAATTTTGTATTCAGGGGAAATTGAAATGTACTCCCTCTGTTTCTTAAAAGCTGGCGTGTATTTTTTGCTCGTTGATTAAGAAAATCCAGTGAGATTAATTCTTTTCAAAGGTACCCCTATTAATTCGTGTAGTTTGTTCCTTGATTCTCTCTCATTGTGAACCGTCTCCTTCCTTCTCTCTCACTACAAGAACAAATACATGTAGAGACATTCACTTCGGGTGCTAAAGACACTTTAAAGCATTCTTACGTACCCGAGACGCCCGTAAAGTCGGCCGCAGGCCGCCTTTCTTACGACTGCCTCAAGTTTTATAAAGACGCTTTGGAAGCATGTTTATATGGTATGAGACGTCTGTAAAGCTTGTCTATCCGTTTAGAGACGTTGTGCTAAATTCTCCAACACATCTTCTTTACAATTCGATACTTGCGTTCGTAAAGAAACTTAAGACGTTCTCTTCTTTTCATAACAATAATTATTTTATTGTTGTGGCAAATTCCAGCTAACTGCTAGGATAATCATATACATGCTATCAGAGACTATCAATCTTTTTCGGGATGTTAGTAATTTTCACTTGCGCCAAAACAATCGTCAAAAGCATCACCTTCAAAATTATCGTTAAAAATGACCACCTTTCGCTGCCATGCAAGACACGCAAGCCAGGTGACACGTGTCGCCTGCCGCCACAGCCGGAGGCGGCAGGGCCTGCCGCCACAGCCAACGGCGGCATGTTCAGTATCCTGATCCGTGAATAGTAGCCCGTTTTGAATTTTTTTTAAACATCTCAAAAAATTTGAAAAAAATACCTACATGTAGCTAACTCTATGCACTACAATCGTGCAAAAATTCACTGTAAAATACGTTGTATTTTGGGCTCAGCAAAAAAGACAAATTCAACAAATTTTGTAGCTAACGTGCACTGTTCATCGATCAGGACCCTGCCGCCTCCGGCTGTGGCGGCAGGCGACACGTGTCGCCTGGGCATCACAAAGCCGCCACGACGAAAGGTCCGACAATAATTTTCGAGCGCCTTTTTCGAGCAATTCATCAGCTATGGTCTTTTGTCAAAACATCGAGACCATTACATAGTAAAAAAAATACGGTGCATTATTTGAAAAAACAGTCTTCATTTCTTGAGAACCCCAGTACTTTACAAGTGATTTGTACATTTTCATAAAACAATTACAAAAATGACTAGACAAAATCATACCTACTGGCAATTAGTACTTTACAAGTGATTTATACCAATGAGAAGAGATGGTGCTCCATTATCTGGTATACTGCTTCCTTTATGCATGTATACCAGATGAGAATACCAATCTTCCTGGTGTGCAATAATATTATGCAATATTATACCAATGAGAAGAGATGGTGCTCCATTATCTGGTATACTGCTTCCTTTATGCATTATTTGAAAAAACAATCTTTATTTCTTGAGAACCCCAGTACGTACTTTACAAGTGATTTATACCAATGAGTTGTATGGCTCTCTTCTCATTACAATTACAAAAAGGACTAATTGTTTCTCAGTTCACCACAATGACTACATTAGAAATGCAAATAATCTCACGAAGCTGCAGATGGAATATCAAGCTCAAAGAATAAAAATCATTAGTTTGCATGGTTCACGTCTTTTTTTGGATAAAGGATGTTTTATTACTTTAAAAATCAATTACATCCAGCCTGGATACACACAGCCGTTTAAGTATCTGCATGGTTCACGTCTACGACTTCAATAAATTAAGTCTTGATACCACCATAGTTTACTTTTTCATGGCAATTACAGAACGCCAAGAGTGGATACAGGGTAATCGACTTCTTAACTCGACATAGAGAAAATGACAAGATTCACCAATGGAAGTATTACGTTGCATCTTTAATGGTTCTACATTTAGTTACATTTCAAGAGAGAGACTGAAGTAAATTAAAAGGCTAAACAAAAGCAATCATTTTTTATACTTTTTCTGACTACATGTGACGTTAGCCTGATCAAGATATACAAAAAATCGTCAGCCCAAATGTAGCAAATAATTTCACAATACGATGCTATACATTATGACATACCTCTAGGCCAAGAACTTGTTCTAGATGCATCAGTAGTTCGGTACTGCAAAAAAGGAAAGAAAATGTCATAATTTGCCCTTTCAATTAGACAATGTGCAAAAGTGGCCAAAACTGATCTGGCATAATCACCCCTCAAACAAAACAACAAAAGACTGGACATAATAGAACAAGCATGTGAACTGGACAACAGAGAAACTTAATCATCTGTCACGCGAATTCACCTGATTGACTGATTGAAGATGACTTGAAAAAAATCTGTCCAACAGATCTGTCTGCAACAGGCCGCAACAACCTGTATCGGGCATTGGCCTCTACCGAAGGAAAAAAAAAAGAATGGCAGAACATCAGAGGGAATGGCATGGAAATCAGGAGGAGCTAAATAATCTACGGAGTGCCTGTAAATAGGAGGGAAATCCAGTTTCGGCTCATGGGTGCATATGAACTCGTTGTGTGAAAATACATTTAAAAAAAATCTAAAATAAATTTTTGCATTTATATCTAAACATTCTATGTTCGTACACAAGTTTTCAGGAAAAAAGCATATTTTCTGTGCCTCGTGTAAAAAAGATAAATTTTGATGCTCCAACATGACTACATGACTTTTTTTGGTCCTTTTTTGTACATGCCACATAAAATATTGTTTTCCCATTAAAACTTGTGTACGAACATAGATTGTCAGGATGTACACCAAAAATTTATTTCTGAATTTTTTGACATTTTTAATTTTTTTATTTTATTTTGTATAATAGGTGTATATGCACATATGAGCCAAAACGCCACCTCCCAAATAGGAGCCCTTGCGAATCACGCCCACGCACCATGCCAACCGGCGTAGGATCGATGGACCAAGCAATGGATCGGGTAACAGGCCTGGCCGTCTTGCCTGCTGGGATCTCAAGGTCATGCGCCGCTAGCAGTCTCGCATGAACTGAACTAGAGAACCACCGGGGGAGGGTTGGTTCCTCACTGTGAGCCGTGGTGGCGGCGCTAGGTTTTCACAGCTCAAATTTGTTTTGCAATTCTTTTCACACTTCAATTGGTCTCGTAGAGGATGTACCTGTTTGGGGTTTTTTTTGAAGTTTTGGAGCGGTGTAGCATGGGACGACTTGACCGACGTCTCAAACAAACCTGATATACACTCCTAGATATAGAGACGCAAAAATATTGTCCTAGAAAAGGCGTCTCTACGTGTCTATTTTCCTGTAGTGTGTCCGCATAGCGTGCCTTCTATTCTCTCCTTTTGACGTGCAATAACTGCTCCTTTGCCCGCATGCACATGTTGGACAACTACTCTCCCCGATTTTCCAGGCCTGAACAAACATGCGAGAGGGGTAGTTTTCGAAAAATAGGGATAACCACACCATGCACCTTAATCTATGTCAAAAAAATTGAATACATTTATGCGCCCTAAGCATAGGAACACGGAGGGAGTATATTTTATACTAAACATTTATACTTATTTTCGTCAAAATTTAGTCCTAATAAGTAAAATTTTCTATTATTTGGATGCCATAGTTAACCCGAACAATATTTCAGAATCTTAATCAAAGTGTTATTTTTTATACATTTTTGTGTATATCACAATTTTTTTGGTTGTGCTGAGTTCAAACTATATGTTGTAATAACTTTCTCCTCAAGCTAATTTTATGGTTGCATTAATTATATAGTACATACATATGTATTTGTGTACATGTATATTTTTTTGGCCCATTCTTTTATATCCTCAAATTTATAATAGAGATCATTAAATTGTGCACTACATCAAATATCTTCATAGTGATTCTAGTGTATAATAAGGTAAGCATAAGTACAAAAACTTATGGAGTATAATTTGAGCCGTTGGCAAATTAACAAATGTCTCTTGCAAGTCTCCCCAACAATAAGTGAGCATGTGCATCCTCTGCACTAGGTATTGAACTAGAATTTCTTATAGTATTTGATGATGAACATAAATTTGGCATGGATCCTACTCGGCATACATAACATATTATTGTTTTCTATGCTCATCTCTAGTGCACTTGGTTTTTGTGGTGCACAAAATTAAACATGAGAATCTACTTACAACTTTCAAGAAATCCATGAGATTAGCATCCGAACTAATTACACTCACAATTGTCAATCAGGGTTTTCCCCTACATACTATATGCCATTTATTCCTATTGTGGACCTGCTAATGAAAATTGGAGCCTTTTTTCATATATTCAATATTGTATATATTTTAATAATATTTGGAAATAGACTTCAGAAAGATAGTGAAACTTTGAAAAACATTATGAAACCTAGTGAAAATATTTTATGAACATGTTACAAGCGTTGATTTGTATGTTGCATAGTGCGATGATTATTTTGGACTATTTAGTGCGAACAATTGAGATTTATTACATGCACGCATTTCTTGATGCATTAGCATTCTTGATATGAGGTGGCATTCATTTTCCAAGATTTTAACATGTGGCGAGTAGAAATATTGCAAACATAGACAAGAAGTGTTGTCTGGGTGATGTGTATGCTGCCGCAGTCGGATGGTCCAGATCTTGCGTTTCGGACAACAGAGGAGATGCCCAATCTGCAGTCTAATTCGATTTGATTAAGCAAAGCATATGCATGCCACCTCCGTTACATGTAAAAGGAAACACTTGATATGGTTCCCTTAAGAAAATCGATTTAAATTACTCAATAAAGTTCTGAGATGTGCTACCTTAGCTTGGCTTTCCTACAATCAAATCTAACAATCCGAAAGGTGCGGAGTGACGTACCCTCTCTGTTCAACATTAGGAGATGTTTTACATATGAGAGTAGACTAAAACACTAAAATACGACTGAATGCATACATTTTTGGAAAAAAAATCTAAACCATCTTATAATAATAAACAGAGGGAGTACTAGTATACATGAAATCCGTTTTGACCAACCAGTTGAGTGATTTTCCCGAGGCTAGGGTTGTAAAGTGGACATCTCGCAAAATAACCCACATAAAGATGTATCAAAATTAAACATGTGTTAATCTCAAATATAAGTTGCACTAGGTAGATTTTTAAAACACCTATATGCGGATTTATGAGGCCTCCTGCTTGCAGCCCTACCCGAAGCATACATACGTGTCAAAGGGCCGGCAAACAATAGAGACCTTCCTTTACTTGACCAGCATGAATGCGTATGTGTTTCTGAAAAAAAAACGGACGGTCGATCTTAGGCCTTTCACAATGGGTATCTTAGCGCGGTATCCTAGATACTTTGCTTATTTTTTCGAAATGGAGGAAATATCACTCCCAGCTTCTCCCTCCAAGGGATGCACACGTTTTTTTTATTAGATTATTCACAACATCTTACAAGAGCAATATAAAAGATCAAACTCGGAGCCACCTCGCTAAACCTACAGAGGGATGAAGGGGTGACAATACACCAACTCACATCATCCAAAAACCAAATGCCTTTCCAGGCCGCCCAATAGCAGATGAGAAGCACATCCAGTCAAGCAGACTCTCAGCATACGCCCACGCCACAGAAGCTGCTACCGCCGTCTTCCTCGACTCCATCTTCAAGAGGGATCATCGCATTGACCTTGCCAGGCCTGCCATCGATGCCGCCACGGCGCCAGACGACACCACCATCCTGCGCGCGTCCATCACACTGCGTCCGTCTCCGAGACACCACTGCACCATGCCGCCGACTCGACGACGCCGACACAGCAAAAGCACACCGCTCCACCTCAGCACCACCACCATCCGTTGTCTGCTCCAAAAACGATGCCCCCAACAGGTAGAACGGCGCTGCACGCCGCCATCGTCCGATCCGAGAGACGGATCTAGGGTTTTCCCCGGAGCAGCCCATGCCAAGAACGCGGGACTGCAGATAATGCCCAACAAGGTAACGACTTAACAAGTCGCGATCATCCGCCATGACCGGTCGACTGCTCTTTCACCTAAGTAGCCTACCGAAAGATCGAGATGCCGCCTAGAGGGGGGGTGAATAGGCAATTACAAACTCTTTCAGATTTGTCTTGATATGGTAAGCTCAACTAAGTATAACAATAACAACTAGAGCTAAGCAAGATAGGCACAAGATATATGTAGCACAAGTGATAGCAAGATATATGTACTTCCAGCACGATGGCTATCACAAGGAAAGAGAGCTCGGGTATAGAAATAACCGAGGCACGCGGAGACGAGGATGTATTCCCGTGTTCCCCTTGCTTTGCAACAAGGTACGTCACGTTTGAAAGAGTGGAGGTCCCACGAAGGATTCCCCGCGCCACGAAGGCTCACCCTATTCTCCGAACCACACCCACGAAGGATAATGGCCCCTTCCTTATGGTTAGCTTTTCCTCCGCTCCGGAGATGGCAAGCTCCACAACCACTTCACAAGCTCCACGAAGGAGAAGCCCGGCCCTTCACAATCTTCTCTGAAGAGATCACCTGAGCACCAACCGCCAAGCCAACTAGAAGGTCTTCCTCCAAGAGTAACAAGCTCACAGTCTCTCACTCGAACTAATCGTGGTGGAGAGCTCAACACTATGCAATGATGCAAAGCAAGAACACTAGAGGTGTTCAAATCCTTCACTTCAAATCCCACCCAAACAACAAATGCTAGGATGAGATTGGAGAGGAAGAATAATGGGGAAAGTCAACAAAAGACTCCAAGATCTAGATCCCAAGAGTTCCCCTCACTTAGAGGAGAAATGAATTGGTGGAGGTTGTAGATCTAGATCTCCTCTCTTAGATCCCTCAAGAATGAGCAAGAATCATGGGGGAATCAAGAGAGAGAGCAAGTTCTTCAAAGGCAACAATGGAGGAGAGAGAATGAAAGAACTAACTCAGCCCAAGGTGGAAGAAGGGCTATTTATAGCCCAAGAGAAAATATAACCGTTGGGGAAAAGTTGGGCTGAGTCAACCATCGAGGAGGCCGGTCAACTGTCCGAGGCTGGCTATCTGTCCAGGTCTTGGTCGTACTGGCTACGACTGACTAGGGCCTGGTTCAAAACCGGTTTGGCAGGTTTATCCACCGGGTCACTTTAAGGCTCCGTGAGCTCCTCCGCTGGCGCCTCCTGCTGATGCATCGCTGAAGTGACTGGCCGATCGGTCGTGGCATGTCGGGCCCGCCGGGTCCGTAGGCCGGTTGATCGGGCGGCAGACCGGAACCGGGGCCGCGCATGGGCGTCCGACCGGTCCCCCGACCGGTGAAAAAAACATGTTTTACTAAAACTGTGATAACTTTTGTGTCCGGACTCCGATTGACATGAAACCAATTTTATCGAAATATGGAGACTCCTCACAGATATTTTTAGATGTTTTTAGAGAGGGAGTCTCCCACCGTCAAGAAACGGTGAAGACGTCCAAACTCGAAAACGCAATAGAAGATGCATGCGAATTCCGTTTTCGATGAACTTGGGCTTGTTGTAAACTAGCAACAAGCTCAAGAACCTCTCACAAAGAAACACCAAGAAGCAATAAGGATATGCAAAGTATGCAAAGGATTGAGCTCCCTAAGACGATGCGATCAAGTTACCAACCGAGAGCCCCTCTTAATAGTGCGGCTATCTATCCTATAACCCGGTCTCCCATCAACCACCTTGAGACCGGTAAAAGGAAAACCTAGCAAGGTACCTTTGCCTTGCGCATCCCGCTTGATCTTGATGATAGCTCTTCAAGCTCCACACAAGCCGGAATGCCTCAACTTGATCATCGTTGCTTCGTGAAGACTCACAAATGCTCCCCCATACACCATGATAGGAAAGCTCCATTGATGCACATCTTCACAAGTCCATCATCGCCACATGGACGGCAAGCTTCAAGTATGTGATCCACTTGAGATGCTCATCTTGAAACTTGCACGACTCAACCTTGTATCTTCTCATACTCTATCGTACTATCTTGAGGTGTATAAAGAATTCTTCACTTGGAATCAAGCACTCAAGATCTTGGTCATTCATTGCTTATCATATAGGATAGAGCATGGATAATATTGAGTTCCACATAAGAACTTCATCTTCATTTCTTCTTCTTGATCATATCACATATAGATATATATCTATCTTCAAATCGATGATCTTGATGTCAATACACAAGATATATCTTTATCTTCATGGCATCCATACTTGAATCCAACACATGGAATACAAGTGTACCTATGGAATATTCCTTCATATAAACTCAATGAAAACATTAGTCCATAGGGGTTGTCATTAATTACCAAAACCACACATAGGGGCAATATACCCTTACAGCTACGCCTCGCCATCGGGAGCTAGACGACGAATCGCGAGATCCGCCAAAGCTAGCCACACTATATTAAATGATGAAAGAGAGTGGTGTTGAATCTTAGCTAAGATACAACTGTTACACAAAATCATAGTCAAAATGAAAACATTAGTCCATAGGGTTTGTCATTAATTACCAAAACCACACATGGAGGCTCCATGCACGCAGCTACGCCTCGCCATCGGGAGCTAGGCGACGGATCGCGAGATCCGCCAAAGCTAGCCACACAACTAGCCGATCTCCTCCGGCGAAAGAGAAGACCACCACCGCCATGCCTAGAGTAGAAACTCCATTGCTAGACCAATCATGCATGCATGTCACTTTTAGTGGTGATCATGGGGGTGGGGCGCGCTCCGGTCTCTCTTTTAGTGGTGATGTATGGCGTCGGTGGCAGAGGCAGGCGGCGGTGGTGGCGTGGCCGGATGCCAGCCCTTGGAGCTTGGACGACAGTTTCTGCTTCTCCTCTGCGACAGGGATGCTCAATCATCACATGAGAGCAGGGCGCGGCCCCAGGCATGGTGTGGCAGCCTCCTCCCCGGAGGTGGGCCGGCCTCGTTGGGAATCTGGGGTGGGGGATCTTTGGGATCCCACAGATCTCAAGCGATGAAAGATCGATCGACAGCAGGTTACAGGTGATGGGCAACCGGTGAACCGTGCCGACTCCGGGCTTGGCGGACGATGGCGGCGTCGCTTGGCGTCGTTACCTTGTCGAAGGCGTCATCTTTGCCCGTCTTGGCACTACACTCGGCGAATCGTGCTCCGACCCTGGTCATGGCGGGCGATGGCGACGTTACGCGTCGTTACCTTCTTGAAGGCATCGCCGTCGCAACCTGCATCTACCCACTCGTGCTACAGGAAATAGATATGGGTCACAACGGATTGGACGTGTGAGCGCTACCTACATCGTTCTACCTCTTGAACATCGTTTTTGGAGCAGCTGCTGGATGTTGGCGGATGTTGGTGGAGTGGTATTCATCTACCACATTGTTGGCGCTGAGTCTCGGTGGCATGGTGCTGCAGGGTATCGACGACGGATGCGGGATGATGTAGGATGGTGGAGCCGTCTGGCGTCATGGTGGCATCGATGATCTCTCTTGAAGATGGAGTCGAGGAAGACGGCGGTAGCAACTTCTGTGGCGTGTGCGTTGGCATGCGCGGAGAGTCTGCTTGACTGGATGTGCTTCTCACCTGCTATTGGGCGGTTTGGGAAGGCATTTAGTTTTGGATGATGTGAGTTGGTGTATTGTCACCCTTCATCCCTTGAACCCACTAAGGCTCGAAGTTGTCTTTTGTATTGTTCTCCAGGTTTGTGTGGTGGAAAAATGGCCTTGGTGTGATGTGTTGCCGACAAAGTGGCGTTAGGCATATTCCCGACCTATTGTCAAACTAAAGGTCCCACCTTTAGTCGCGGTTCCTTACGAACCGCGACTAAAGGCCCGTCCACGTGGGCGGCAGGCGAGCGCCAGGGCGGAGGACCTTTAGTCGCGGTTCTGCTCGCCAACCGCGACTAAAGGCCGCCGCAGGTTTAGGGTTTTAGCCCCCCCTAACCTGGTTCCCCTAACCTGGTTACTTTTTAAGTTGTATTGTTTTATTTCTTTTGTGTTTTATTTTAATTTTGAAGGAGTTTCACATATTCTACGGTATACATGCATGTGAATGTACAATTTCAAACAAATTTGACATTAGAACCAAAAAGAATTCAAGAGGAATATACAATAATATATATTCAATATCGGACGACCACATATACAATTTTGAACAAGTTTCCATACATAATTTATAAGTGCATATAAAGTTCTACGTCCTCTACATAGTGTTCTCCTCTAGGATCGATGACTTGGTTCGCCAACCATCCAGCTAGTTCCTCTTGAATTGGTCGGAAGCGAGCTTCTGGACTAAGCGTCGCCCGGAGGTTAATCCTCTTGAGGTTGTTCTCAGACGGCTCCCGCTCAGTGGTGTATCTCCGGATCTCACAAACATAGTATCCACATAGATTGGTCCCCTTTGGCTGAATATCCCCAGTCGCAGTCTTTGCCCTTTTAAATTGCAGCTCTTTTTTAAATTCACCGACCTTTTGATCTACGAACCGTCTCCAAACCCTACGAGGCAAAGAAAATTAAATGAACAAGAGAGTTATTAATAATTACTTTTGATATTAGGAAATGATGAACTAAATAGGCCGATCGATATAGAGCGCAAATGAATGAAAATAATTACTTTTGCATCATTTTTCTCATGTCGCCCCAAAGCGCCGAATCCATATTCAGAGAGTCGTGGACGAGAACTGTGGAGTTATGAATTTGAATTACTAGCAGAATCCAGTGGAACCTGTGGACACGATACACGCACAGTCATGCATAACTCATACCATGCATGGAGTAAACAAAAGAGAATGTGCTCAAGACAGAAACACTCACCCAAAATGGTAAGGAAATAGAATATCACTTTTGAGTTCCTGTTTTGTAAGAAACCGCCACAGGTCTGCCTCCACGTCCCTGGGGTGGTGTTCTAACGTATATGAATTAACGATGTGTGGGTCAATGAACCCAACATCATGGATGAGCCTTATTCGCATTTCCCGCTTCTTCAATCTGCATAATAGCGTACACAACAAGATAGTTAGGACAATATATATATATATATATAGTGCAGGCAATGAACGAGATGGGGTAGAAATAAATCACTTACAGAACGTAGCAACTGATGATAGATTTGTCGAGCTCGCGCAGATTGAACAGCTGGAACAATTCATTCCGTTGAATTGTTATAGAGTAATGTTTGAAGTGATGCTCAGGTCTAACATCCGCATAAATATAGTCTCTGGCGTTTTTAAGTTTTATGTAACCCTTGTACCAATTTAGCAGACCTTTCATTTGTCGAGGTAGATCCTCTTCCTGCGCAGGCTCGACGAGAGGACCATCCTTCACATATCCAAATACTACGTCCTTCATTGCCACGTCATCAAGGCCTAATGCTACACGAAGAGTCAGACCTAAGTCTGCCGCTTGTTCTTTGGCTCTCGCTACAGTCAATCCCTGTGCTGCCGCAGCTGCTATGACATCAGGGGCTTCGTCCTCCGGACCTGCGGCTTTCACTATGAGCGGGGGGATCGACTGTTTACTTTGTTCCCCGAGCTGGGCAACTTGTTTCCCCCTTTCTAATTTTTTCTCGGCCTCCTCCAAGGCTTTCTTCTCCTGCTTCTCCGCCTCCTCCTGCTTCCTCCTGAACGTGAGTGCTTGCCTACGAAGTTCACGTTCATAGTCGTCAGGGAGATTCTTCGCGGCTTGGGACGGTGTGTTCAAAAATGTCTTAGCCCACTTCTTTTGCTCATCAGAAAATACTGGCTTGGGCTCGCCCTCTATTTTCTTCTTGCAGCTCGCCTTCCATTTCTCTAAATCAGCAGCCGCGCCCGCCTCGACTTCCTCGGCACTACATTCCCAAGACCTCTTGGGGAGAGGCTTAAGTGATGGCTCCGGTATCTTTGTGGTTGCAGGTACGTAAGGGTCCGGGTTAATAACCCAGGACTGCTTCTGCTTCTTCGCCGGAGGTGGATTCGGACGAGGACTGGGGGGCGGCGTCTGCTTACCCGCCGGAGGTGAATTGGGGGGCGGCGTCGGCTTACCCGCCGGAGGTGTAGGTGAGCCACCACCACCACCACCACCGGAGGGGGGTGGACTTGTTTGCCTTGGCGCCTCGCCTGGAAACTTGATAAACTTCTTCTGCCACAGAATGAACTGGCGCTTGACATCTCCAAGTCTTGTCGCCCCTTCAGGTGTAGCAATGTCAATGTCCAGGTCCTCAAACCCTTGGACTATCTCCTCCACCGTGACACGAGCATAGCCATCTGGAATGGGGTTGTTGTGGTGGAGTGCTCCAGGTGGTAAAGCACTGCCGGTGGCTACCTTCATGGACATGTTCCCGATAGGATAATACAGATGACATGCTTTCATCTCCTTTATATCGTCCACGGGGTAGCGAGGAGGCTCCGGTGCAGTAATTTCGACCACCAGAGGCTCCGGTGCAGTAATTTCGATCGTCGGTGCACCAGCCGGTGAGGCCTCCGTGGAAGCCACGCTGCTTCTTCTCTGCTGGCTTCCGAGATCCATTGGATGATCTTCATGCTGCGCCCGAGCTGCATCTCTTTCGGCTACTAGTACACTCACGGTTTTCTTCATCACATCCATTTCCGTTACCAACTTCGCCACAACATCTGCATCCCGATCCATCTTTCTCTTACGGCTTCTGTAACCGTACGGGTCATCGTTCTGGGGGAACCCTACTTTCCACGGAATGTCCCCGGGCATGCCTCGTACACGTCCTCCGTGTTCAGGATTCCCGAGGGCTTTTGTCAGGGCGTCGTTCTCTCTGTTGAACTTGATCCTCCCCTCTTGAGCATCCCTCATTGCCTCAATAAGCTTTTGGGTGGGTTTAATTATTTTGCCCTGATAAACACACTCCCCTGTCTCCGGGTTCAGCGATCCCCCATGCCCGTACCACCAGCTTTTGGCCCTTGGGTCCCATCCCTCCGTACCTGGATCGACATTTCAAGGAACTGCTCCGATTTCTTTTGCTTCACAAATTCTGGCCAATCATGTTGCAGTTTCTCATATTGTCCTTTGAAATCCGGAGTCTTGCCCTGCTTGACAAAGTCATGGGCTAGATTTTGCTTGTATTTCCGGAATGCGTCGGCCATCTTAGAAAGAGCGAACTGTTTGACTAGCTTGCACCTCTCCTTGTTTTCCTGAATCTTGTTACCCGCCTCATCGTATCTGCGGTATTCCGGAGGTAGAACGAAATGTTCTATAAGCTTCTTGAAGCAATCTTTTTTTGTTCTCTTATCGACAAAAGTGAAACCAAGACGTGCCTTCTTTGGCTCATTCCACTCCTGGACGGTGATCGAGACGTTCTCTCTAACAACGGCTCCGCATTGGCTGATAAACTTGGTGGCGTTCTTGCTGGGCTCCAGCGGCCTGCCGGTTGCTTCGTCGACAACCTCGATGGTGCATGTTTCGTTTGGTTTCATCGTCTTGGTTGCGCCACGCTTTGACGACGACGTACTCGATTTTTTCGATGATCCGGCCGAGGGCTAAAATAAGAAAGAGAGTCGCGCGCGTTAGTACACACATATTTATTCAAATCGGTAAATTTGTATCACCAGAGGCTCAATGTATATATATACCTCGGCGCCGGAGGTGGTTGCTACTTCCAATTGAAGATCGTCGTTTACCGACGTTTCTTCGGCATCATCTTGCTGACGGCGCCCTTCATCTTCACCGTCAAGGTTCAGATAAGAAGAGATATCATCTTCTTCTTGTCCGGTCGGCTCATATGGAATATCGCCTTTTATGATGCCGAATATATGGTCTTCAACGTCCAGATCATAGTTGTCCAGAATCGGGTCAGCTCTATCGTCCGCCATATGTCAGTCCTGAAAACATGTAGTCAAAACAAATTAATTAAGTGAAGAAGGGGGCGGTGGCGGTGGCGAAAGGCGGTGCCAAAGGAGGGCGGCGAGCTGGAGGGGCCACAGTGTCGCGGAAGAGCGCAGACAGGCGATGAACGACGGCGTCACGGAGAGGAGGCGAGGACAACACACACATAACCCGGCCTAGTGCGTGTGTGTGGCGCGCGCCCCCGCCCTAGTGCGATGTGTGTGACGCCGCCTCCGTCTCCCCCTAGATCTGGTACATTTTATTAAGTCAAGATTTTAAGTCAAAATTATTAAGTCAAAAAAAGTCAAAATTTTAAGTCAAAATTGTTAAGTTTTAATTTTATTAAGTCAAGATTTTAGTTAATTAAGTAAATTTGTTGTGTTTTTCTCGATAAACAAAAAAGTGTAATTAAATTAATTTGTAACTCCATTTAGTTTGTTTTTGAAGTGTTACTAAGTTCTTCACATATAATACACGTTTAAAATTTAATTAAGTTACAATTTTAATTATAAAAACTTATAAAAATTTAAAAAAACAAAAAAAAAACCAATGTAGCGCGAAACTTTGTCTGTAACAAACGCCAGCAACAAGCAGCGGCCAGCGAGAAGCGAGCGGAAGGCGCGGCGCGGGGAGACTTCATGAGAACGCGGCCCGAGGCGGCGCGCGGCGGTCATCTCATGTCGACATGCGCGGCGCGGCGGGGAGGGGCTCGATTCGCGCGCGGCGGGAAAGGGCACATACGGCGGCGTGTTGGCCGGCCAGACGACAGCGACGGACAACGGCGGCGGACAACGGCAGCGACGTACGAGGAGGCGGGATCGATCTCCGCGACGCAGCAGCCAGTTCGAGGAAGAAGAAGAGCGAAAGGCGGCCCGTTCGCGCCCGCCCGTATATGGGACCCCACCTTTAGTCGCGGTTGGGGTGTGCACGCATTAAAAATACCACTGATCAGCGGTTGGCCACCCCAACCGTGACTAAAATATTTTGCTTAGTTTCGTTTCAGGAAAAATGTTAAATTACTTTTCTTTTTCAAAATGTTAAAAGTACATATAATATATCAATAAATTCAGAAAAATAAAACTAATTCATTTCAAAATCTGAAAAATACAAATAATATATCAAAAAGTAAAGAAAAATAAAACTAGTTCATTTAAAAATCTTAAAAATACATATAATATATCAATAAATTCAGAAAAATAAAACTAATTCAATTCAAAATCTTAAAAATACCAATAATATATCAAAAAATTCAGAAAAATAAAGCTAATTCAATTCAAAATCTTAAAAATACATATAATATATCAAAAAATTCAAAAATAAAACTAATTCAATTAAAAATCTTAAAAATACAAATATTATATCAATAAATTCAGAAAAAATAAAACTAATTCATTTAAAAAATCTTAAAAATACAAGTAATATATCAAAAAATTCAGAAAAATAAACCTTCATAGAAATCTTTCCGCCTCCCTCTTCCCACCGGTTCTTGACCGCCTCTGTCTTCCGTTGGCCCCCTGCTTCCCATCCTCTTTCTCTCCGACCCCTCTTCCTTCTCGTCTTCCCACTCCATTTCTTCCCTGTCTTCCGCCTCTTTCTTCCCTTCACTTTCTTCCGCCTTTCTTCCCGCCTCATCTTCCCGCTCCCATTTTCCCGCCATTTCTCACTACATATATGTAGCGTATATGCCAACATTATCACATCTCTACAATCTCTCATCACTCTCTCATGGCTTCCACCGCACCCACTCTAACCTACCAGCAGGTGGAGGAGCTTTGCGCCTCGAACTACCCTTGCCCACCGGGCTACCGCATCCCCGCCGGCTGGAGCCTAAGCGCCGGTGGCGTGCCGGTCCCTCCCGTCCCTCAGGGTACTGCGCGCCAGGCGGCCATCACGAACCACTACTACCTCGACCTCACGCCGGAGCAACGGATGAATCCCCGCTGGCATCCCGATAACCAGCATACTTGGGACGCCTTCTTCATCAATCGGCGTGAGAGGGCGCTCGCCAGGTATGAGGAGGACGGTCTGCCTCCTGGAAACTTCCACGAGGCCGGCCGTCGGCTGTGGTGGTCCGGCCGGATGCAGAGCGTCATGGACTACATCACGGCCGGTGATATCCCCCGCCTGCGCTACCCTCAGTTCGAGCCACGAGCGCCGCCCGACGACAGCGACGACAGCAGCGACGACGACGGCGGCAACCTAGAAGGCGACGACTACCAGTACAACGGCGGCGGCTATGAAGACTACGAGTATGCATATTATACGCCTAGGCAGGAGTATGACTAAATCACTCCAAATTTCCTGTATGCAGGAGTATGACTTAGTCACTCCAAATTTCATGTATGCAGGAGTATGACTTAGTCACTCCAAATTTCATGTATCATCAGTGCTATCTCGAGTCAATTGAATCATTCGAAAATGGACACCAAACACATCACGGGTAATATAATTCACATGATTCATTCAACAAAGTTTGGTACAATAATAAATTATTACACATCATTTCTTCCCTTGTGTCCCTGCTTACGATTGTGTCGTATCCATGGAGCATCCTCATCATTTAACTTAATGCTTGGGTCGGTGTTCACTTTGAAGGGCGGAATTTCAGCAAACATATTATAATCTTCTGACATGTCTATCTTGTCCTCCACTCCCACGATGTTTCTTTTCCCTGAAAGAACAATGTGGCGCTTTGGATCATCGCATGATGTACTGATCGTTTTCTTATCTTTCCGTTTCCTCGGTTTGCTACTCATGTCCTTCACATAGAAAACCTGAGCGACATCTTTCGCTAGGACGAATGGTTCGTCAAGATAACCAAGATTGTTGAAATCCACCATTGTCATTCCGTATTGCTGGTCCACCTTTACCCCACCTCCTATTAGCTTGAACCATTTGCACCGGAACAAAGGGACCCTAAAGGAGGGTCCATAGTCAAGTTCCCATATCTCCTCTATGTAACCATAATATGTGACCTTTTGCCCATTCTCGGTTGTTGCATCAAAGCGGACACCACTGTTTTGGTTGGTGCTCTTTTTATCTTGGGCGATCGTGTAAAATGTATTCCCATTTATCTTGTACCCTTGGAAAGTCGTTATAGTCGAAGATGGTGTCTTGGCCAACATGTACAGCTGATCTACAACCTTATTGTCACTCATTAAATGTTTTCTCAACCAACTGCCGAAAGTCTCCATGTGGGCCTTCCTAATCCAGGATTCAGGCTTCCCAGGGTTGTCCGAGCGTAAAATATTCTTGTGTTTCTCAAAACCAAGCTGGAATTGGTCAGAACTGTGTGGTGTGCTTCAGTCAGAGAATGGTCGTCCATACATATCGTTGATTTCCTTCCGATCGTGCCTTTTCCACTTAGTCTCCCCTCGTGCCGCGATTGAGGAAGACCAATCGGCTTAAGGTCAGGAACAAAGTCAACACAAAACTCAATTACCTCCTCATTTCCATAGCCCTTGGCGATGCTTCCTTCTGGCCTAGCACGGTTACGAACATATTTCTTTAATACTCCCATGAACCTCTCGAAGGGAAACATATTGTGTAGAAATACAGGATCAAATCTCATCGACTAGGTGAACCAGGAGGTGCGTCATAATATTGAAGAAGGATGGCAGGAACACCAACTCGAAACTGACAAGACATTGGACCACATCGTTCTGTAACCGTGGTAGAACTTCTGGATTGATTACCTTCTGAGAGATTGCATTGAGGAATGCACATAGCTTCACAATGGCTACTCGAACATTTTCCGGCAGGAGCCCCCTCAAAGCAATCGGAAGCAATTGCGTCATAATCACGTGGCAGTCGTGAGACTTCAGGTTTTGGAACTTTTTCTCCGCCATGTTTATTATTCCCTTTATATTGGACGAGAATCCAGACGGGACCTTCATACTGCTCAGGCATTCAAAAAAGATGACCTTCTCTTCTTTGGTCAGAGCGTAGCTGGCACGACCTTGAAACCGTTCCGGATACAGGTCATCAGGGTCTTTCAAACTTTGCTGGTCCTGCCGTGCTTCCTTTGTATCATTTGACTTCCCATACACGCCCAAGAAGCTTAGGATGTTCACACAAATATTCTTCGTAACGTGCATCACGTCGATTGCAGAGCGGACTTCTAGGACTTTCCAATATTCTAGCTCCCAGAATATAGATTTCTTCTTCCACATGGCTACGTGCCCGTCAGCTCCCTTCGGAACTTGCCAGGACCCTTTCCAAAGATGACTTTCAAATCCTTGACCATATCAAATACCTCAGCACCAGTGTGTTCCGCAGGCTTCGGCCGGTGATCTGCCTTGCCGTTGTAATGCTTGCCTTTCTTTCTTACTGGATGACCTTTCGGAAGAAATCGACGATGCCCAAGGTACACGTTCTTCTTACAATTTGGCAAATGTACACTTTGAGTCTCATGTAAGCAGTGCGTGCATGCATTGTATCCCTTATTTGACAGTCCCGAAAGGTTACTAAGAGCAGGCCAATCGTTGATGGTTACGAAAAGCAACGCTCGTAGGTCAAATTCCTCTTCTTTGTGCTCATCCCACACACGGACACCAGGTCTGCCCCACAGCTGTAAAAGCTCATCAACTAATGGCCTTAGGTACACATCGATGTCGTTGCCGGGTTGCTTCGGACCTTGGATGAGCACTGGCATCATAATGAACTTCCGCTTCATGCACAACCAAGGAGGAAGGTTGTAGATGCATAGTCACGGGCCAGGTGCTATGGCTGGAGCTCTGCTCGCCAAAAGGATTCATGCCATCTGTACTTAGACCAAATCTTATGTTCCTTGCGTCAGCTGCAAAATCTTTGAACTCTCTGTCGATCTTTCTCCATTGCGTTCCATCTGCGGGGTGTCTCAACTCCCCGTCCGACTTACGGTCCTCTTTGTGCCATCGCAACAACTTGGCATGCTCTTTGTTCCTGAACAGACATTTCAACCGTGGTATTATAGGAGCATACCACATCACCTTGGCGGGAACCCTCTTCCTGGGTTTCTGGCCCTCAACATCATCACCAGGGTCATCGCCTCTGATCTTATAACGCAATGCAGTGCATACCGGGCATTCATTCAAATTCTCGTATTCACCACGGTAGAGGATGCAGTCATTGATGCATGCATGTATCTTCAGAACCTCTAAACCTAGAGGGCAGACAACCTTCTTTGCTTCGTACGTACTGGCGGGCAACTCGTTATTCTTTGGAAACATATTCTTCAACATTTTCAGCAAGTCTTCAAATGCCGAGTCAGCTACACCTGCCTGTGCCTTCCATTTCAGCAAATCCAGTGTGCAGCCCAGCTTTTTCAGACCATCATCGCATCCGGGGTACAGCGCCTTTCTGTGATCCTCTAACCAAATTCTCCCTCTCTTTTTCAGTTTCGCAGCGACTCCGTGCATCAGCAATGGTCCGACCAAGATCATCAACGGGATCATCACGTGCCTCTTCTTCACCTTCCCCTTCACCTTCCCCTTCACCTTCAGCATCCTCCATGAAAGTATCACCGAAATGAGCAAGATAGCTTTCATCGATGAAATCATCCCCTTCTTCATCTTCTTCCATTATAACCCCTCTTTCTCCATGCTTGGTCCAACAATTATAGCTTGGCATGAAACCGTGCCGAAGCAGGTGCAGCTGAACACTCTTGAGGAAGAGTAACCATTCTGATTCTTACATTTAACACATGGACAGATAACAAAACCCCCCTGCTTGTTCGCATTAGCCACTACGAGGAAATCTTTCAAACCCGTACTGAACTCGCCGGAGAGTCGGTTACCGTACATCCATTGTCGATTCATCTGCATTATTATAATATAAAATATATAATTAACCATCATGCATTTGTTAAACTAACTAGCTACAAACAATATAAATTAAACAATGAACTACACACACATGCACATTTTATCAACGACACATCAAAGGTTCAAGTTGCTAACCGCGATCGAGGAGGAAAAAATAAATAAGGAAGCTCAAGTGTGGCTCCAACACTTCATATCATGTTTGTTTCATGCTCTTGGGGCATTTCATCAAACACCTTATGTGCATAAGAGGAACCAAAAGCAAACCTAACACCCACTTGTGAAGCTTGTGAAGAAAATGGCACCAAATGGCTAAGTGTTGGCTGCTGGGTGGGTATATATAGGGGGGGCGGCTTTAGCCGCGGTTGGCCAGGCCAACCGCGGCTAAAGCCCCCCACGTGCAACGGCTGGCCACCGAGCGCCCTGGGCCCAGGCCTTTGGTCGCGGTTCGCCTCCCGAACCGCGACTAAAGGTACCATTAGTCGCGGTTCCTTTACCTTCGCGACTTAGAGACTCACGGAAGCACATTTTCTAGTAGTGTGTGAACAATCTAACAAAAAAAACCATGTGCATCCTTTGGATGCAGAAGTTGGGGTGATATTTTCCCCATTACGAAAAGAAAAATGTGGATATACCGCACTACTAAGATACAATGCATCGTGGATATTGTCTCTTAACATATAGACATATACTACTACATAGAATAGCGCGCTAAGATACATCTCATTATGCGTAGCTTAATGCCTTAATTGTTTGTCCTAAAAATGTAGACGGAGCTTAATTGGCTCATGCTTGTCGTTGGACTCGTTCCCAAGCCAGTATGCATGCACTAAGCGCGTGTGATCGACCGATCGACGTACCTGACCATCCCGTCCCAAGCTGAACCCGTTCATGGTTTAAAATTCTCTATGCGCGACCACGCATTGACTTTCAAGGAAAGACATTAGGGAAGCGCTGCTTGCGAAAGTATTGATCAATTAATTCGCGTCAGAATTTTAGTTCGTCCATGATTATTTAGCATGTGCTAAATGAAAAAGCTCCGGTAACTTTACCCTAACGGAAATGTCAACCTTTGTATCTACCAGAAAGTTGTGCTGCCTTCTCTTGTGTTGCTTTCCATTGTGTTATCGACTTTTTTTAAGCGAAAAGCCTCAAGATTGGTTTTATATATAAGCCACACAGCCTGTGTGACACAGGATAACGGAAAATTGGGTTACCAACTTAAGATTACCTTTTGCTCATGCAAATTTTCTTTGCCAAATCTGCCAAGCTCATATGTTTTGAAGTGGCAGACTCGAAGGCTAGCATAGCTCTCTTCTTTGCCGAGACTGCGGAAACGTTTGCTAGACGGTTGACCAAAACTAGATTAACACTGAACTAATCCATAGTAGGTACGCCTGCAAC